>OX335791.1:13534843-14134843 GCA_946896805.1 Scutellaria galericulata | reverse complement strand
TATTAAATTTGTTTCATGGATTTAAGACGAGTAATCACAATTCACAATCCAAATATATCCTTAAAATTTAATCACATCCATTCAGTATCCACAAGCAAAGAAGCCTCTATATCTTAAAATACAAAGCAATTTAGCATTACATCCTTGTAAATCTTGAATGCAGGGATGTACAAGAAGCCATGTTGTAAATGTGAAACTATATGAGCTTCAAATAAAATGTAAATACAATTGCAGAATGCAAAATTTAGGTTTATGTTTGTCATGAAGAAAGCAAACTTAATCTAGTAGCACCCGACACATTTCATCGAGTGTACATTCATCGTTAATCTTAGTTCACACAGAGTCTCACACACACCACACACATGGTGCGTGCAAAGTGAATGATGGATATACACCCGATCTATTACATCGGCCTAAGAGTGTATTCCACCACGGCATATGTATCATTCAAGAGTGTATGTAATGTTTAACGTGGTAAATACCGAGTTGACTCATTGATCAGTGGATGTAGCGTTTGTCGAAACGACCCAATACTGTTTCACCGCAATGAGTATCTTCTCGGGGACAAGTGGGCCATCCTCATGATCCACCATTTTAGTATCCCATCTCATCCCTCCAACAATGTTCATCACCTTATTCACCACATCCACTTCATCTCGGACGATCACCATCCCTTCTGGACGCAAAATCCGATCCATTTCTAAGAGAATGTCTTCAAATTCACACCTGGCAAACACAATTGAGAGAGAGATCAGTAATTCTTCCTATAGTCCATTGAAAAAAGAGACACAGGCATCACTTGTAACATAAAGAACACTATATTTGAACATTTAAATGGTTCATATATATTAAGTATTGCTTACTTGTCCTGATATAGGCTGAACAAGTGATTAGCATGAATGAGGTCATACGTTCGTGGATATGTAGAGAACCCTTCAGACCTAAAAAATAAAGAACGAAGGTTAAGCTTCAAATAAAGGACTATGCTAATCATACCATAACAAAACTGTATCTTTTTGGTAAATTATGTTAAAGGTGAATGAGTTAAGTAGATACCAGTCGTGGTATATGCCAATCAAGCCTCTCTCAAAGACGACACCTAAAGTGTCGTGAGCAATAGTGGGGACCACATTCATCACCCACAGTTTAGAGGATTCCAAGGCCGCTGCAAAACCGCCAAGGCCTGCATTCATATCCATAATATTTCTGTATCTTGTGGTGCCAAGTAACCTATTGCTCCTTTTGTAGGCAGCAACGTGCTTTTTCCAAAGCTTGTTATCCTCTTCGTAGGATTCAGATGTGACCCCAGGAACATCACCACTGAGGATTCGAGGCGGAACTTCATACAGACGAGCTGGAAACTTCTTCAACTCCCCACCTGCTACTTCATTCGGACTATTTACCTTTGGAAATGGAGTAATGCATGTTTCCATTTTCTTATACCTTGAAAATCATAATTCAAAAGTAGAAATAAGAAAAAAGATATCCAAGAATTGTATGTCATAAAATATCACCATCTATGGACTCATCACTGTTTTTACTTACCACACGTTGTTAGGATCCGAAGATGGACAAAAGTTGGCAGATTTCCTTCTGCAAGACTTGGAATTAACCTTTTTCCTCCAGATGGCGACGTCTCCTTTCTCATATTTCTTCTCCCAGCAAAGGGATTCAGCTAATTCTTCGATTCTTGATTGCTCGGCCTTCAGGTCTTCTTTTGTCCTTTTCCATGTACGATAGTATGTCTTCCAATTGATTGGAGGACCAGACAAGACCCAGTATCCACCAGGTCTAAGAACTCTATCAACTTCCATCAAGTACATGCCATCTACATAATAAAAAAACCTTGATAAATTGAACGATTTCTACAAAACCATGTGATTTTGGTTTTTGTACAAAAATAAAATAAAATTATGCTCATCTTCTTTTTGGGACAACCCAAAATGAGAAACTATTGGCGACATATATCCAGGATTCTAATATTTTCAAAGAATCGTCAATTATCCGAATACTCTGAAATGCTAAATAATTGGCAACATATATCCTGTTTAAACTAAAGAGCAACAATAATGAGAGAATTTACTGGTTTGAAGGTTGTATGAGTATAGCATACCATTTGCTGTCCATGGTATCAAGCATCTTGAACATTGTGCCATATCAAATGCTCTAGGTGGATATGGAAGTTTTATGGATCCAAGAACTGCAATAATTGCAGGCACACCTCGCTCCAATGCAAATTGCACTTGCGCCTCATGATTGTCTCTTGGTGCGAATGACATTGTCAGCACGTTTCTCTTAAGCATATAAGCGCCCCAACTAGCAACCTTATTGAAAATAGTGTTACCAGTTCAGAAGCTATAGAAATAGCATTATCAACTAAATTTAGATCTATACAATGCCATTGTTTATATGAAATTAAGGGGCCAAAAGACAGAAACTGACACAAAAACAGAAAAGCAAAGCAAAACAAGAAGAGAAAGAGAACATACTCCACAACCAGTATCCAGAGCCGTTCGAACTGAGCCATCAGCAATCGGAATAACTCGTGCGAGTTCATCTATATATGCATCGGCCCCTTGAGGGAACATGGTCCCACCTCCAGGGAATTTGAATACATTACCCTGATATTGCACCCAGTTCTGCCCAGCCTTTTCAACCGTCAAGCTTTTGAAAGGGGCATTAGAATAGTAGACATAGTCACGGCTCTTTGGCCAAGGAAACGGGCTCGTATAGCCTTTGGGTGCTGGTATCAAGCAGCGCAGTTTTTCCTCTTGCGGTGGGCAATGCCTTTCCCTGTAAATCATATTTTCTCTCGGGAAGGTCATGGCTCGATCTTGCTCTTGGCAAGGAGTGTAGTCAGTGAATCGAGCATCACATGGCTTGAAAGCTTTGGCTTTGGGCTCAGAAGAGTCGAGAGGCGCCACATAATTATGATGGCTTTCAAAGTCCAATGAGGGAGAGACACTGCAGTTGGCTTGCTGTCGATTAATCTCTACCGCGTAACCATCGCCTTTGCCAAAGCCGCTCCTCTGCCACACTCCCAACAAGTAAAAGAAACAGCAGAGACCAATCACGAGGAATATGGAAATCCGACTTCGTCCTTTATTGCCAGAAGAATGGAGCTTTGAAGCCATTTGAAGCTCAGAGAAGCATCCAGAAACCCCCAACTACATAGTGAATCATGTTAGTTTGGCATCACAAATCTCTTATATTACAACTCAATGAAGTAAATCACACAAAAAGAATATCCCCCCACATCTTGACAAGATTTAACCTATCACACAAGATTTAGCCTATCACCAAGCTTCAACTCTGCTAAAAACTACATCGGATTTCGATCCTCTACTATGCACAGATGGTCTACAATAACTGGAAACCCCAATTCTAAAAACTGAAACCATAGAAAGTAAGAATTCCAAGACAACATAAGCAAACATATCCAACCTCTAGTTAACATGTATACTAATGAGATCCATGTCACAAAATCGTGCACTTTAAAACTTTTCCTTGCAAAAAGCTTCACTCTTTCCAAATATGAAGTACATCACATAACTGCAAGTCTACTTCGATGCCGACAACTTAATCAAGAACAATAAGAAAAGGAATGGAAATGGCAAAACCCAAATCCAGAAAACTAACAGATCAGCAATATGAAGCAGAAAGCAAAAAGGGAATGTGAAAAGAAACACATCATTATGATTACCTGTGAATAAAGAAGCTCAACTGGAAGTAAAAAGCTTGCTCAAGAAACCACTCCAAGAGGTGCTACTACACACTCAGTCCACTGGTTGCTTCTACAGTAGTGAGAGAGAGAGAGAGGAGTGCGATTACAGAGAGGCGAGTGGGGTAGGGATATAGAGTGAAAGTCACAAGGAGTGTGAGGAGTTTTATTAATTTCAGATTTGAATCTTTGTGTTTTTTTTTCAACACCGACGATCTATGTTTTTTTTTTCTTTTTATATATTTATTTTTTTTCGAAATGGGGATTATGTAGGGACTAGGGAGAGAATGAGAAAAGGGCATTTCAACAAATATTCAATCACAAATAATTTGGTTAAAATGCACCGTTCCTCGTGTGATTTGCAATGTTGCATCGATCTGTTAAAAGAATACAACATTTACACATGTGATATGAATGAGTTTGTATGAAATTCTTTATTCCATCAAATTTAATGAGAATGTGATCACACCTCATGTGTGAATTGTAAAATGTTTGAATTTATTATAATCAAAATTTTAGAATTTAATTAGAAAAATCTACAATTATGTTTAAAAGTTTTTTATTGATGAATTGGTAAATTCAAATAAATCATGAATTAAATAGTGGTGCACAAAATTGTAACTCATTTTCAATGTATTAAATACTTCAAGTTTTTAAATTAAATTAAATATTAATAGAACTATGAATATGAACATAAACTTCATAAACATATTCATATAGTATAACTCTCTCAAATTGCAAATTAAAAAAAATTGTAATATAATATCGCAAATATTTATATGAGACATATTCTTATTATCCATAAACAAAATTCATTTTCACAAATTCATATGTGAAATGTGAAGTGTGGATTGATATGTTTTATATAGTTAGATCTGTGAGACGATCGAACATGAGACTCATAAATATATAGTCTATCATTTTTTCGTTTAAGTATTTCAATTTGCAATTTATGATCAATTTTCCGGTCATTGTTTATTCAAATCCTTCATTTTTTTTTTCCTTTCTTTGGATACTTTTGCATAAAAAATCCATGTTTTTTTTTTTAATATGCAACTTTTGATCAATTTTATGACCATTTTTTACTTGAACTTGATTTTACTGATTTTTTTGGTGTTCTTTTTCATTTTTCCCAAAATGCAACATGAAACGACAAAACCGGTATATTTTCATGGAACTATAAATTGCATGAAAAGTTTTGATCAAAACTAATAGTAAAAAAAACCCTAATTTTGGTCACTTTAATCTTATAAAAAAAAAGAAATATTGTACATTAGGAAAAGGTATGATGTAACTCGTACGGAAAGTTGTGTGTAAATTGATATATGGTTTTTGCCATAGATTATCATAATTTTTGTAATATAAATACAAAATATAAAACCTTTATAATCAGATATCCAAGAAAAAGTTGCCAAAAAAATTAATTGAAGCTGTAGATTATAGGTTGCAAACAATAATGTAACTGAATCAAACCGTATGCAAAATTTGACGATTCAATAAATAATCGTCTGAAATCATATGTTAATGTTCACGAGCTGAACTCAAGCTTGAATTTTGAGTTTGATGATGTTTCGAGCCGAACTTGAACATGAATTTTGAGATCGATAAATTTTCAAGCCTAACTCGAATTTAGTTATATCAATTTGGCTTAAGAAAGCTCACAGACATGTTAATGGAATATTTTTGTGAGCTGGGTTTACGAGCACAATTTGTGAGCATAGTTTGTGAGGTGGGTGTTCAAGCTCTTATATTTTTAACGAGCTCAAACTTGATTACATGTTTATCGAGCTCAATTCGAATTTGTTTAAGAATTTTTTGCAAGCTGAACTCGAGTTAAAATCGTTTTATTTGTTAATGAACTTTTTACGAGTTAAACTCGAGATTTTTTAATCATATCGAGTTTATTTCCATTATTGAAGTTTGATTTGAACTCGAGTCAAATTTGAGTCTATAACAACAAAACAAGCCGAATTAGCGTTTGCTGGTATTCGATTCAATTTGGTATGTTTCCATCCCTAATTGCAAACTTAAAAGTAATATGGACCACATATTGAAAAAGATCCTTCAAAATCGATATCATTAATCAATTGGTACGAACCTAACTAAATACATTAATCAAATTATATTATATTTAAATATTAAATGAGATGGCACAATTTTTTCCTAACTATTAATATATATTATTATTATTTATTTTATTAAAATTCATTTATAAATTTATTTCTAACTTTCTTTATGAAATCCAAGTAGTACTACTGTAGTATATTACTATTTGTAAAACTATTGATGTTTTACCCCCTTCATCCTAAGATTAGCATATGACCCATGAAATAAATGGGATTTAAAAAAAATTAAAATTGAATTAGTAAAATATAAAATTCTAAATATATTTTTTATTTAATAATATTAACAATACTATTGAAATTGTCATGTATTTTTAAATAAACCAACACTTTTTAAATTAATTATAAAAATAATTTATTTTTTGTTGTGATGCCTTCATGTTGCTCAAATAAAATGCCATCACCTTTTAAAGAAAGTGAGTGATTTGTTAATTGAATTAATTCAAATAAAAAAAAAATTAAGTAGTAAACTTGGGTAGAAAAATTGATACACTTTAACGCGACATGTGTCACTGAATGATTTTTTTTTTTAAGTGTATATTGAGATATTGGTCTCCTATACATTAGTTACATGGATCTAAATCCATGCATCTGGATCAACTCGATTCGGATCCGTACACTTGGTTTATTTTTTTATGTTTTTTGGATTTATGTGTTATCTTTATATTATATTCATGTCACTTTTATATACAAATGTTCTTACCTTTATGTATTGTAACTTAGGGAAAAAAAAAAATTCAGCACAATTTGTACATATATATCTTTATGTGATATGTATGTCACATTTATGTTATATTCATGTCACTTTTATGTATAAATATACATAGTTTTATGTAACATATAAATGTACAACTAACATAGCTATTATAGTTTAATTTTTTAAACTCTTATTTTATTTTGCATTTCTCACAAAACATAATATTTGGTATTTTTATCCAAAACAAATTAATATTTCAATTGATTTGTTTTGAGTGATTTTAAGAGATTTGATTTTTCCACTAGCGTTGTTTTCTTGTAGTAGGAATGAAAGTTTGACTAAATATTAGGAGTTAGTTATTTGGAGTATCCTACAAATCTTGTTTCTCACGTTGATAAAGCATGGAGAATGAGATTTGACCAAGTCTCCTTAAAATCTAGGGATATTGGTTATTTGTATTTCTTTGTGTATTTGAAAAAGAGAGGATGTGGAAATGTGGAGTGGAGAAGTGCTAAAGTGAAGAAGTGGAAGATTGAAGATAAGGAGCATGACTTGAAGATCATGGGTGGAGCATGACATGTAGATAATGGAGAACATGAGTGATGCTCCATCAAGAAGAGGAGTCTGCAGTATTCTATAAATAGCAGATTCAAAGACGGCAGAAGTCTGCAAGATAAGCGAGCAAAGTAAAAGAAAGAGTGAAGAATAGTTTAAGTTTACAAAGCTATCCGATGTTGGCACATCAGTGACAACATTTTAATAGTGATTTTAGTTGTTGAATAATTCAGTTTGTAGGATTACTTTGTAAACTTTAGAGAGTTTGTCAAATTTATAGAGCTTGAGAGAAAATCCTTAGAGTGTGTTTTTCCAAAAGAGAGTCTTTCAAGATCTTTTTGGGCTTTTGTAATTACTTTTTGAAGTAATAAAGTTTTACCTTGCTGGCGTTCCACAAGTATTTTTATATACTTGTAGATAATTTCTCTATTCTTTATTTCTTACTTAAAGTTCAAATTGCGTTGTATGTTTTGGTTGATGTTGTGATATTTGGCACAACATTGATCTTTCTATTTAGTCTTGTAGGAAATTTTGTCCACCAAAACTATCAATAACTAAAAGGTAAGAGAAATATCACATAAATGCTTATTGATTAGAAAAACGCTGAAATTCTTCCTTTTTTTTTCTTTGTAAGTTAAGTACATAGATGTTATGATATTTGTATATAAATATCATACTAATATAACATAAATATTATATATTTATAACATAAAAGCCAATACATTAAATTCAAAAAAAAAATCAAAATTCATAGATCCGAATCGGGTCGACCGGGATTGCATAAACATGATACGTTTTTGCCAATCACTTCTATGAAACTCTACATCAGATATCAATTGGTATTGTAGAAATATTGTAATTGAATGCTCTCTCTCTCTCATGAATTGAATGATCTCTCTCTCTCTCTCTCTCTCATGAAAATCTACATCGAATATCAATTGGGATAGTAGAAATATTGTCACTGAATTCTCTCTCTCTCTCTCTCTCTCTCTCTCTCTCTCTCTCTGATATTGGCACTAAAATAATTGGGGGTTGGGAGTTGCCAGTTGGCTTATTTGTCAATTTATTTATTGCTTCCACCGACACATCATTCGGTCTCACCTCATTTATACCATATGATGTGGACTTCATCATCATTATTGTTCTTGCATTCCCATATATTATCTTGGACATTCATACTATTGTAATTTTGAATTTTTTTCACAATTAAATGATCATATCTCATGAAATACATATATAAAAGATATATAATGTAGATGATGAAATGATTATGAATGCATAAGAATACCATCTCAATCTCATTATTTTATAAAAAGATCATAAGAAATCATCGACTTATTCAGATGTATTTTGATGAGACTAAATAAAAAAAATAAAAAAAAATTACTATACAACATGTTATCAACATAAAGCTCTATCTTTATTCAGTACATGCAAGATTATTTTTTATTTTTCAAATAAATCACTATAAATTGGTTATGCATGAGCTACAATTTTCTTGGGTTTATTTTAATAAATTATGTAAAATTCATCTAAATATGAACAAACCAATTCGATCATAGTGTGTAATGCGATATTAACCCTATAAAATCGATACTTATATGTCTTTTAAAGAATGAGAAAATAAAACTATTTCGAATTACAATGTTATTGGAATGAGGTTATTTTCTGAATTTCGTGAAATTTTCATTATAAATTTTTTATGTGTTTTGATGCCAAAAAAAAGAGACCTATATTCAATTTATGTTTGCTATATAAATTAAATCAAGGAACTACAATTGAGCTTGTAAGCTAACAACTGATTAAATAATCGAAATATTCAGCAATTCTATTTTTTTATAAAAGGGATTAATTAAACATATATATATATATATATATATATATATATATATATATAATCTAGATTAAAGAATCATAATATTTATCAATAGAGGTCTCATTGGGCGGAAACGTTCTTATTCTCATCTTCTTTTCCTTGTCTTTGTCTTGCTATTTTGATGATTTCAAACTTCAAATTATCGTGATTATGTGACTCTCAGTTTGTCAGTTCCTTTCTTTTGTTCTTGTTCTTCCTCATTTACTTCCAACTCTTCTTCTTCTTCTTTAGTATAACAACAAAAGAAAGAAACTGGGAAAAGATCATCATATTTCCTTTTCTCTATAATATAAAGATAATTTGAAGAATATGACTCTTGTGAGATTGTTTCACGAGTTTAGCTAATTCTATGTGATAGGTCAACCTATAATTTATAACCCACAATCAACATATGAGTTATGAAAAATGATTTAGAGGATGATTGGGTGAGTTTACAAGCTCTTCAAAACATTTTATAAAATTTATAAGAGCTTATAAGCTCCTCAAATGTGTTTGATAGAAAATAAAATAAAAAAAGATTATATTTCATCCTAAAATAAGTATTAGGAACTTATAAGCTTTTTTTCTTTTTTTTTTTAAAGACGATCCCAACTTATTTCTAAAATAAGATCTTATTTTTTATATGTCTCTTCAAATTTGATCATTTAAATTACACAATTATTAATACTAATATCTTATAAGCTCCACCACCTTATTAATCCAAACACTTTAACTACTTATTATTAAAATAAGATAAAATATTTTATAAGCTATAAAACATCTTACAACATGGAAGAAGTTATGAGCTCTTTCAAATAAATTTAGTCAAACATTCTCTAAATTTATGAATTCGTCTGATGAAATTATATTTATTAAATCATTTTATATGAATTTTTGTGTTCATTTGAAACCAAATTTCCTCCATACCCCATTTTGCTTTCAAGATTAAGGGGAGGACATGAAAAGCAGGTGTTTGTACACTTTGCATGAAGACAGTTTTGATTCAAATTTGTCCTAAAATGGTTAGTAGCCCAACCTGTTTTACTTCTTTTTAAAACACACACATTTGTTTAGGCCCCATCACTCTTTTCCTACGTATAAACAAACCATGGAATCTTTGATTTCATACTCGCACGTGCAAAACAGCATGTGCACATTTCATTCCCTTAAACCCCTTTTTTTTTCTTTTTTAATTAAATGCAAAACTAGGGAATTCTAGTGGCCGTATTTTTATATGAAGATTGAAGAATATGTAAGGTGAACTTGGAGCATAGCTGGACTAAAGCAGTGCAGAAGCAATATTTCATCTCCAGCAGTGTGCACTAAATTTTATATTAATAAGAAATATTTTATAATATTTTTAATTATTAATTTATTTAATCATATTTTTAAAATTTTGTTATAATTGGATAACATATTTACACATGTAAACATTATTTAATATAGTTTTTACTCTTTATATTTTAAATTTAATCAATAAAAAATCATACGATTAATTGAATGAAAATAAATATTTGGTATGTTTGGACAATTTCCAAATTTTGGAGGGTCTGGGTTTGGGGTTGGTCTCTCGAATTATTAGGTTTATTGCTATTTTCAGTAATTTTATGTTTTGTTTTCATGTATTTTAATCAATTTTCAGTTATTTTATATTTTATTGTCATGTATTTTAATCTATTTGTAGTAATTTTATGTTGTATTTTCATGTATCTTAATCTATTTTTAGTAATTTTATGTAATTGTTTCCGATTCTCTAATTTTTACTATCTATGTTGAGAAATGACCACCCATGTTAATTTTATTTTTTCAAATTAACACTCGTATTACTTTAAATATTTTTATATTACAATTCATGCTAACAAAGTAACAAACATCAAATATAAATTATGACCACACATCACAAAATAGAAAAGAAAAAACAAACATCACAAAAAAAAAAAAAAAAAAAAAAGTGCAAATATCTACAATAGTGCGTCATGTGGCGCCTTGCTGGAGAGGATATTTTGAGTAACGCCCTGCTGGGCTTGCTCTTATAGCATCCAAACATGCTTTGAAACATAAGAAATAATGAACCAATATGCAACCTTAAGGAATAATGAATTAACTAATATGACATCATGAGTTATATTGTGGATTGAGTAATAACAAAAATTGGAACTCTATAACTAAGAATTAAATAAAAGCTCATTTCCTCATAGTTATGTTTGTTTTCAAGTTTTGTTGTGAATTTAAATAGTTAAAGATATGATTGATTATAATTACCAAACATTTTTTTCATATACATTATGAGATTAATGTAAGTAATTGATAAGATATGAAAAGTTGTCATAAATTTTAAAAGTTATCTGACATGTTTATTTAGGTTATCTATAATATATTCTTTTTAGGGATGTAATTGTAAATAATTATATGATAGTTATGTAAAAGATTTTATAATATGTTTCTTATATCATGCCACTTTAAATATAGGAAAATTTGCAAAATTTATCAAGTAATTAACTTTTGAATAATTCCAATTTTAGTTATGTAATTATCATGGTCCCAAGTTCAGTCTTGTAATTGTTTCTCACACTGAGACATTTATTCCAATCTGTAAAACCTTTAAACGTATTGCATATACTTTTTGACCAATATCCCAAAATCTTATGGAAAGGTCCAACATAGAAAACTTTCTAGTTAAAATAACAAGATAAAATAATTAAAATTTGCATATTTATTTTCTCAAAATAATAAATATTAGCATCTACTTTCGTAAAGAAGAACATTGTAATAAGAGCTACACTTGTGTGCCCCCGACCCGCCCAGACCCGCAAACATATATATTTATTTTTTATTTTATTTTTCGCGCATATACTGTTGAGATATTACATATTTATTCTATAGGTATTACAAACATGAACTAAAAGTATTGATACCCGAAGAGTATATGTGTGATACCTTTAGACTTGTGGGCACATGGGCGCACGGCGTGAGCGCATGGGCGTGCGGCGTGAGCGCGCGGTGTGGGCGCGCAATATGGGCGTGCGCGGTTTTGAGGTATCACACATTTGTTCTATAGGTATTACACAAATTTGATACCTGAAGAGTATATGTGTGATACTTTTAAACTTGTGGGCGCATGGGCGCGCGGCGTGAGCGCATAGGTGTGGGCGCGCAATATGGGCGTGCGCGGTTTTGAGGTATCACACATTTGTTCTATAGGTATTACACGTATGTGATACCTGAAGAGTATATGTGTGATACCTTTAGACTTGTGAGGTGCGCGCGCGGCGGGTGTGGGCGCATGGGCGCGCGGTCTTGAGGTATTACACATTTGTTCTATAGGTATTATACATATGTGATACCTGAAGAGTATATATGTGATACTTTTAGAACAAATGTGTGATACCAACAGGTACGCGCGCATGGACACGCAGCAAGGGCGCGTGGGAGCGGCCCACGCGCCGGGTCGGGTCAGGGGCACGGATCTAAGATCCGTGCCCGTGGGGCATAGAATTTTTTGTGTTGTAATAATGCATGAATTTAGTATAAGAAACATTGTTATTCAAAGACATAAATCGAGATGTATGATACAAATTGCATTGTATCAAATATCTACACTATGAAATTTTTACATTCTTTTATTTTTTCTTCTTTTAACACCATATATTTTTAAATTAATCTTCTGTTGGGAGCTTAGCTTATTTGTCTCCATGTTGTCAAGGTAAAATAAAGAATTAAGGATAAATTCAGATACTATTGAAAAATATTCGGATAAAATTAAATATTTGTGGTACACCCCTTCTGCCCTACAAATACAAGGATTAAATCCAATAATTCTCATGTGAATATACTGTTGAGGAACCTTGTATTAGTAAATCAAACATCAAAACATAAGCAACTATAATTCCTGCTAACAAAGCAAAGTTTCAGAACTTTCAAACACAAGTTTAATTTAAATGTCTATCAACAATTCACCATCTTTATGAATCTGCAACACAGTGGAGAAAGACTAATAATGTCCTGGTTTCTTCATCATCCACAAGCCCAGCAAATTGTAGACAATGGAAAATGCGCTCATCGTTTATGTAATATAAGCTCAGCAGGAAAACTTGCAAATAGAGGCCACGGATTTATCAGTTACTTCTAAATCCAAGATTTTGATCGACAATCCTCACCACAGAATTAGCTAGATCGTCTGCTGCTTCTTGAGTTGATGCTTCAGCATACACTCTTACCACATCTTCAGTTCCAGATGGCCGTATAAAACATCTTCCTTTGGGGTATTTTGCTGAAAGAAAGAGTCAAGTGTAAAATGAGTTTAGAAGATGTTTAACAGACTATTTTTTCAAAATATACACATGTAATTACTTTTTGGAATTAATTCATCATAAACAATTATGTAAGCAGTTTATTGTCTCCTCTTTTTTAGAAAAAACATGACAGTGATGTCAGGCAGAGATGGTAGGTAAAGAGACAAAGTGTTGAGCAGCCTTGCAATAACAGGAAAAATATGTGCATACGAACATTTCAACTAATATGATTCAAGGTAAGAGTAAATGATTGGTGTTAAGTGTAATACTGTATCTCCTAATAACATTGATATTAAGAGACAGTATTTTTGTTCTCCAGTGAGACATAAAGCAGCAATGCCGTTACTTGGTCATATGGAATTGCTTGGAAAATATGACAATCCAAATCTATATTTAAACCTTTTATATCATCATTTTAGGATAAATTGTACTGTACCATGTAATTCTGAACATGTCATAACGGCAGACAATATTTATATAGTTTATTATCTATATGTTTGTTATAAACATATTATTTTGTTAAGATCTAAATGAAATATATGCATTGCAGATAACCCTAAAATCTCATGTTAAATTCCCAAAATTTTGATAAAATTTCAATCAGTTTATAAAATCGTTACTGATATTGATATATCCATAAAAATCTCCGTAAAATTAAGATTGTTTTATTACCATGGATATCGATATTTTAAACCATGCTTATAACCAAGTAGAATTACAGGCCTGAATGATATTTGTATTGGAAATAGGTATGTGTCACAAAATGATTTTACCTGTTTCAGCATCAAGAGCTTCTTGTATACCAGCAGGGCTCACAACTATAGTCTCTGCATTTTCAGTAATGACAGCAGTCCTATCGACAACCTTTACCTGAAGAAGTGAAAATAATGTGAAGACAAGGAATACAAGCTAGTCCTTGAACCAAATCAAATTATACGATAATTTCAATGTCACGGCATATGCAAGACCAGAAAGTATTTATGCCATTTAGGTTGTTATTACAAAGACACATTTAAATGCCACAATATTACCACCTCTGAATAGAATGATACGTTAACAAGAGTCCAGCTAAAGCAACTTACAATCAAAATATACAGTCACAGACGGAATTATATTAGAGGGTGAAATGTGAATGGTAAATTTTAGTTCTTATATATGTATGGGGTGCTTGGATTTGTCTGAGCAGTACCTGCGACCTTCCCTATACCAGCATGGGTACCAGAATTAAAACTATAAGCCTTTAATCTGTTAACCAATTGCGTGCAAGTTAGATTTGAGTTGGGTTTCATGTAAACTTAAACCAATTTCATCCTCTCTGGAGGCCATCAGAAGACAACATAATATTTCAAACACTCCCTTGTGAATGGTCTTTTAACTTTCGAAATATCATCTGGTTAAGCCATCAAAAAGAACTCTGTGAAAAATATCTAAAAATAAACTGACCTTAAGTTGTCTGCTAGGTAAATCTTGATAAAGCGCATTCCATTTATGGATAGACCATCCCATATGTTGCAAGATAGCCTCCACTAAAAACAACCCACTTAAAGCATCTCCAACAGCTTGATTAATCAATTTACTGACGGCCAATAATCTCAAAGCAGCATTGTGTTGTTCCGAACCTGGAAATAAGTAACCAGTAAGAAGTTGCTTTATCAGAAGCAAGTTTATCACAAAAAGGTAATGAAAGCAGAACTTAGTTAACCTTGTGATGTTGAGGAAAGTTCATTGTTTCGAGTCACCAACCAGGATAAAAAAGTTTCTGAAAACAAGATAGTTCCATGTCCATTTGCCTCAAAATAAATGCCAATGTCATACTCGGCAGCTTTTTCATGCAGGTATTTGACTCCAGTTGGAGTCAAAACAACTTCTAGACCCAACTGTTTTAGGTAATCAGTGGAAGCACCATTAGCATAAGCAGTTTGTACCACACCAAGAGAGGCTTTATAAGACTTATTTGCTTTTCCATCTTCTGGCCCACAAAGAATTCCTAATTGCTCCTTAAGAAATAAAGCAAACAAAGACAATATCTTGTCCCCGTCAACAAGGTCAATCTTGTTACTATTTGGCAAAACAGAGAAATATACAAGCCGATCAGCATCTCCATCCAAACTGGCACACCTGAAACACTAGAATTATACAAGATCAACATTTCCAGTCCCCATCAATGGATTATGAGTATCCTTGGAAAGGAAATCCATAATATTCTGCAGAAGTTGTATATGATAAATCCATGTTGCTTTCATATCAAATGTCATGTCAAAACTTCTTTAGGTCTATGAAAAGGCCATAAATTGAATAATCTTGCAGGTGATAACTCAATTTGTAAATAACATCAGATAACCTATAATGATTCAACCACAGAATAGCTATGGGGAACCTCTCACCTATTATCAGTAATTTTGTATACAAGTTGACGTTCATACAGGTATGGAATAGTCCAACAGAAGTGATTAGTCAATAAACAGCTCATGAAGCAGACAAGTCATTCTGATGTGTTGAGACAATGATGTAATGCATCCAAGACAATTAGTGCAAAACAAAACTCCATTGACACTGGTTAAACAGAATATGCATTGCAATTAGAATAAATATGACTAACTTATAATAGGACAAAAAGGATTATAGCTCACCTTATGCCAGCATCAGCAGGACCAAAACTGCGAGGAACCACCTTCTCTTTCTGCACATAATCAGCACCTACACCCTCATTAACAACACCATCACCATAGTTACGAACATCAATTGTTAAATAACTCAATCTAGTCTTCAACTTTTCAAGCTTTTGTCCTCCCACACCATCAGCCCCATCCACTATTAGCTTATCACTCACATTTTTGCTGCAATTTCCTTGGGAACTATAATCCAACAAGCACCTGAAATTTTATACAAAACTCTAAATGGGTACCTCTGACAATTCAATGGGTGCAAGAATCAAAGAAACTTTAAAAATATTTTATTCCTAATAATTAAACTAACCTAAAATTAGTCAAAATCTGGTCATAATAATTGAGTTCAGATGCTTCTATGCCCTTATTTTTTGCACGAACCATCCAGTGCAGTTGAGGAGTTGTCACAACTCCCATATCTGTGGAAGTGGCCCCCATAACTGAAGCTATGCCCTAACAAATATCAATCAGCATGCTTGTATCAGCACTTAATCGAAATCAGGTACAAATTCCAAACACTTGCAGTTAATCTTTCATTCAAGGGGAACAACAGCAAGTATGAAGAGCACAGAAAGAGCAAGAGTAGGAACAGTTGACTAGCTAAGTTCAAAGATGAAAGACAAAACGACAAAAAAATTAATTGCAGTTGGAGCACCAAACTCAGATTCTGGGAGGTTATTTCCTCAGAAAATAGTTCTCCAAAGAGATAATGCACTTGCAGATAAATAAATGCAGCTTTAAGTTAGAAGTCCATAAAGAGGCGCCGAAATTAGAAACATCTATGAAGTAGTGCACAAAGTATGAAGCATAGGGATAAGGATGATAACTTGCTAAGTGAAATGGAGCAATACATATTTAGCAGCCTCAACAAGAGACATCCCGCTGGGCCTAGTGTCTCTTCCCAAAAAAACTTCAGCTGCAGGGACTGCTTCAAGTGTAATATTTTCCTTATTTACAAAATCTTCTAGCAGCTGCAATGACAAGCAACATAATATCTCATTTATCTGATAAACATGAGGAAATAAAAACCGTACATGAAAATCTATAACTGATATTATTGTAATCAATCTAAAAATCTAACATATCCACCCAATCACTTCCATATCTCAAAATGATGCACCACTCTTTCCAAGTTAACCAAAGCCACAACTCCACAAAATCAAGCACAAATATCATCATATGAAGGGTGAGTTGCATCTCCCTTCTTCAAAGTTTTGTCAAATTACCAAATGAACCCCAAAGTTCGTGAATCACAACCAAAACCAAATGACCAGGAAAATCTTAAACATACGACCCCCTCAAGATAGAAAGCTGATAGAATAGTAGGATATTAGCACGAAAGTAGTGTTTCTAGACTAAATTAGGTACTTTGACTGCTTTTTGTAAACAGAAAGGCTCGAGGATCATCTTTGCCTGAAAATTTGAGAGAAATATGCCAAGGGTAAAATTCAATCTGGAATCACTAATTTCTTGCTAACACCATACTATTCAATCATCTCCTGGACATGTTAAATTTTTGACCAGTAAGCTCCTAATTTTTATAAACTTCAGAATTCATTTCTTAATTTAACCAAACCTCTTGATAACCATCTTCACTCAAGTATCCATCCTGACTAAAAAATGAGTGTACATTTAAACCAAGCATGTTGATGATTATGAAGAGCAATATTCTAAGAAGCCGAAACTAAAAAGAAAAAAATTCCTTAACCACATCCAATGGTTTATGTGCGCGTGTTTGCACCTGAAGAAGGGAAAGGGGATCGGGGGCATTAGCAATGGCATCAGCAAAGGGCTCCCATTGCTGAGTGAGCATTCCACCAGAGGGGTCAGCGAGTTTGATCCCATTATCCGACACCTGATTGTGCGAAGCGGTGATCATTAGCCCAATCACTGACCTCGTTTGGATGGACCTCAACGCCACTAGAATCCCCATACGGAACACCGTCGATTGCAGCAGCGATGCATCGGCTCTGAACCCCGATGTGCCGTACGATAACTTCACCCCTGCAACAATCAAACTCTACTATTATTGCGATGAATGGCAATGGCGATTGATTGTTGATGCTGTAATGGTACCTGGAGGAGGGGGAAAGCGAGATGCAGTGTCGAGGAGTAGTGATCGCTGCTCTTGCTTCATTTTCGACCTTGATCTTCTTCTCTTTTCTTTTTCCTTTTTCACTCAACTCTTAAGCTGTTTAGGTTTTCCGTTGACTTCTTCATCATTCTAATAACGATTGTCCATTTTATATTTTATTTGAGTCATTTTGAATATCAATGAAATACATATTATTATTATTATTATTATTATTATTTAGAATTTAGAATATGGTTAAAAAAAGAATATTCTTATTCTTATATAACTATAATTTAAAAACATACTCAATTTTCACTCCTCTCTTCCCAACCATCTCTTCGAATTTTTCATCAATCTCATTTCTTCTTCTTCAAAAAAAAAAAAAAAAAAGACACTTTTGATTAATCTTATAAACCCTATTTTTTATCCTCACTCGACAGACGATGGTATACAATACAAGAAGATGGAAGTAGTAATCAACTGTGAACAACAAAAATAATATGAAGACAAATATTACAAGTTTTTCCACATTTCCACATTTGTTATATTATTTTTCATATAAAAATAAATATTCTTGATGTAATAGTGTCGAATTGTTTTAAACTTGGATTGGTAGAACAAAGTGGTTGTATCTGCTTATTGCTCAAACTCAAACATGTTTACAAGTAGTCGATTAGTTGTACCGAACAAAACCACTGTGTTAAAACCACTGTGTTCTACCAATCTAAACCAACACTTTATAATATGTTAGATTAATAAGTAATTATAGCAAACTAATTTTTCTGTCTGTGAACTTAATTTATGGATTAAATGAAAATAACATCCATATATTAATATTACAATTATGGGTAACTTGTAGACATAGACTTTGCATAACATATGCTTCTTCTTATAAAGGATCATTCCCTTTCTTTAAAGCTACCTTACAAATGTACTGTCTTAAGAAACATCGATTGTACAACTGGATTTATGTAAAGACAATACACACATTACAGCTGATTGAACATAACATGATCGTCGAGGGAGATTAACTGAAGCTGCCCCACTAAAATGCTTAGATCAATGTCTTTGTCTTCGAACTTCTTAATGAAAGGGTGGCTCTGCCAAAACAATTCCAATTGTAAGTTATAACAATTAATGGGGTGTTCGTATAGATAAGGTACGATGAGAACTTAAACTAACCAGTAGTTCCAAAGATGAAGATCTGTCTTTTGGATCCTTCTGTATGCTGTGCCAACACAGATATATTTGATGAACAGAATGGTAAAAATAAATAAAACAATTCAAATATAGTCATGTGGGGTTTTTGTTATCCTATCAACTTCCAGTTTTCAAGTTTATGTGCTTGTAAGAAAAATCTAATGAATGATCATCAACAAGCAGGAATTTACAGTATATACATGTAACAAATTAACAATCATTCATAATTGACAGGAGAAACCAAAGTTGGATATCTAATAAAACATCAAGGATAACATAAAGAACTTTTAATGATTCCAACACTAGCAAGTTATCTAATTTTTTCCCTTTCCATATTTACCATATCAACAGCTGAAATGATTTTTGGAGAGAGAGAATATCCTTAGACTCGTCTCTCTGGAAATAATGCACTTGATTTTGTGAAAAGAATAGTGCTAGATCCTTACCAGGCTGAAATAAACGAACAGAACTCTGGAGAAAATTGATCTGGCGGAGCAGAAGGTGGTGGACTTCCAACGATTGCCTGCAACAGCTCATAAAAGCTTGGGCCACTCTGTTGATCTTCAGATTTGGCATAAGGAAAATGCCCAATGGCACACTCAAGAATTACCAAGCCTAGACTCCAAATATCACTTTTGTAGTCGTAGGTGCTTCCACTGATTCTTTCAGGCTAAACAAGATTTAAGATAGGAAAATCTAGTTAGGCATCAGCACTTTTTCTTGCTTTTGCATTATTTTGTTACACGTTGTGGGACACACAGCAAACATTCTTATCTTACAAAAAGATGACCATGATTATCATATGATTTTAGTTATGACGCGAATTGATACTTACTGCCATGTAATTGTATGTCCCAACAAAAGTGTCCCGTTGGCCCATAGAGGTAGCCAGCACTGCACTCACACCAAAATCTGTAATTTTCACTTCCCCTTTGTGGTTCACCAGCAGGTTCGAAGGCTTTATATCTCTATGTATTACATGTCTCTCATTATGCAAGTAAACGAGACCTTGCAAAACCTGAACTTATAATTTAGTGCATTGATGATAGAAGAAACTGAAAGAAGCATGGGTTTAGATGACAAATAAGAATATAAATTAGAAACTGACTGACCTGTTTGCAAACAACAGCAAGATAAGGTTCAAGGATTGTCTTCACTTGTTTGATTACATCAACAAGCGATCCACGATCCATGTATTCAAATACAAGGGATATCGCTCCATTGTGATAGAATGAGTGATAGCAAACAACAACATTTGGACATTGTGATGCTTGATTAATTTTAAGCTCCTGAACAATTTGTTTGCGGATCTCCTCCTGTATATTCACCTGGATTACCTGTGGCAACACTTTATTAGTTCAATGTAATAAAATATCCAGAGTAGGCCTAAAAAAAAATGAACTAAGGCTGTTGACAGCCAGATAGATATCATCAAACAAAACTGGAAAAAACCTCATGTTTTAACCTTCTTAAAATAAAGAAAAAAAAAATGCTTAACTTTTATATGATTCTAGTTGTTAGCATTGACTTATAAACTAAATTCATAATCTTTTAGAATGAAACCCTGCATCTATTAGACTATTACTTTGCTCAGATCTAATTGGTGAAGAATCATAATAACTGCACCAACTGCTAAGGTATCTAATCAATCATCTAAAAAGGTGCTCGTTAAGTTGCTTATTCAGAATATAAATGAAATATTTAATGACAGTCAAACTACCTAGTAGTACAGATGATTTCTTAACTAAAAGCTAAGAAGATTAGCTTGTGTGAAGCGTATTGAGTTTCCAAGTCATAGAAAGAATAGCATGTAAGTACTAAATGATTGTGTACTAACCTTCAAGGCAAACAGTGTTCCAGCCCATTTATGACGAACAAGCTGAACAACTCCACCACTTCCCTTGCCAATGACTTTAATGGTCTCGAGATCTTCTAATGAGAATTGTAGATCAACATCCTTGGTTTCTGATGCCTATAAATTAGGTCCAAATTAGAGAAGCAAAAGGCAAGGCAAGGTCCAGTTAGCTAATCTAACAGGAGATATAGCATGACATTGAACAAATTATATAGAATCTGACCACACATAACACCAAATATGTGCAATACACTACTAATTAGTTGATAGTATAATAGCTGCTACCATTACTGAGTCAGATTTCAATTCACAATAGATGTCATCATTATTCGGACATTTCAAAGTGCCACAATGACAACTATGCTTAAATGAGATAAAGAAGAGCAATAGCACTTCAGTTGCCCATGACTGCAAAAAACAACTAACAATTGTAACTCAGCCAATAATCAGGCACTTAATTTACAGAAAAGATGTAGATGCCCCATAACCACATATTTGAATTACGAGTAAAATTCTAGAGAGTACAAAAATCGAACTATGTATCAGGTTCAATCATTCCATTTTCTCCCCTAAGAAACTGCTAAAGCTCATGATTGTGTTCTTCTTATATAGCCAATTGCTTAAAAAAAACACCAGCTCTCTCATTATAACCATGGATCTCAAATCCTCAAGTGTTGAAAATTTACAAATTCTACTAGATACAAAAGAAGGAAAGAGAAAACATACACAGGATTCATTCTCCTCAGAAATCAATCGAAGGCCTTTCTGATTCAAAAGCAGATCCCCGTCGTGAAAGGTCCCACTCGCTGTCCTGCATCACAAAAGAAAAAATCAAATAAAATCTAGGAGAAATTTGGGGAAAGAAATAGTAGAAGGATGTATACAGGAAGGTGGAGATGGGGGAATCCTGAGGTGGAACAGAGAGCTTGAGATCCTTAAGAGGTTTCTTGAGCTTCATGTTAGGGTTTATAGGTGGAAGTGGTGAAGCAGAGGAGCTCAACAACAATTCAAATACCAATGACCGCCAAAGAGCAACACTCCATATGATACTGTGTTTTCTATCAATTTATGCTAATTTCAAGTTCTCGTGAGTCGTGACTCGTCTCTTCCTTTTAAATTTATAAGGCACCCACAAATTACTAAGCGCACCAAATTTATAGAATTTTTAATTTAATAAATAGAAAATATCAATTTTATCTTTTAGAAAATTAAGAAAAAATTCTATTAGCTTCGTTCGGTTCGAGTGACTTTTGATCGATTTTTTTATGTATTTTTTATTATTATTTTCTCATGAGTTTTCTATATTTAACCAACCCATGAAATATTCATTATTATGTTGATATTTTATTCATCAATAAATTTAAAGAAAGAGCCTACAAAAATTAAGAAAGATGAAAAAGAGAAAAAAAAAAAAAAAACTCTACTAGCTTCGTTCGGTCACAAGCGGCCGAAGACGTAAACTCTACTAGTTTCTACGTGTTCGGCCAACCAGGGCTGAACGGAACAAGTTGACTTTTGATCGATTTGTTTACGTTTTTTCTTACAATTTTCTCACGATTTTCATATATTTAACTAACCCATGAAATATTTATCATTATGCTGGCATTTTATTAATCAATAAATTCAAAGAAAGAGCCTACAAAAATCAAGAAAGATGAAAAAAAAAGAAAATTAAAGGGAAGAAAGAGGATGAATTTAATTTTTTTAAGGGTAAAATTTGTTTTTTTTTAAAGTTGAATTTATATGATTGGGGTGGGCTTAGTAGTTGATGAGGTGCTTTTAGTCCCAATTTATAATTTAATAATAAATAATTAATTAGTTTTATTTTAAAAAATAATAGGAAAAAATAATTTACTAGTGAAGCTTTTTTTACATAATAAAGCGAATTTAGTGGCGACTGTTGTAAAATAAAAAATAGTGCAAATACATATTTTGTAACTGAGAATGAGTATTTTCATTTTTTTTAATTTGGTCCTCTTCGTTTGTTTTTTTCCTTTTTAAATTGAGTTCTTGTACTTTTTATATATTAATTGGATCCTTGTAAATTTATTTTATTTTGAATTTAATCTTTATATATATATATATATATATATATATATATATATATATATATATTGTTGAACAATTGTGTCACTGCAATTTTATTTTATTCTGAAATGGACCCCATATGTTTGACCAAATGAACTAATTCAAATCAAAATGAAAATATCATGATTCAATTCAAAGATAAACTAAATTTTAACTTCTACAAACAAATTGCTAGCTAGAACTCAGTTCAAACAAAATAAAAGGTAAATGGAATATGTTTTTACCAATAAATGCATAGGATTCAAATATATATATTTTTGAATATAACTAATAATAATAAAATTGTATTAGGAAAATCTGAAAACATCTTTATGATGTCACTAAATATAATAAAAAAGTAAATATTAAAATGCAGAATATAACTTAGCACAATTTTTCACATGTTTATAAAAATAACCATATTTCATTCTGTCGTGGGCCGGGTCAGACCATACATTAGTCTGATGAGTCGATCGAATTAGACCCAAAAAACTGTATGGATTTTAGGGGTTCAAAATATTTTATATATATATATATATATATTGTAGTAAATATTATTCAATTATTGTAATTAACCCGTGGGAGACACAGGATTGATCCCTGGGAATCTTCAAAGGCTTTTCGGACATTATCTTGTAGAATTGTTATGCGATAATAGCAAATAATGTTTTAGAATATTTTTTTATCATAATTAAAATATTTAAATTTTAAAATTTCAACAAAAAGTTCTGAAATTATTATTATAATCCAAACTCGTCCCCCTATAACAAAATTTCGAGTGCATTCTAGTTTATTTAATCATTAATTTTGATCTCGATTAATCGTACCTGCTAAAAACAAAATTGCATGCAATTTCTAAGTTTTTTTCTCTTTGTTATTTTAAGTAACTGAAAGCTATGTAATATTTTAGTGAATTAACATAACTATTTGAGTAAAATAATAACATAACATTCAAGTATATCTCAAAACAACGTTAGGCACTATGCCTAATTTAGCATTACATATTAAATTAGCAATGAGTCTTTGACCAATGCTTGTTGAATTGACTTTATTAGTGGATTCAAGAAATTCGTTTTAATTGCCACTGAAACACCAAACTTGGTTAAAATGCCACTCACTAGTCTTCATGAAAAATGCATTCCAAATCCACTTAACTAATTTACATGATCATATATAAATAAGAGCATGTATTAATTTGCAGCAGCATTGTAGCTTCTCACAATTCTCTCATTAATTAATTAATTAATAAAAAGAGAATAAAGAAAGAAAATGGGAGTGTTTGAGGTTGGAAAAGAGAGTGTAAAATGGACAAAAGTAAAGAAATCAGAAGATAGTGAAGAGGTGTTGGTGGTGACACCAGAAGCACAAGGGAGTTATCCAGTGCTGCTATTCTGCCATGGATACTGCACCAAAAATACTTGGTATTCTCAACTTCTTCATCATATATCATCCCATGGATATATCATTGTTGCCCCTCAGGTATTAATTCCTCTCTTTCTCTCTCCAAAATAACCATCTCCTACCCATTGTGTGCATGTCTTAATATGTCCATCATTACCGATGTGTAAAGATCTCATCCCTTTAAATATTATAAGTTGAAATTAATGATTTTGTTGGATTTGTGATAGATAGCTTAACAGACTTGTGTATATATATGGTGTTGCAAGAAACACATTATCTTAAATTACAATTATTACCCTTGTGTATATATATGGTGTTGCAAGAAACACATTATCTTAAATTACAATTATTACCCTATTTTAGGAAATTACTAAACAAAACATGGTTTTTAATTATAGAATTTTCTAAAAAATCTTTACTTGACACATTGCCTCTTTCAACACTCATCACTATATACACTCTAGATTCTACCTAATTAGCATGATTTACAAATTGTCACAATCAAGAATCAATATAATTAACATATTTTATCTTAATCAATTTGTAGTTCTACCATTGCCTTCTCATCTCCATGAATGATGAGATCAAAACAGCATCAAAAGTGATAAACTGGCTATCAACAGGCCTTCAACCATCCCTCCCTCAAAATGTGAGAGCAGATCTCTCTACACTCGGTCTAATGGGCCACAGCCGAGGTGGCAAGATCGCATTCGCCCTTGCATTATTAGCCCAATCATCTCAAACTTCACTAAACTTCAAAGCATTAGTGGGCCTTGACCCGGTCTCAGGCCCAAGTCCTCCCACCTGGATTGAGCCCAACATCCTCTCCTACGTCCCACACTCATTCAATCTCTCGATCCCTATTCAAATAATAGGCACCGAATTGAGCAATCAAAAAAAGGGCGGGATCATCCCGCCACTCGCTCCTGATGGGTACAATCACTCGGAGTTTTTCAACGAGAGCAAGCCGACGTGTTGCTACTTTCTCGTTAGGGATTATGGACACTGCGACATGTTGAATGATTCGAAGGTGGATATTGCAAGTTTAGTGTGTCGAAGTGGATCGGGTAGTAAAGAGAAGATGAGAAGAGGTGTTGGAGGATTAGTAGTGGCCTTTCTTAAAGCCCATTTGGGAGGTGGTGGTGAATGCATGGATCTTCAAACCATTGTGGATGCACCATCTATTGCTCCTATAACTCTTGATCCAGTTATTTATATCAAAAAATGAACAAACCCTATCCATTGTTTAATATTTTATGGCTACTAAGTTTTTGTAATTTATAGGGATAGTGTTTTTTTTTTTTTTGTGTGGCTGTTGTGATCATCTACTTTGGTCGTTATTTGGTTGTATTTCAGATTTCAATTTAAATGTTTTATCATTATTTA
Organism: Scutellaria galericulata; assembly: GCA_946896805.1. Lineage (NCBI taxonomy): Eukaryota > Viridiplantae > Streptophyta > Magnoliopsida > Lamiales > Lamiaceae > Scutellaria > Scutellaria galericulata. The sequence continues at coordinate 14,108,951 of OX335791.1, read as the reverse complement.
GATGAAATCCTTTTTTTTTTTTTTGATTTATTACACGAAAAAAGAAAAATTTAGCAAATATGAGTTTAGACTCATTAATTAAAGACTTGAATATAAGTATAATTATTGATTAAAGTATTTAGGAGGCTCGTTTACCTAGTTTAGCTATGATTTATTAATAGTTTATTCCAGTCACAATCACAAATTCTTTAACAAAAATCATTTGACTTCTGATACGTTTGTTTCACAACTATTCAATCATGACTGCCTATATAATTATGATCGTCTATCAATCTATCATAAAGTATGATAATATAATCGTCAATCACAATTATACGATAATTATCACCCCATATTTTCATAATAAAATAATATATCAAACAATTTTTTCCAACATTGATCTAATATTCATAATATAAACAAGTAAGTTTTATGTGAGATTGTCTCACGAATATCCTTACATAAGACGGAGCTCATATGGATCAATCAAAGTTCGATCAATACGGATCAACACAAGTCAATATACCAGTCCGCGAATTATAAAAATATTAGTAATATACGTATAAGTATTCATTTTATGAATAAAAGTATTACTTAATACGATAAAACAAATACATATTACTAATAATTTTAGAGTGAGTCTTATGTGAGACCGTTTCACGGAGCTTCTTACGTGAGACGGGTCAACCACAACCTATATTTCACAATTCACATGTAAATTTGTTAAAATTGATTTGGTTGTGGATAATAAAGATCCGTCTCACGGAAAATTATCCGTGAGACCTTCTCACATGAGTTTTTGTAATAATTTTATTATTGTGTTAACAATAATACAATAAACTGATTTGTTGACCGTGTTGACTGGTTCATATGACTCATATGGGCTTTTAAAAGCCATAATAGATTCATGAAACGATCTTATATAAATCTACCATATACAGTGCCCAAACAATTAAAATTGCCTTAGGATTCCACTAATAGTTCACATGAATTTTTAACTATAATCTACCAGATTCTTGTGAAGAGTAAAATCTCAATATGAAGAGAACCATAGTCCCTAGATGTGGCTATGAAGAGGAAAAAGAAAATTAGGTTTAAGGGTAAAATAGTAATTTCAAGTGTATAATCATCGCAAAGAGAAATTTGTACGTTATATAAATAGAATCAGACTTTAAATTTTAATAATTTGTTCACCAAAATGTTAAGAGCCGAATAGTACTTCAATTTTTTGGACTATTGCAGTGACAAAGCTACTGTTATAGGTCCCATGGGGCAATGGGCCTTTGTGAATGTTAGTGCAATTGAGAATCTTAATTAATAATTGTTACCTATTCATAATTTTAGTTTTAAAGTTGATGTATATCGTTTAATTTTCATTGGCATTCTTTTTTTGGAGCAGGTGGGGGTCTCTTGAAAAATTACATGTTCTATTTTACAAAATTCTAATGTATTTAAACTCATATGTTAAAGTATTATTCAATGAGAGCAATAATAGAAGTAGAATGTTTAGTATAATAACATTTGAAAATTTAGGGGTTCTGTAAAAAAAAGTAAAAGTATTTTAGTAGACTCCAACAGTTCATAATAAATAACCAAGCAAAGCCTTTTAGATCAAATTCTAAGTGCTAATTCCATCACATGAGACTATATCAATTGGTATTTCATTTAGTTTCTAAAATAATGGGCACATACTGATATGTATTAATAAATAACATCATTAATAAAAATAAAAAGATGTAATAAAATATTAGATGAAATACTGGTTGAAATATATTATTTGAAGTTATTGGGAAAGTCTTGTTACACTGTCCTCCTCATCATTATTTCCACTCCCATTTTTTGTTTTCACTTGATAACAATAAATTAATAATGATTTGTCAAGATTTTGAAAAGTCTTTACTTTTTAATGTACAATTTTTTTCTAAATTTTTTATTTAAAAAAATAATCTTATTGTGATTTTGAGATATCTTTTTAATCCTAATTTACATTAATAGTTCACATGATTTCTTTCTTTTTTTTTTTTTTCTTTTTTTAACATTGCTTTAGGATTCCAGTGACAGTTTAAATTTTGATTGAGTGAGTGAGTATACTCTTTAAATAAATTACTAAATATTTATTATTAAAATATTCTATTAAATGTATAAGTGACATGGGATCTCGTCTAGAAGTTTTGAAAATCACAAGATAGTCCAACTTTCGTATAAAATACTTTGATCCAGAAAAAAAAAAAAAAAAACACACACACACACACACACATATATATATATATATATATTATGTGTTTGTGTGAGTGTATGGAAGTCAACGAAAAACTGTTAAGTTAGAGAATTAAATAGATTGCGAGTGAAATTGGAAAAGAAATCTCTCTCATTCTCTTTCAATCGTTTTAAATGACAAGGTCTTTCAAGTTTCAACTTAATTAAATAATTTAGTTGTTTTGTTCAACTTGGAACTATTCTATTAGATTCTTGAAGTGTTCAAATATCAGATATATACTGTATATCCTAAATAATATCAATATTGGGATTCAAGAAATATGGAATATTCAACCAATAGTTGTTTAAATATTTGTTTAATTTCAATGACCTTTGGGGGTCAACTTGAGCCATAATTAGTGGCTACCCAAATGTTGAATATGTATGTCTAAGAAGAATTAATATTTAATGCTTCTATGCTTTTGGCTAAATATTCCTAAAATCTTTATCACTTCATGAAATTCATTCTGTAAATTTATAATTTTTAAGATTTTGTCTCTATATATAAACCACACCCTTCTACAATGTCTTTATTAAACATGGTTTTTTTTCTTTTTTCTTTTTGTAAAGTCAATATGGATTTTTATAAAGGTGATCATAGGAACAAGTACAAATATATAAAAAATATAGAGAGAGATAAAACTCAAATAACATTTATAATTCACAAAACTAAAGTATGACTTTTATAGATAAGCCAAGTTTATGGGTGAATATAAATTATAATTAGCTGTAGATCTTCTATAAACGTGACCTAATCAAATCCCTCTTTAAGGAATGGGAAGAGATATAAAATCCATAAAGTATAAAATAGTTAAATAATGATTAAACAAAAGATTGATAGAATTAATTAGGTCATGCTTCCTTTATGGTATAAAGCTGTATCCATAAATAGATTTGCTGATCATAGATAAGCACGCGCAATTTTTACCACTATTTCCACACTCTCGATCATCCATACCTACACTCACCCAATAAAAATTAAGATTCATATTATCTTATTTAATTACAATTATTATACGTGAATATTCAATAATCATTTTGTATTTCTTTTAATATAAGTGACATTTATTATAATCTTATAATGACACTTGTTTAGGGGTGGAAATAGGAATGGAATTTCCAATATCCGCCGAATCCGATTTGAAAATTTCTGATTTTGGAACGAATATTTTTAATTCGAAATTTTGAAATTCCAATTTCCAATTTTTCCGAAAAATTTCGGATCGGAATTGAAATTAGTTTTAAAATTTTCGAAAATTCCGATCCGATTCTGTCAAGTGCACACCAATTCTTGGAATATAAAATGTAGAATAGAGGCAGAGAATCAAAGTCAGGACCTCTCACACCCAAAGTAAGAAACTTACCACTAGACCAATAGTTCATGTTGTAAATAATTCAAACATTTTCATAATAGATAAAAGATAATATATTTTATGACTCAAAAGATTTCATATAAATTTTATAGTTTTATTGTATACTATATACTATAGTATATATTAAATATATTATATACTATATCCCTCACTCTAAAACAATGTGAACTATGAGAATTAGAATATGTTTTATGTTTGAATCTGTTTTATTGCTCTATAAATGATTTTCAAAATTTCCGAAAAATTTTCGAAAATTCCAAAATTTCGGAATTCCGAAATTTCCGAAAAATCGGAATCCGAATGGATTTTACGATTTCGAAAATTTCGGAATCGGAATCGGAATTGATTTTTCAATTTCGAAAATTTTCAGAATTTTTTCGAAATACCCTATTTTCAATCCGATCCGTCCGATTTCCACCCCTACACTTGTTTCATAACAAAAAAAAAAAGTTCGAATCTCATATTTGTACCACTCAATCGAACTCATTTTTAAGGCTTACTTATAAATTAGGATAAACTTCATAACAAAATCCAAGTTTTAGATTAATTCTCAATTTTAGACTTAAATTTTAAATTTTTTTGATAAGGGGCTCAATTTGACCTTTTTTTTTTTTCTCAATTTATGACTTGAAAATTAGATTGAGTTCTTAAATCAAGATAATTTTTGTTTTGTATTTATAGATTTTTTTATATTTCAATATGTATTTATATTTGAGATAAATTAAGATAAGTTAGTGCAATTTTGGAACAATCTTCCTCCGACTTGTATTAATTTATATAAAAGAAAGAAAGAAATAAAGAAAAATATAATTAATTCAATTCATAAAATATAATTTATATTAAATTGATTAATATTAAAATTGGTTTTTTTATACTTTTATTCATAAAATTAAGAAAATAAAGGAATCTTAATTTTATGAATTGCATTAATTATACATATCTATAAATTAATACAAATCAGATGAGAAGATCGTTCCAAAATTGCACCAACTTGTCTTAATTTATCTAAAATATAAATACATATTGAAATAAAAATAAATCTATAAATATAAATAAAAAGAAAAAAGAAAAAGAAAATTGAATTTCATTTTGAATTGAGAACTCAATCTAATTTACAAGCCTTAAATTAAGAAAAAATATTAAACATTGAGCTCCTTATTGAGAAACTTTAAAATTTGAATCTAAAACTGAAAATTAATCTATAAATTGGATTTTATTATAAAATTTATTCTATAAATTATGTATTTCGTAGTCCTTTCATTTCATGTATATTGATTTGTTGGACTTTTCACCAGGATTAATAAAGTTATTGGAAAAACCAAACTAAACCTGTCAATTTCCTACTGTGCCTATAATTAATGAGTAATTTACTCCATATATTGTATATGATCACATTAGAGTATTTTACAGTTTTGTCAACAATTAAGCAAAATAATTTTTTTGATTAATATACTCTTAAATAATTAAAGAAGGATTGCTACTATATCTTAATGTGCACATTATTCATTAATCATAAATCCAATACAATTCATTAATTTCAAATCACAATATTTAAAAGGATGAGATAATTATACATTAGTGGTGAACATATTAAGACATGACCGTTGTGGATACATGATCATTATTTTTAACTAAATAATTTACACAAATAGGTTATTCGAGTAGAGTAATATTAAGAATTTATGGTTGAGATCTCAAATTCATACCTCATATTTGTATCACTCGAAAGAACCCATCTTGTAAGACTTATCTATACATTTAAAAATATATATATATATATATATATATATATATATATATATTTATATTGCATGATTTATAGACTATTGCATGAAGGTAAAAAAAAAAACCCTACAGAACCAATACACACTTAGATGTCTTATTGTAATTGCTCACGTATTCCTTTTACAACTGTCATAGTGTTTTTTTTTTCAAGGACAAGTGTAATATAGTATTTTTCTCCTTTCTTTTTATATATAAATAATCATAAGAAATGATCTTCCGAATTTGAATGTAGTTCAGGGTTAAAATCATTTACATTATCGCAAGAAAGCTATAAATTTGAGTACTCGAACGGAAATAAGCTTCACCAATTTTCGTTTAATCAAACTTCAAACTGTACTTCTCTAATTAAATGCAAATTATTATCCCAAAGTTACTTTTCATATTTTTTAGCTAGGTTAAAAACAAAAATCAACTTAAAGCTAGTAGGATTGTTTTTCAATTTGTAATCTAATTATTTTTTATCTGATTACAACTCGAAGCTCAAGATTTTTTAATGTGCAACCTATATAATTTTTTTTTCCCGAAAATTTATTTAGGTGAAATGCACAATACAACACATGATTTTATAGGGATAAATATGTCATTCTAAAAGTGTTTATGTTTCAAATTGAAAAAAAAAAAAAAAAAGTTATACTTTAGGTGACAAATTGAAAATTGATCATAATCCAAATTATTTTATCCTTATGAAAGTCACATGCAAGTGCATTTTGCAAGAAAAGTTGTTGGAAAAATGTTTAGGTTGCATTTTCAGAAATTCTTAATTAAACATCAAGTTGCAATCGGATTTAAAAAATAGTTTAGGGTTACAAATTGAAAAACAATCCTGCTATAAGTTGTTTTTTTTTGCATTTAACCTTTTTATAATTAAAATACAAATATATGGCACATAGTATATAGATATCTATTACATATAGACCATGATGACAATATCGAATCAAGAAAACTCAACAATGTTGATTTATTAAATTGTATACATTAATTTCCAATTTTATATATATATATATATATATATATATATATAATTTTCCGAGTTCAATATTATCTCCAATTCAAATTAAGTGTCGTTTTAGAAATTTTATCATAAATTAGGTACATAAAAATTGGATAAATATATACCCTTAAACAAATCGGTCTTTACTTTCATTCTTAATTATACCATTGAGATGAGAATATAAAAGAAAGAAGAGAAAATATTAAGATAAGAAAAGAATGTGGAATCTTTGTGCAAATAAATTAAAGAAAGAATCTAAAATACGTAAACTTATAAAAATGGTAAAACAATTAAAACCACACTTAATTTGAAATAAAATTTAATTTTTAAAACGAAAAATACTATTTATATATGAAATCAAGTAAAATAAATTATAAATTACTTATAATATGATTGGAAAACTAATTATTAACAACTCCAATCATCAAATCTTCAGCCATATGCATCTCTATTACCTATCTACAGTGTACGCAAGACCCATATCTATCGAAGTATATATTTATTCTATCTTAACGTTTTAGATCAGAAGTAGAAGTACTCACAAAATTCTTCTTTAAGAGAAAAAAGTATTTATGATCTTAGTTATTGATCAGTCCCTGCAATATTAATTCTAAAATAATTTTAGTTGTTAAGACAAAGACAATTACATTTTTTAGTATTAAAATAATTCATTCGCGTTTCAATTAATGTTACCCCCACCCCAAACGGAAAATAAAATAAAATAAATAATTTTATTTTCGAAACAAGGATCAATGTATTTTCAGAAGAGTCATACTATCATATGCACTAACAAAAATTCATTACGAACTGTGCTTTTTTTTTTTTAAATTATATTTTTTTAGGGTCTGTTTGGTATGAAAGTGAAAAGAAAAAAAAAAGGATGTTACATGTGGAGGTAGATTAGCAAATAGGATTATACTTTTAATAGGTGTATGGTGAGTGGTTAATTAGGTTTGCTTTCTATATAATGTTTGTTGACACCACACACACACACACACACATATATCCCAAATTAAATTGCATGTCTGAATCATATTTCAGATAGCCATATATGTTTCCTGTTTAAGATGTGATTGAATCAACTCATGTAATTATAAGTCCTCTGAGATTAACATATCACATGACTTGATTATTTGATAAGTAGGCTCGAGTGTTCCACAGTGATTTTACACTATTTGCGTATATGATTCTACAGTTAGAGATTAAGTTAAATTAATTCTTTTCCGTTAAATATGAGAACACGCACAAATCTATGTTAATTGATATAATACAAGGGGTGCGTATACAAATTGTAATTAAGATATTGAGGATTCACTCAAAGATAATTGAGTCGAGCTACATTTCGAATTCGAGCATATTAACACTCAATCGGCTCCACAAGCTTGTGAATCTAATCGAGTAGAATCGAATATATGTTAAATTTACTATTTTGCTCTTGATAATTTATTAAAATTTTCATTTTTAGAAATTTAGGTTATTTCATATGTAATTATATATATTTAGGTATCAAGTTGAGTTTTCCATCAAGCCGAGCTAGTTTGAGCATTAAAAAAATAAACTCGATCGATTTTGAGTCAAACTCAAGCATCTAGTTTTATAATCGAGTTCGAGCTCAAGTCTGATGGCACTAGACTTGATTTATTTACACACTATATATATATATATATATATATATATATATATATATATATATTAACCTTTTGAAACTGTAAAACAAATCTACAAGGTATACAATTAAAAGGAAAAATTATAAATGTAGGATACTATTTTTCAGTCAGTCATCATATAGGACACTATCTTTTCATACCCTGACATTGGGACACTATCTTTTTAGTTTGAGCGATTTTAGGACAATTAGTTCAAAATTCAAAAATTAAAATTGATGCTCGCTCAAATCGAGTTTGAATCGAATTGAATTCTCTAAATTGATTTGGGGCTATGTTATTGCTTGAGGGGATGAGTGTTTTGGTGTATAAAAAATATATTTTACTTCAATTTCGAGAATTATCAAATTTTGGGTAAGTTTGAGGGTGGTTATGGTGGATTCCAATGGGTGAGGTGGTGGATCCTGTGAATCTTTCTCAAAACTAAACCAAAATTTATGTTTCTACACCAAAACACTCTTTTTTTAAGCCCTAGCCAAGCCCCAAATCAATTTAATGATACCAATTTGATTCAAACTTGATTTGAGCAAGAATCCATTTAAATTTTCGAAAAACCTTGATTTGGAGAGGCACATGCATAGAACATGCGATCTAGGTCCGAAATTTTGGAATTAAGAACTAATTTTCTTGAAATTGTCCAAATTAAAAAGATAATGTTTCAGTATTGGGGTCCGAAAAAATAGTGTTGTTAATTAATGAATGACAAAAAAATAATCTTCCAAATTTACAATTTTTCCAAATTAAAATATTGACCAAGTACAATGTCGGTTTAGACGTAGAAGGGGGAGTTAAAGAAAGATTGTTGAGTTTGGAATGAATGAGGATAGTTAAAGTCATACTAAATATGGATAGTGATGAGTACACCAAATTCAAGTACATGCATGCTTCAAATAAGGCAGTGGAGTTAGGGTTTAGGGTTCTTATTGCCAAACATTAATGATGGAATCTCGTGTAGATAAAATCTATTTTTATGTTCTTCTTAATATCGAATGAAGTGATCTAATATCAATGTGACAGGTTCTTGAAACATGCATGGCTCACTCCACAATCATCCTATGAAACAATTCATCAAAATATATATATATATATATATATATATATATATGAATATATTTTATCAAAAATGCAAGAAGTATAAAAAAAAAAAAAATCAAGAAATCATATTAAGTAAATTAGAAAAATATATTCAGATAATCTGAATATTATTTTAAATATAATATTCATTTAAATAAATAAAAAATATTTAAATAAAATGTAAGATTAGTATAAGATCATTATAAATAAATCTTAAATTAATTAAATAAATTAGAGGACAATTCTAAAAAGTCCAAAAATCATATAAAATAATCAAATAAATCAGAAACTATTATCGAAAAAAATATCTAAAACTATTTAAATAAATAAGAGAATACTTTTAAGAAATCTTGGAAAATTAATCAAATGAACCTGTAAATTTATTCTTAAATAATCTAAAAACTATTTAAATACATCATAATTAATAATTTGTTAAATATGGAAATGATTTTTTGTAATAACTCTATGGTTCATTTTATTCAGCTAACTTTCATATTTTTATTACCTTTTTTATTTATTAAATAATTATTAGATTTGATCCAAAGTTATAATTTTTGGAAACTATAATTTTTTTAATATATATAAACTTATTTTATTATTTTAGGCAATGTCCCAAGATTTATTAAATTATTTTCAATTTATTTATATTTAATTTACAGATTTTTAGATAGTATAATTATATTCAAATTTATTTGATCATTTTTATGATTTGCCAATATTATTAAGATCTAGTTTATTTAAATAGTTTTAGATATTTGGCATAATTTTCACCTTTTTATTAAATATCTTTCTTTTTATGGATTTTTTTCTAATTTTTTTGACATATATAGGAAGATTATGTAGCGAAAGTGGTGCATGTGGCGATAGTTGTCAACAATTTTAGCCCAATTAGGAGATCAGGTCAAAATTGTCTTTAATTTGTCAATTACTTTTTTGTTTTTTAAAATAAAGTCCTAAATTATTAGATAAAAGATACGATCCTTAAAATTCCAGATCTCTATAGTTACGAGACAAGTTTAATAATTTATTTTTATAAGTATCGTCCTTCTTCATTGCTTATACTTGTTTCCAACCTTCCAAAAGTTGTAGAGACCAATGCTTCCACATAAGATTATAGAGATATTCTTAAATAGAAAAGGTGGGAAAAGGAATTCACAAAAACTTGTGTGCATGCACAGAAGTGAAATTCTGTGCAATCCATACATTTATGTTATAAATATAGTACATTTATATACAAATATCCGTATCTTTTAAAATGAACATGCATAAAGGTATTGCATTTATAACATAAAGGTACTACATTTATAACATAAAGGTATGAATTGCATGGTGCAACTGGTGCACAATAGTGTTACTCAAAGGAATTTATAGTTCAATACTTCAATCTACATCAGGATCGGAATGATATCCATAAAATTAATATGTATTCTATTATTAAAATAGACATTTTCAGTATTATATTAAGTATACCAAATTTTCAAAGTAAGTTGCTTAATCAGAAACTTTTACTAAGAATTGATTGCAAAATTGCACAAAAAAATAAAAAACTACAATTAAAAGAAATCTTTTTTATCAAAGGACTTAAAGATTAAGACAAAACATTGATAGCCTAGTGGTAAAAGACGTATGCTATCTAGATATAGGTTTTGGGTTCAAGTGACCGCAGAGGGTAAATGTGAAATCCGTTGATTCTTCTAAAAAAAAGAAGAAAGAAAGAAAAAAAAACAGACGTTCATATTCAATGCAGCTGAATCACTACCGAAAGCAAGAAAGATTACAACCCAAAATTTAGTGATGGTCCCAAGTGGTCAGAGGTTTAGAGGGGGGTGAATGAACCTCTATCGATTTTTACGATTTTCAAAACTATCAGAGATGCAGGTTCCTGATTCTTAAAGGAAACAACAACCTGACTTTATCAGAAACCTGGCAATATGCTGATTCAGGTTTCTGATCAGCTTTCTTAGTACGTAGCGGATAAAACACGATAGGGTTTCTCTTTGGAAAAACAGTTTTCTTTTATAAGTATGCTCTTTATAAACTCTTTTATGACGGATGCTTATGATATGTAGACAACAAGATATAACAAGATAAGCACAAAGCAGTAAGTAAATCAAAGCAATAAATACTTATGGTTTATAGTGGTTCGAAGGTAGTGTAAACTTTCTACGTCCACTCTACTCCTTCACAAGGAGGAACTTCGTTAGGTCAGTTCGAATTACAAGCCTCGTTTTACAAACTTCTTCCTAACAAGCTACGCCTATTAGAATCCCAAACTCTAGTCGAAGGCCACAACCCACAAATGGTACAATCCCACAAAGGGCAAGTAGCCTATTTCTAGACTACTAAACTTAGCAAGGATACTATCCTCTCAACTAAGTACACCTAAAACAACCTAGCGCACACAACACAAATGGTTAAAAGATAAAAAAGTTTTCTTCAACTGTGGTGATGAAGCCAGTCTTGAACTTGATAGCTTGAGAGCTTGAATGGTCGACTGCTTCTCGAAGGTTGAGTGACTGAGCTCGGTAATAACTTGTGTATGAAAGACTTGAGAGATTTTGCAATGTGTTTCAAAGCTTCAATAGTCTTCATGGTCACTCCATCCTTCTATTTATAGATCTTTGGAAAATGCTCGTTGAAGGAGACACTGTCCTTGTTTCAGTTCAAATTTGATCTTCAAGATCTTTGCAATTAATGTGACTGAACAGCTGAGGGGATAAGTCTTGTCCTAGTCTGATCTACATTAATGGCGCCACTCCTTGGCCGCTGTTCACTAATTTCTTTTAGCTACTCCCGCAAGTGTACGGTGTAGGGTGTAGAAGTGGTGAGCAAGGTCGATCCCACAGAGACTGTCTATCTAGGCACTAACTAACTACTCAAATTTAGTTCTCAATTTTATCTAGGAAAATCAAATCTCATCAAATTCAGATTAATTCAATGGAAAAGTAAATAAGCAGATAAATTCACTCAAGAATAACAGATATCTAAGACAGGTTCTAGGACATGCTTTCATCTAATTCTCATCAAAACATCACTTTGACCAATTCAAGTTCATTAATCAATCATCCTATATGAGCAACCACATATGTCGAATTAACAGCTCTCCTGAGTCAGTTAACCGGTTGATTATTATGCCACCAGAGGTATTTCTACTCAATCTGATTGAAACATAACAACTCCCAAAAGTATCTAGGATTGATTTCCCACCACATAAATTCCTTAATCTCCCGATCTAAGTCTTTTTATGTGTCATGTGTTTATTCTTCCATAATTAAATCTCATCTCCTGAATTTTGATCTAATTACTAAAACATGTTCAATTACTGGCCACATAATCAAACAAGCAATCAAATCATAAACACACAAATATGATAAACGATCATGAACATTGAATTGAAATTAAAGATCCATCAAGATTCGAATTAAATTACTAGCAAGCCCTAGAAACCCTAGAAAATTAGCTAGACATGATTATGAACAAACTCACAGACAAGATTGAAATTATCATATCACTAATAACTAATAAGAGAGGAAAGATTAAAAACTCCAATAGACGATGATCTCATGATTCCTCGGTTTCTTGAATTCTTCTTCTACTCATCTCGGTGTTTCTTAGATTATCTTCTTTTTCTTTTTAAAATCTCCTCTCTTCAATTTCTCTCTGAATCTCTCTCTATTTTTCTTCTCCCTTTTTTTCTCTTTTACTTCTCTTCAGGTTGAGTATTTATATTGTTGTGGGAATCTTCCAAGTAAAGTAACAGGTGAAGATTATCCAAGAAAACCAAATTTCTACGAGTTCCTGTTCACCCGGGCACAGTTGTGTTGTACGGCACGGTCGACCGTGCCTTGCTTAGGGTCACTGGCGATTTCACTACGTTGACCATACTGTGGGGCACGGTCATGCCCCGTCATTGTGCACTTCTCTGCATAATAGTGCACGGTCGTGCTGCATGGCACGACCAGACCGTGCGCCACCAACTCTTCCACGCGATCTCGTATTTCAACTCCTATTCTTCCTCATTTTCCACGATTCCTTGATTGATTATCAATTACACTTGAAACTTGCACTTTTCTCATCAAAATCATGAAACTAAGTACAAACCCGTCAAATGTAACTTATACAATATAATATCAGAAATCACCATAAAAACGTATCCAAACATATCTAAATGAATACATAAACATACGTAAAAATATGTGAAAAATGACACTTATCAGCCGCAGTTCTTCTCTTTCTTGTTCAGGTGGCATCTTCTAATTGGGTTGGCATTAACTTCAATCAAACGGATCTTTGTCAGCAACTTTCCTTGTACTGCATTCAATGTATGTTACTTGCACTTTAACTGAGTGAAGGTTGTCAGCTTGTTGTTTTGCTCTTTAGTGCACACGTTTCTTGGATGTCAGCTTTCTGATATTTCTTAGATGTTAGCTTTCTGATATAGAACTGTTTACTGTCCCTGAGCAACTTTCTTGTCAGACTCTTGTTCAGTCTTCTTGTAGCTTCCTGATCTTTCATCTTCTTTAAACACTTGGTGTTTCTTAGAAGTTTGTCTCAAGCATTTATCTTTATTTTTCTCAGAGACCTATCATAATATTCTTGAAGATGTATTTGTAGGTCTATGTTCCACGTATAGATTGTGGAAAAATGGGTACTCTATCTTTCTATCTATTTAGTTACATTATCTCATCAAACCTAGACAGAAATCTCCCAACATTTAGAATAATAGATTACAATCCAAAATTTAGAATAACTTTCATAAGGTTTTGAGTTACTATTCATGGAAATTATTATGAATTTATCGTTTACATTTTGACGAGACAAACACAAGTGCAATAAAAAAGTAGAGTATCCCATTTTTCACAATATTTAAGTGAAGTTAGACTAACTATTTAGTCTAGAATATGTGTTGAAGAATGGAGAAAATCAAGTTTTAGTAGTTGAAAGATCAAGCAAAGAACTGTTGCAAGCAGTAAGAAGACCGCCACTGAAAGCTAGAAAGATTACAACACAGATGAACTGTAAGCAGTAAGATACAACAAAGAAACAATAAGCTAAGTTATTGCAAGCAGGAAGGATACATCAAAAGAACGGAGTTGTAGAAAGAAAGTGTTACAAAGGGATAAGAAGAATGAAATGATAAGTTACTAACACCAATGCAATACGAGGAAGATCAGCTAAGGTTCAAGGATCAGTCACTTCAAAACTAGCCAGTAGAGACAAACTGAAAGATCCAGTATAAAAGATCAATAAACAGCAGACACTTGGCCTGACAGACTGCATAAAGTTGCAATCTAGTGCAACTGCATTTACTACCCTAGAGTGCATGACAAGAAAAATTAATGCAAATCCTTGAAGACAATTAATGCGAGCTCTACACTCTTTGAAGAGAATTCAAATTCAAATGAGAAATGCCTCTCTTCAATGAGGATAATCATTCGCCTATAAATATAGGGGAAATGACTGATACAATTATTGAAACTGAAACTTTGAATCTAAAAAGCTCAAGCAAGAAAGTTATCAAGTTCTAAGTGTTGACAAATCTACAAGTTTCAGTCCCTCAACATCTAGAGAAGCAGTTAAGCCTTAATTCAAGATCAAGATTTCTCAAGGCTGCTTCACGTACCGGTTGAAGAAAAATTCTATACCTTTTTACTTCAGTGTTGTGTGTTTAGATTGTTTTAGGTGTTCTCAGTTGATAGGAAATTGTTCCTTGCTAAGTGTTTAGTCTTAAGAGTTTAAGACATTAACTCTATGTGAGTTTGAAAGATCTTGTGTAGGTCTGTCTTTAGGACCTGAACGACTTCTGTGTAAGCTAAGATCTTAGTAAGTGTATCTTTGTTAGGTTGAGAGTTTGTAAGGTTATATCCTGTAAAACAAACTTACTTAACAAAGTTCCTCCTCAGAAAAGGAATAGAGTGGATGTAGAAGGATTAGACCACATTCGAACCACAATAAGACCTTTGTGTGTTATTTTTGTTTGATATATTTCTGTTGCTCTTATCTGATTGCATTTGTATATCTTATCATTTTGCATAAAGGATCTTTTCTAAAGCTCATATTTCAAAAGGTTTTCAAAAAGAAATTATATCCTAAAAGTTTACATTTTTGTTGCAAGAACTCTTAGTTACAATAAACAACATTGCATCCTAGTGCTGTAAGCTGAACTACATTTTGCGCTATAAGCTTTCTAGGTTACAGTGCAGTAAGTTCAAAAGTTAAAAAAAAAAAAATTCTATAAAAATTCATTCACCCCTCTGAACATCTGTGCCACTTGGGGCCAATAAAAATGTTTGTTTTAAAACTAAGAAATGATTTATTTTAACCTTGGAGGTTTTCCAATCATCTAAAGAATAATAAGATCTTTTATAATTATTCCAAAACACATTCTTTGTACTCTCCATCTATTATGTCTCAAACAAATATGGTGAAATGATTCACAACTTCTTTCTTAGAATATAAATTATGTGCCTTCAAATTTCCTTGTATTCACTTGTACTAAAAAATTTCGGTGTAAAATTTCTCTAAGAATATGGTATCCCATATTTCAAAGGTTTTTTTAAGGACTATTTAGTCATCTACAAAATTTTAAGAGATTTTATCAGTTGAGATGTTAAAAGATATGTCAATTATCAATGCGTCAATTGATAGATAAAACTTATTAATTTAGAAAAGTATTTAAAACTACCAAATTAAGATTTTCTAATCTCACGATGTTTTCATTCTTTGTCGGACGTGTCAGTTGTTATTTTATTAACTACAGAGTCGTGGTTTCCCATTATTGTGCTTCCTAATCTACTTCCAAAATATTATTGTCTTGTCTTCTTCCAAAGTCTCCTCATCGGTCTATGGTTAATTGTTAGTTCCTTAACAATAGTTTTCAGAGGACGAAAGATGGAGAGTTTTTAATGAATTAGTTGTTTGTGTACTTGCGGTGTTTCATAAAATGTCTAATTAAATATAGAATTATTGTTATCAAGTTGAATAATGTTTTCATTTAATTAATTTATTGTTATTCGGTTGAATAAAATGCATTTAAACAATTGTAGCCAAGAATGAAAATATTACTAATAGTGTTGATATATATTGCACAATATTATGGCAAAATACTTGATTGGATTTCAACATCGACTGAGGACCTTAGGAAAATGCTATTACTCTTCAAAGTTTCTTCTTCGTCAACAAAAAAATCTCGATATTCGTTGAATCGGTCTTTTTTGTCGCATCGCGTATAAAAGGAATCGAACCCCCTCTGCTGCAAAATTCGATAAAAGTAAGAAATATCACAGATATTTGATATCAACATATGTCGATGGATGTGAGAGAATTCTAACATGTTATAGAGAATGTTGACTGACATAAGATAAGTTTCATCTTTCAAACTCAAACTCAAATGGATAGTTAACATATGATTGATTACCTGATTTGATAAAATCTCATTTTTAAATTATTAGAACTATACCTCAAACTTAATCACGTGGAAGCAAACTTCCCATATAAATAGAATGGTGAACCTCAAACGAACAATAATGTAATCAAGTGCTTTGCATATTGAGGTCTTAATTTATTATGTTTAATTTTAAGGATATTGTCGTTTGTACTTGGTTTTAGAGGAAAATTAAAGTATATATGTACAACTAAGGTTTCTTCCATTAATTGCACATGGTGGATTACGAGCTTACAAATGTCCATGATATTTCCATCAATATAAACGCTTTTGAAGGAAAAAAATAAATACATAATATCACAAATAGAGAGGAAAAAAAGGCCAAAAAATACCTGTCATAATCGTTGATTTATAATGAATTCTTGTAATATAAAATATTACCGGACACTTGGCACTATAAAATATTCCAAAAGTGGCTGTCAAATTGTTTATTTAAAAGTGTTAAAATTATTCAAAGTTGGAAGGATACAACTATTTTTTGTTTTGGGTAAATTACAAAAACAATTTCAAACTCTAACTTCTTTTGTGTCAGGAGCATCTCCAGCACTGTTGTAAAAACATCCTGAATTTAATATTTTTCTTCTTTAATAGTGATGTAAAAGATTGCGCCAATAATTCTTAATTGTAATATGTGCACTAGGTGACTTGAAATTTGTGGTGTTCTCTTTTTCTTTTCCTTTTCATTTTTTGAATTCATTTCTTTTATTTATCTTCTATTTTCATTCTTTTTTTTTATATAATAATAAGGAATATTATGTAATATTTTTTTTTAGTGTAGAAAATAATGCAAACGATTGGAAACGAATGACATTTTTTACATTAGTATAGTACAAAATTTACGATAAAATAATGTGTAGTTGGAGATGTCTTTAACTTTGAAACTTTCATGTACAAGCGCCAACAATTGCGAATGGTACCAAATAGTGGTACCAAATAACCGATTTAGTAAATCATCGGTTGAACTTTCCCAAAATATTCCTTCTCATGCTAGAATTATTAAGATCAATTTTGAAAAAAATTGGGAATATTCTGCCCCGGTTACCTTTAGCGGTCACTAATTTGATACTATTTTCAAAGGTCAGCAGTTGTACAGTAAAATTTTAAAGTTTGGATGCCTTAGTATCATAATTTGACATGTTTTTATTATACTTTACTATCTAAACTTTAGATTATATTTGCATTTTCATCTTGAATAACTCTAAAATGAGACTTATCCAGAATGTGAGACATATATACATTCATTGGATCAAAGATATATTTTGGATGATAAAATATTAAAAATTGAATGAATAATTTAAGTGTAAAAGAGTAAAATGAATAGGCCAAGTTATTGATGATGAATTGAATAGAAAGAGCCAATAAGGGTGTGAGGGTGTGGTGTGTGAAGAGAGACACAATCAGGTTATTGTCTGCCTCAATCACCCAACCCACTCTATATGACGTATTTAAGTTAGTTCCATATGTGACTCTTTCCTTTTTTGTTTTTTTAATTATTATTATTTTGTGATTTAATGAATATATAACAATCTAATTAATTTAACCCCATGTTTTTAATTAATGGAATCTGACTCGTGATTCCAAAACAATGATTTAAAAAGAGAGTGATGAATTATGTGGCCACGGATATTTTATTATTTGGTTGTTTCTTATGTGACATAATTTTCAATGATACGTTGAAAATTATGTTACAATGTGACCAATAACTTATGCATCTTGGCACTGTTTTGAAAGCTAAAGTGTCACTTTCTGCTACACGTACAATTAAATATTTAGGTAGGGGTAATTGCAAATTGCATCTGAATTTTGTGGTTTAATATTGCATAATATTATATAATTTTGTTATTTATTTTACTTCGTGTGAGATAATTATAAAGTGTAATAAATCATAAATTTCAAAGTAAAGTGCAACGATGCAAAAAAAATCGTAAGTTTTAAACGACAAAATACAATTATCATAAATATATATTCTTATGTCATTTTATAATGTTAGAAATTTGTATGTTTGGATTGGAGTTGTCAATTCAACATTTGGAATTTGTCCAAGTCCAGTTGCTTGTTTGTGCTGTAATTTGCATAATCACAAATCCATATTTAACCCAACTCATTGGCATACTTTCTCACAAATCCAAATAAAGAATTCAACATTATTCATACATGCACCTTTTCATATAAAATAATATAACATATAGGGAAAAACTCAATTTTCGTCCTATAACTTTGGTCTTGTTCAATTTTGATTCGGTATTTTTTCACTTTCCAATTTTAGTCTTCTAACTCCTAATTTTATCCAATTTAAGTCCGATTTTAGGCACGTCAGCAAATTTGGTAGCCACGTAGGCAAATCCGGTGGCCACATCAGCAAATTCGGTGGCCCCGTAGGCAAATTTGCTTACGTGGCCACCGGATTTGCTGACGTGCCTAAAATCGGACCTAAATTGGACAAATTAAGGAGTTAGAGGACTAAAATTGGAAATTGAAAAGATACCGAACCAAAATTGAACAAGGCCAAAGTTACAGGACAAAAATTGAGTTTCTCCCTAACATATATTCTTTTTAACTTTTTCAAGGTAACGTAACATATTCACTATAATTCTACTCTACAATATTCCAACACAAACACAAAATTTTCAAAATTCAAACTTACAAAATTTCAACCAAAATCATAAATTCAATTTTGAAAAACTCACCTAAATCGAGTCCAAACATACCCTAATTACTAAGGAATTAAAATAGACTTGGTAAAAATCGAAATAGTATTTTGTTGGCAACTTTGCTAATTTTAGTGAAGCCAAAGACAAATGATTGATCCACAATGTTGTCACCAAGTTAGTTCTCTAAATAAATAATCTATAGAGGGAAAAAGTAATGAAGAAGAATAATTAGTAATTTATATATCAAGCAAAAAGTAATTAGCATTTTAGTTAATTTATTATAGATCATTAGGAGCTCATTTTTGTTTGAATGATAACAAACACTCAACATCAATAAAGAGGTGAACTGTCTTGCACTACGAGTGCCAGTTGGGGTGTTTTAGAGAGCTAATGGGTTGGTCCAAATACAAATACATTGTGCTAGAAACTTGGTATATTTAATACTATAATAGAGTAAAACAGATTGAGTTTTTCATGATACAAACTGATGTAGATGAAACAATTTAATACTATTGGTATAATATACAATGAAATGATCTGACTATCAACTTTAATAATATATGTTAGTGTAGTTGATACAGATAACAAAATGTATCCAAGATAAGATTTTATTCACTAAAATAATACTGAAATCTAAGTTAACGTTAAAAAGAACATTAATTTTCTCTGACATCTATATTGCCTTAAAAGAATTCAACGGAAAATAAAATGAAGATCTTTTTCGTTCTAATTAACATTTTAAGAAAATGGGTTTCATATTAGTTTAAATGAAATAGAATATTAGGAAGAAATTAAATATATTATTAGTAAATTATGCTAATATTAAGTGTAATATTCAATATACATAATTTAATATATTAAGGTGACTCAAACGGATCCAATAAAAATTAAGATTTAATTTGCTGTGGACAAGTCGAATATTCACTTTAGTTTGAGGTCAAGTTGCGATGGGTGGGCTGGGCATATATGTTGCCATCTTTTGAAACACTCATACATTATATTACTATTCATTTTGAGAATAATCACTTGTGATCTTGTTAGGAAAAATGTAGGTTGTACTTAGAAATAATTAAAAGAAAGTTATGGATACTTAGAAATAATTAGAAGAAGGTTATGGATGCAAATGATAGTGGAGGGAATAAATTAATGGTTTTGGGCATTTTACAATTCTAAGAGTTGAGGTTTCTTTTTGGAATTAGACACATTTTGATTGATTGCATTCCTTCAATTTGGTTTGTCTACTTCGGTTCAAAATCCCACCCCCTTTCCAACACTTCTCGCATCCAAGATTTGTTGATGTTTTACCCAATACCACATCACTCAACAATCCAAAATCGAAGATCTATACTACATCGAGCCACCCAAAATCGAAGATACGAGCTAACATTTTGACTCGCTGTCACACCTAATGCCGCATCACCGAATCAACCCTAAATCGAAGATCTATACTACATCGAGCCACCCAAAATCCAAGATACAAGCTACCTTTTGACTCGTTGTCACATATCATCAAATCACTCGAACTAGATCTGAACTCTATCAAAACATCACTAAGATGCACCATAAGAGGAGAACACTTGATTGCTCCTTAGTAAGGTGGTTTATTAATAAAATGAAGAACTTTTGATTATTTTTTCCACGTGGGATATGTCTTTTCATATTTCACTATTTTTTAATTCATTTTACAAGTTAAAATTGTCAATATCAAACATTGATTTCTCATTCATCTAAATTTGGATTTGAGAAAGTAAATATTCTCAAATTATATATTGGGAACTTAAATTCTAATTTCACAACTTATTTTTATTTTAATCAAACAAAACATTATAAAAAAAATTGATCAAATATTGATCATTACAAACTTTTCCAAACTAATTTCCTACTGTTTTTTATTTTCTTTTCTCTCAAAGACCAAAAATCTTAGTAATAAAAAATTCTACTAATATGCCTTTTTAACCATAGTAACGAAAATAAGAAAATTGTCAGCTCTGATCATAGTTACAAATTATTACAAATTATGTTGAAGGCTAGATGTGTGAATTTGAATTTTGAGAAAACAAAATGAAACTTTGTTCTTTCTTCGCTTATGAAGAGAAAAAAAAAAAAAAACGAAAGAATATTAAGAAAACTGATATTCCTGTCTTTCAATATACCAGTATGTATTTACTTTTATACTAGTTTCGTAAGTTCTTTACAAATATTCAAAACAATAGTACACAAGTATTTAACTTAAAATATTATATATTTAACAAAATATTATAATAATAAATTACAAATATTAGTAAATAATTTGTATACTTTTAATCCATGATGTTATTAACAAAATGAACTTAAAGTCAAATGGTATAATTATTTAGAGTAATCACATTAAACATTCAACAAACTAAATGATAAACTTAGAATAACTAACTAAACAATTACTATGCTCAACATATGATATATACTTAATCAAATAAGAGAAATTAATAGTTAAATTTATGAATCAATTTCAGTTTATAGTATTAAACATGATTTATTCACGAATAGTCCACCGATTTTGGTCAATGCGACTTTTCTTTGTTCGATTATATCTATTTTATTCGTGAATAAAACTTGTACTATGAATTATTAGTAGTGCTGAATGATACGTTCGATTTTATTTTATTTTTTGAGTTAGATACGTTCAAATTTATGTTACAATATAATTAACCATATAGCATGATGTATTAATAATTACGAATAATCACTCATGTCCATCGTCTTTTAGTTAGAGCACAATTATTTATTCATTAATAATTTGAACATATATACTTCAAATTATTGTCCCCTAGCACAATATCATTCCCATGAAGAAGTACAAATACAAACTTTTTATTCCACATCTTCAATAAACTTAATGCTTCTTATCAATCTTAACAAAGTCATATCAAATCATATACACTTAATTTATTAGATTACAAAAAGAATTGCCTAGAGTTGATCTTTAAACTTATTTGGTCTATTCAATTTTTTTAACTTGATAATCTACTAGTTCTTTCATGTATAGTCCATTACGGAATACTATTTTAATGTTCAACTCATTTATTTTTAATCCAAATCGAACATTATAACCAACATCACGTGAATCAGAGTTAAAATATCATTGTTTTCTGAAAGTTCTTTTTTCCTAATCAATTTTTATTGAGGTGTAACTTTTGTAATAATAGAGTTTTATACATTTTGTCAGTTTCACAAAAGTCTATACATGTTCTGATCTAGATGTTATCATAAAACTCATTTTTTACTGAGTTTAGACTAATTTCAGAAATAATGTTTTACATATTTGAGTTTGAACATGGCACAAATACAATCTTTTCTTGAACTCAAAACGAATCTGAAAATAAAAAGGATCAAGAGATTAACAAGTTCAAGTAATTGAAAAATGATATATATGTATTTTTGTCATAAAGTAAGTGAAGATATGCTCATTTGGAATGGATGAATCAATACTTAAGATAGAAGAAAAAGATATAACCTCTCACACTTGGTAGGTTGCTTAGGTCTTATACACTCTCTTTCAACCACGAGATCCTATGGAATGAGAAGATTGAGGCTAAAAATGAAAGATTACCACAACCCTAATACATATACTAGTACATATATAGTGTATTGGTAGACTATCATTTCTATCCATTTAAAAAACAACCACACAATCGATGAGTCAAATAAAAGTATATAAATGGCTATGAGTTCATTTAACGACCAATAAATTAGGAAGAGTAAAAATAGAGATTACGTGCTTAATTTCAATTTTACCCTCCCTATAATTTACAAAAAGGCTCAATAAGACAAGATTTATGCATTTATATATATTAAAACTTGGAATGACCCTAATCAAACACAATAGATAACCAACCAATTCTATATATACGACCTTTAAGGGTTAAAATTATATTGGCCACATAAAAGTAATCATTTTTCATAAAGTTGAGTTTGTAAATGGTCACGTTGGGTTCTTTTATTAAAAAGTTCACTAAATAACCTAACTTTTTGCATTAGATTTGGAAATTTTAAAAGAAAATCAATAGATCACAATAATTAATGAAATTTATTTCTCAACAATAATATATCAAAAGGAATAAATCACAAAAATATTGTAACTAAAATTTATAAAAATTAACAAAATGCGTTAGCCACAGAGTTCCTAAGTTATGAGCTCTCCAAAAGAAAATTAGCACTCTGTACTATTTTACCATAAATTTTACACTAGTTTAGATTAAAAGTTGTCACATATCTCTAATAAATTGTACTACTTGTTGCACTAAATTTGAATATTATAATATTTTTATTATTAATTAATTTTTGTTTTTTATTTATCATATATTTACTAATATTTACAATTATTGCAAATTGTGATAGACAAAATTATAACATTTAATAACACAAAAAATATAAAGAAGAAAGAAAAGAAAATGAATTTAAAAAAAAAGGTAGTGGACGTCAGAAATCTAAGCTACTCCTTGCGCAAATGGAGCTGTTTGAGAAGATTTAGCGGAAACTTCTACTGCAATGTTAGAGTAGAAAAACATCAAATTCAAATATATCAACTAGTGAAATGTTGGAGATGCCACCTATGAATCTTTAAAACTCTTCCTAATTGTATAATCTCATATGAGCACAATTTTAAAATAAATGACAAATCAAAACTTTATCTTGTTTTTTTCATGTATAACATGATCTTTCGGCTTTATTCAAATCATGATCACCTTCAATTTTTTTAATAATTTAATATATGATCAGACATTTTGGGATTCAATTGTTGATGTGGAGTCGGGAAAATTGGTAAAATACCCCATATATTTATCCTAATTATGATTTTACCCTTTAATTTATTGAGTTTTTAAAATTACCCCGTATATTGACGACTCTTGTCGAAAATTCCCAATCACATGTAGTAGCAAGTAACATGCTGACGTGACCGGTTAATTCACATGTGGAATATATTTTTCATTTGTTTTTTTTTTAAGTCACACAGTAAGTTCCAAGTCATTAACCCCATTGTTTTCCATAATCTTGAAAATTTTCCGAATCATCATTTCATCGTTTGCTTGTGAGAACCCTGCGATTAACGAGTTCAATGTCACGATATCAGGTTTCACATCCAATGAGTTCATTCTCTCAACCAAACCTAAAGCTTGTTCAACAAATCCATTTTGAACATACCCTGAAACCAAAAAATCACCAAATATATCTTCAACATGACATCAAAGACTCTTTTCGCCCTTTCAAGCACCCCACATTTCGAGTACATATCAACCAAAGCACAAATCACAAAAGCATCAGAATGGAACTCATTTTGCAGAACGATAACATGTGTATTTACCTGCCACATCAGCGTGTGACCGGCTAGTTACCTGCAACCGCAAGTGACTGGGTATTTTCGACAAGAAACGCCAATATACGGGGTATTTTTAGAAACTCAATAAATTAAAGGGTAAAATCATAATTATGGTAAACATATGGGGTATTTTTACCAATTTTCCCATGTGGAGTTCGAAATTTGACAATTATCCTTGTCATATATCCATGTTGGTCTGAATTTTGGGCTCCAAATCAGCAATTGGAGCCTGAAAAAGTTCGATCATGTACTGAATTATTAAAAATTTGAAATGGTGATTTATGCTGATAAAGTCAAAATGTAATGTCTTAAATGAAAAAACGTTAAAATGATATAGTGATCTATCATGTAATTATCCCTCTAAATATTTTCAAAGTTTAACTATATTGTGTGATACTTGTATAGTCTCAAGCATCCTTCTTTTAATAATGTGGGGATCGATTAGTTCACTTGTCCCTTCATCTAAAGCCTATCACTACTTCCCACCTTTATCGGTCACAAACTATATACGTACAGATTTAAATAAATAGGGAAAAAAAATAGTTTTATGAGACTGAAATTGATATTTTTCGTACTTTTAACATGATTACAAGCAGAACCATTTTAAAGAGAATATATAATGGATATCTTATAACTTTATTCACTGCTCTTTAGAGAATATTTGATGTTTTACGACTTGTAATTTAGAGAATAATAACAAGACATTTTCGACCTTGCTTATTAGCTTAAGCATATAAAAACCCCTAGTAGGGAATGTTTCTAATTTGCATACATTGTGATGTGAAATTTTTACCTAAATCAGTGCCAAACATTAGAAAGTTCCATTTTATGGCTTCTTTTATCTTTTTTATCCATTTAGTTTGACAAACTTTACCATAATTCCGGTTTATGTTTAATGAATTCATTTATGATAGGCAATTGGTAGAATATTAATTTTGCATCATTATCTTTATCCGGACACTTTTATATTGACAAAAAAAAAGACTTCAAATTACACTTTTTTGTTCAGATCAAATATATGTATGGATAACTTTATTAATTGGATACCTCAATGCAATGTTATTCCCACTTTAATCAACACTAAGTAGACAATTAAATTGAATTTATTACTATACTACTGTGGAGCAAATATCTATGAAAAGGATAGATATGTGATATGTCTATGGTGCATTTCTCATGAAAGGGAGCAATAGTACTATGATAGCAAACAACAACTATCTTCACTTTTGACTCCATATACACGATTCATAATATCAACTGTAGAGATAAATTAT
The DNA here is from genome assembly GCA_946896805.1 of Scutellaria galericulata. Lineage (NCBI taxonomy): Eukaryota > Viridiplantae > Streptophyta > Magnoliopsida > Lamiales > Lamiaceae > Scutellaria > Scutellaria galericulata. The sequence continues at coordinate 14,083,104 of OX335791.1, read as the reverse complement.
ACGACAAGAAATGTTTCCTCCTCCCCACCTCACAACAAAATTTCATACATTGCATTAGTTTTGTGTTGTTAAAATGTTGATTTTTCAGTGTTTAAATATTGATTTTTATATTCATCATTTATCTCTTCAAAATCAATCAGCCCCCAACATTAGTTGTCTAACTCCGATAATTTAGAACATAACACATGTTAATATCATAATATGTAATACAAAGATGAGTTCTCAATTTAATTAAAATTATACTTTATGTTTATAATATATATATATATATATATATATATATATATATATATATATATATATAGGTAAAATGTATACATGGGAATTGAGATAGCCCGATGGGACACCATTAGTACAAGACTTGTCACCCATACTATTTAGTAAGAGCATAAAAATAGACAACAATGATGTCTTAATTTGTGTGTATGTGTGTGTGTGTGTGTATATATATATATATTGTGTGTGTGAGGGTAATGAGAAAGAATTAATTTGACAAAGGTATAATTCCTTGGTGGAAATTGGCTCGTGCCTCAAATTGAGGCCACCCAAATTAGAGACATAAATAGTACTCCAAATATATATACATAGAGAGAGAGAGAGAGAGAGAGAGAGAGAGAGATACAAGAAATTAGGTATTTTGAGTACTTTACTAATGGTTAGTAGATTTTAGGAGATTGTTTGTTTTCAAATTTAACCACTCATCACACCTTTTTATCTATAATTGTTATAAATATTGAAACCATATATGTATAGTGTACTCTCTCTCTCTCTCTCTCTCTCTCTCTCTCTCTCTCTCTCTCTCTCTCTCTCTCTCTCTCATATGTGTGAGTGTGAGTGTGACTTGTGGGCTTCACATAATCACATCTCATCATCATCTATTTAATTTAAATAGTATTAACAAATGTTAGATTGATGATCACATCTAGGCCCTCCATTTCTCCCTCAAACCTCTATATATACCCTCCCAATACCTTTCTTCTCATTTATTCTTAAACACACCAACTACTACTTATCACCACATTTAAATCTCTCTTCCATCAAATTAATTGCATCAAATCAAACCAAATACTTCCCATCTCTTCTTCAAATGGGATCCTTAGAAGTGTCCAAGCAGGTTCTTAATTACTCTTCATCAACCTCAATACTCTCCTTCATAATTTCTTCACACACATGCAAACATATATAGAATAACATTAATAACCTTTTTGGCATCACATTATATCACACACACATAAGGCAGCCACAACTGATACATATATATCATGAATCTTTAATTAATTAGGGTCACAAGTTGAAGGAAGAAGATGGATGCTTAACAGGTGATGGGAGTGTTGATTTTCATGGCCAACCCGCAACCCGAGACCGGAGCGGAAAATGGGCTGCTGGGACGATCATACTCTGTAAGTATCTATATTTATATCTATATATACATATGTATATATGTACTTATTTATGTATAACTAATGTGTGATCAAAAGGGTTAATGCATTCAAAGATTAAAAGCATAATAGTATTAGGTTCGATTGATCCTTTGCTTGTTTAAGTTGTGAATCAATCTGGTTTGTTTTTGGTGTGAGTTTCCAATAAATTTCAACCTACATAGCTCACATGCATCTTTGATTAGTACAAATTGATACCAATTAAGTGTCAAGTGTTGTAGCATGCAATCCCTGCCATATGAGAGAAAGAAATTAGAGTTTGTGTTTTCGTGTACAACACAATATTGTCCCAATTTATATTGAGCCAAATTAGTGATGTGACAAACTCAAAATTCACTATGTATAAGAGGGAAGCAATTAAATTTCATTCATTCTTGTGATTGATCTATGTTTTAAGATGAGCCAAACTGCAATTTTCACATATATTATTAAAGTAAATGTATCATTTCCAAAAATAATAAAAAAAATGAAAAAAAAAAAAAAAAGTGGTTATAGAGTGAGATATGTAACAAGACAGGTCCGACACGTAATTTGGGATTAAGTGTTTGCATGAAGAATGGGGCCCACTTTTTTTCTTTCTTTAATAACCATATGATATCTCATGTTACATGTAGTTTTTTTTTTCTTTTTTCTAAATATTCATGATATAAAATTAAGTGTTTATACCAATATAAATAAATGTGTATATATAGAATATAAAAAAAAAAAAAATACAAAATCAAACCTCTTTCTCTCTCCTTGGTAGTATGTGTATTTTCCTTTTTCTTGGCTTTCTTCCTAACCACTATAAATGGAAAACGAGGATCAATAATCAAACTGTTGTAAGAATTGATGGATAGAAAATGATCTGTCATGCAAGTTGATAAGTAACTTGATCCTATAGTGTGATTATAAATTATTGGAGTTGATATCACCTTTGGACAAATGGATGTCTTGATGACAGCACTAACCATTATTTGTGGGTCACATGAATATATATCTGTTATTTATTCTCCAATAATAATAATAATTATTATTATTATTATTGACTGAAGATTTGTACATATGTCGATAAGGGTTTCATTAAATCAATTGTCTTTTCAATTATAACATGAAAACCTTAAATATATTTTTTCATTTTTGTATAGTTAAGAAGAATAAGGAATTAGACAAAGGGGTAAAATCTGCTACCTAGACATAGATTCTGAGTTCGACTCACCATGAAAGTGGGAGTGAAATCCGTTATCCTCCTTAGAAACAAAAAAAAAAAAAAATTAAGGAATTAATCATGTAATAAACATATGGAGGAAAAGTACTATAGTTATATTTGAAAATAAACTTACACTTCATAATATCTCAGGTTCAAATCTTCTAATGCACCTGTAAAACAGACATTATGAGGGTTTCACAACACAAAATACTACCATTTTGTATTGTAGTTGAGTCTAGAATAACCTATGGTACAACGTAATATGTTAATATACATATATATATATATATATATATATATATTCATATGTAAGAGCCCTACTCTAGTTAAATTGTTTCGCATTCAATTTAGGTTGTGATGAATGAGTTGGGTTTTTATGAAAATAGAAAGTTGAAATTGAGTCAATTTCATGCATTGTTATGCATCAGTTGATAGACCACACCTCATATGCCTATTTATTTAATGTGGATGGCTTCAGTGAAATCATCTCACAAATTTAATTTCGTAGGACGGATCAATCCAAAACAATAACCCATAAAAGGTCTTAAATTTGAGTTTGGGTTGTGAGTAGAGAGACGCTAATTATATATATCAGACTATCTAATATAAATTTTTGTACTCTTTAATCATGCATCACTCTTAATTTTAATCTGAAAAACTTTACATCTGGTTGATTAATTTTGTTTTTCTCTAAAAGTGGTCTTCCTTTCTCTCCCATCATGTTCATTTCTAGCATTCCTAAAACTACCAAAATAAGAACTTGACAAAAAGATATATTAATAGTTATAAACTTGTATATAATTCATGTTCACCGTTGAAAGCTATTGTCTATAATCTGATTTTCTTTAATACTGAGAATTATGTAATGTTGTATACAGCTGGGATTGATGTGAAAACACTATGGTGAGAAGAATTAAGTTAGTGTCATGACCTAAAAAGAAGAAGAAAAAAAATGGCAACTATTAATTAGTGAGAGAAAAGATGGTTTAATTGGTCAAGAAATTTCTATGGAAAAATAGGGAAATTAATTGGTGGAACCTTTCAAATCTGCCTATATTTTTAAAAAAAATTAAAGCTAAAGGTGGGCTGGGTTTCCATCCAATTAATTAATGTCACAAGTGGAAATAAGAGCATATATATATATACACATACTATTCCCTAGCTAGTAACTAAACGATATTTACTATGACTTAAATATCGATACTTTTTCTTACATTTATTGATGACTACTTTTGTGTTGCACATGATCAGCAGTGAATGATAAACGACAATTTCAATTTTTTTGGTAAATATTTAATTTTCATTTGAAGCTACGTCGTTTTCATTGCCAAGATTTTATGGAATAGATTATGGACCTCAGATGTTTTTAGCATATTTCATGTTTGCAGCATTCTTTTACTTCTAAAACTAAAACTGTCAACTTATAGAAAAAGTTGGCAAACTATTGTAAAAATAAATAAGGAATAAGTAACAAAGATGGTGAAAGCATGAGTCAAGATTGATGCTTTTTGCAACTTTTTTATCTAATTTAACTACATTTTAGGGAAAAAAAAAATAGCATCAAAATAAGCACACGAAATCATCTATTCAGTATGTATCATTTGTTATTTCAAAAAAACAACAACATATCACGTATGTAAAAACTACTCCCCCGTCCCACCTTATTTTGCCTACTTTCCACTTTTGCTTGTCCCAACTTATTTTGCCTACTTTCCTAATTAAAGTGAAAAAAGCATAAACTTACACATCCAACTAACAGTCAACTGTATTTTCTTAGGATCCGTGCCGGTCAAAGTAGGCAAAATAAGCCGGGACGGAGGTAGTATTTAATATGTATCATATATTAAAAATAATAAAATATAAGATGAAACACCAGAATATACTCGAGGACAATGCCTATTTTCTTGATGTATTTAGTTCACTTGTATGTAATTAGAATAGTGAAAGAATACTTATACATAGAATATATGTGAAAATATTCAAAAATTGAGGCTTGTGTTATTCATGCATGCAGTGAATCAAGGACTGGCAACTCTTGCATTCTTTGGAGTAGGAGTGAATTTGGTGCTGTTTCTGACAAGGGTCCTCCAACAAGACAATGCTGAAGCTGCTAATAGTGTCAGCAAATGGACAGGCACTGTCTACATATTCTCTCTTGTTGGTGCTTTTCTAAGTGACTCTTATTGGGGAAGATACAAAACTTGTGCCATCTTTCAGTCAATCTTTGTCATTGTAAGTGTGTGTGTTTATTTATTACATGAATGATCACTTTAATCATGTGTGTATGTTGTGTTGATATAGTTATTGCATGCAACAGGGGTTGGTATTGCTATCATTTTCAACACAGTTATTCTTGCTTAAGCCTAGAGGATGTGGGGATGAAACAACTAAGTGTGGATCACATTCAAGTTGGGTGATAAGCTTGTTCTATATCTCTATATACTTGATTGCTCTTGGAAATGGAGGGTATCAACCTAACATTGCAACATTTGGGGCTGATCAATTTGATGAGGAGGATCCAAAGGAGGGCTATTCTAAAGTTGCATTTTTTAGCTACTTCTATCTTGCATTGAATCTCGGTTCACTCTTCTCCAACACTATATTGGGGTACTTTGAAGATGGGGGGATGTGGGCACTTGGATTTTGGGCTTCTACTGCCTCTGCTTTCTTAGCTCTAGTCCTCTTTCTTGGAGGAACAAAGAGGTATAGGCACTTTAAGCCCAGTGGCAACCCCCTTTCCCGCGTTTCTCAAGTGGTCATTGCAGCATCGAAGAAGTGGAAAGTAGAGATCCCACTTGACGAAGAAGATAAGTTGTATGAAGGTGGAGAGATGGAGGAATCTAATGGTGGTAATGGTACTAGGAAGATGCTCCATACTCATGGCTTCAAGTAAGTTGGCTTTCACTTCAAAACTCATGTCTGGTTTCTTCTGTACAGAACTGGGCCATAATGAGCTCTTTCTTGTAGGTTTTTGGACAGAGCAGCATTCTTGACATCACAAGATGTGGAGCAACTAAAGCAGAATGAGCGCAGACCTTGGCAGTTGTGTCCCATCTCTCAAGTTGAGGAAGTGAAGAGCATACTGAGGCTCCTCCCAATTTGGCTATGCACCATACTCTACTCAGTAGTCTTCACTCAAATGGCCTCACTCTTTGTAGAGCAAGGCGATGCAATGACCACCGAGATCTCCAACTTCCGAATCCCAGCAGCAAGCATGTCTAGCTTCGACATCCTCAGCGTAGCTGCATTCATTTTCCTATACCGAAGAGTGCTTGACCCCCTTGTGCGTAGGATCAAAAAGAAGGACTCAAAAGGCCTCACGGAGCTTCAAAGAATGGGGATCGGTCTTGTTATAGCAATTATGGCGATGATAGCAGCTGGAATAGTGGAGTGCTATAGGCTCAAATATGCCCAAAAAGATTGTAAACATTGTCAAGGGTCGAGCTCGTTGAGCATATTCTGGCAAGTACCACAGTATGCCCTAATAGGAGCATCGGAAGTGTTCATGTACGTAGGGCAATTGGAGTTTTTCAACGCACAAGCACCCGATGGACTCAAGAGCTTTGGAAGTGCGCTTTGTATGACGTCCATATCGCTTGGAAATTACGTGAGTAGCTTGCTTGTGTCGATTGTGATGAAGATATCGACAGTGGATAACATGCCGGGATGGATACCAGGGAACCTCAACAAAGGGCATTTGGATTGGTTTTACTTTCTCTTAGCTGGATTGACAGCCATTGATTTGGTTATCTATATTGGATGTGCTATGTGGTATCAAAGCATGAAGCTTGGAGGCAAGAAGGGAGAGAGCAAAGAGGATTATGGGGTCTAAATCAAACATATATACAGATTTAATCAAGTTAATAAGATGATGAAGATTTTATCAACTGATCACATTTGTACAGAGTTTGGGGTTTAAGAGAGAGAAAGTTGATGCCTCAAGAGAGAGAATGGATGGAATCAATCTTGGTCTTCATGAGTTGTGAAGGAAGGGGCAGCTTAGCTTTCATTGGAAACTAACTCTGTATTATTAATCAAAGACCTATGTTAAAATAACTCATCTTCTGTTTTTCCCTCCATATTCATCTCCCTTATAAAATAATTTAAATCTTGATTTCTAATGTTCCTTGCTCTGCTATGATCACTAGCTTTTGAATCTAAAACTCTTTGAATTAAAAGTTAACAATTGGATATAAAATGAAGATTTAAACTTGGACAATTGGGGAGATATATCACAACACATAAACCTCTCTCTTGGAATCAACATATTGCATCTTTAATTTCAGAAGCTTTAAAGTTATATTGTATTGAGTACATGCAATGCAGAAAGCTATCATCATTGAATCACAAAGTAGAAATAATAAAAAAAAAAAAAAAACTGAAATACTATCTCTTGTTTATATTCTTCAATTTGTTATAGTTCAGTATCCAAAATATTAGAAGAAAACAACAATAACAACAATTTTCCCAAAAAAAAAAAATCATATGAAGAGCCTATGGCCCTCACCTTAACATTGATGAACCAAAACTGATAACAGGGGTTTCCTTGTCAAACTAGGTCCATATGGTTTTTGTTACTAGAAATTAGTGAAATGCAAAAACTTCAAAACTTCACCTCGATTGTTACTCGAATCCATATCCAATGATGTTTCTATACAGTTTCGAGTATCCATCAATCAGCTCTGCACTTTGCGAACCTGAATGTGATGTGTGGATTCTCGTCGCCATATGGGTTGTGCTCCACTTTGCACTAGAGTCACAAACTGCCCTTCGATCACCAGACCCTTGCTCTGAAAATTCAAATCGGAAAAGGAAACAATGAACTTTCTATGTTTTAGGAAATCAAATCAAGTAGTAGCTTGATAAAAAAAATATCATAGAATGATCAATTCTGGTACCAGTAGAAGCTTCAAAGCTTGTTTGAAGGTCGTCTCCACATCATCTGTGAACTCCATAAATATTGGCATCACACCATGATAAAGGACCAGACGCTGCTTCACTCGTTCGCTGTCAATAAAGCCAGGTTCAAGCATCAAAAAGTAAATATATACATATACATTCAACAATTATAAGAACCAAGAAGATGCTCTGGATGAATAATCAACTAAGGCTAAGGATTACTGACAAGACTTATTACGATTATAACCCAAAAGTCTCAGTTACAACCCAAAAGAAGTAAGGTTACAGGTTTTCTGATTATAGAATTGGATCAATTTGGTGTTGTAACATTCAATTAAAGAAGTTTAAAATTTGGGCCTCTAGCATAATCGACCTACTTCCAACCGACAAGAAGATGCAAGTATAAAACCTATTTAGTACTTAAAATCTTCTATGCTTCTACAAAGAATACATTCAGGTTGTGTTTGGATGGACGATTTGAGGAAGGATTTCAGATCCATAGTGGTAAATCCATTAGTTGTGTTTGGATTGATATAGATTTGAAACGCATCACTTTGAACTAATTTTTGAGTATTATGGGTAGATTTTGAAATCTTGTATTTCAAATCCCTCAATCCAAACACAACCTCATGGTATTGAAGATTATGATGGTTCAGACTCGAACAATTGACTTTATCAGGAATACATGCATGCTTCTAGAAAAATATACAAGCTATTGGTGATAGGAAACGACTGGTAGTGTAAAGACTTACACATTTGTAAAAGCAAATATTGTTGAGGATGGCCGGTAATGACTCAAAGTTACAGCCATGGAACCTGTTCTTGTGAAAACTATGATGGGAGTTTCCAGAGTGTTGGCCATTGTGGTGGCATGGAGAGCAAACATATATCCCATATGGTTCTGCATATTTTATAGAGCATTCAGATATGTAGAAGAGTACGTGTAAGTAAGGCAGAAAGTGCCAAATTAAAAAGAAATCATTGTTGAGTTTAAAACTCTAATGGAGCTAATGTTCATCTCAAGTCGAAGTTGCGAAACATGAGAAAATCCTTACCAAGAAAAAGAATGAACATAACAAGCAACATAAGGAAACTACTTATCAGAAAGTATTATTGTAATTTAGCAAAATTTCACTTCATTTGGTGATCAACTTGATTTACTGGTTCTGGAAAAACTCAATATGGTTATAAAAAAGCCCCAATTGCAAAGATTTTTATGTAAAAGAAGAGCTCAAAAATCCTTCAAACTATATAGGTTCACAATTTTGTATTTACAAAACCAAACCAAAACAGAAAATTACGTACTGAAACTAAACCTAAAAAAATTCAGTTCCATCATGTTTTGAATTTTTAACTTTTTGAATTTTGTTGAAATTTTCTGTTTGGTTTGGATTAAATTCGGTACAGATTATTAGAACATTTCTCTATACCTTCATATTTGATTTTTATATACAGAATTGATATCCCATTCCACTTTACTCTTGCTTTTTACTTATCAAAAATACAACATAGACTTTACAATTATGGTTTAGGTTTTTAATTATATTGATAAATAAGTAGTTGAACAAAATACCAAAAATACTTGAGCAATATCAGAAGTCAGAACCAAGTTTTGGCATGTTTCTAAATTAAGAATTACAGAAAATTCGGTTCATTTTGCAACATTAACACCCTTAATTCATATTTGGATTGTCATTTGAACACATTTGCCGTTAGAAATGTAGCTTTCAACAGTGAAAATATCCTATAAGCTTCACAGTGGCTGAAAATGTTTTCACTACAATATGCACTTGAGAGGAAGCTATAGAGATAAAAGGAGCCGAAGATGGAGAGAGCAAAAATTATAAGGTGCAATCTCTTAATACTGATATAACATTTCTGATTAATTCCAATTAAAATTCTAACAGTTATAAGCATACGCACCTTGTAGGCAGCAGATTGAACTGGCGAGGTGATTGTGACTGGTAGGCTTGACTCAGTTCTCAATGCCACAGTATGCATCACTTTAACAGCTTTCAATGGGAATCTAATAAAAAGAATAATGTTTTGGTTAAGGATATCTCACCCCTTAGCATGGTAAGGTAATTTATCAGTCAGTTTTAACCTCCAAGTAGAAAGTAAACAGGAAAATATTCAGATAGAGAGATTCAATTCTAGGTAAAAAGCTAGAAAGAAAAATAATATCAAAATAAAATCTAAAATCATCTTCAAAACAGACAACAGCATGATCATTAATCATCTCAACCAAGAATTAACATTGTCCAACATATGAGACCATTTTCAGTTAGAACATACTAATCACTCAAGCTTCACCCAAGTGACAGGATTATTTGGCAGCTTAGAAAATGATTAGTAAAATATAAATGGAGATTCAGTTCATAAAGAAACAAAAAAACAAGAGCTAAAAGAGAGTAACAAAACAATGTTGCATATATATGTTCTAAGGACCAAGATAACTCACTTCCCATGAGCCGTTTCTCCTGAAAGCATTATTGCATCAGTACCTTCCCGTACTGCTATCGCAATGTCAGAAACTTCAGCCCTTGTTGGAGTTGGGTGGTCAATCATACTCTCTAGCATATTTGTAGCTACTATAACCGGTTTTTGCACACTTCTGCACCTTCGTATGATGTCTTCCTGCGTCAAGTAAAATAACTCTTTTTGAGATCCTCACTGTTTTTATAGTCATTCTAGCCATTATTTCACAAACAAACTAAAGAAAACCTGGCAGGCAGTGCTAGGTTTACACACTGGACTCAGTCAAAAGGAAACAATAAAACTTGGATTTTTTTTCCTATATCTTATATTGATGTCTTGTGGCCTTTCATTTTCTGTCGCCATTCGTGGAAAATATGATGATATTGTATTATTGTTAGATTGAATGGAATATGAGAAGGTCCAAATCATAAAACAAGTAAATTTGAATGATGAAGTGATACAGATTTGCTCAAAATCTCCCAAATTTCATGTCTGAATCATAGTAACTTCCATTTTTTGTAGAAAGTACCTGTAACAAGGGGACTTCCTCAATCGGGAGTTCAGCGCCGAGATCACCACGTGCCACCATAGCCTATCACCATCAATAATCGTAAGAGTTAACAGCTATATAAATAATTAACAATTTACCTGATTCAACTTCTCCTCACTGTTTAGTTTTTATTTGCAACAGAAAGTCTTATCTCTGTTTTTCTTTTTTCTTCTTTTCTCTTTCCTTTTCTGTTTGACATTGTTTCTTTCTATGTAAAATGATAAACAATTAACCTTTTTTATATGTATTAAAAGATCAGAGTTCAGAGTTCCATTAAATACTATTACCTAGGTCGTATAAATACATAAATATATTTAGTGGCCCATCAATCTACAAGCTCTTATGTACTACACATGATAACTTCCTCATCAATCCACATTAGCTTATGCATAACACATCAACATATTAGTCATCAAAAAAAGTGAGAACATAAAGATCCCAATGTATTTGTATTTACCAATATTGATTTAAGTAGGCAATGAGAATCTTCATATTTGACGGTGAAAGAGAAATTTCACATGAAACCAGTGCCAAGACAAATAAGCATGAACTTTAGGTGCAAAGCATGATTTGTTGCTATTCATATAAAACTTCCCCATTCCTCAATACACCCATGCTTTTAGGGTTGACTTCTCAAATAATTATGTAGCCTGAGCAATATAGTAAAAAGACGCATCATACAGAATACACTAACCCCATCAGATGCAGAAATGATAGAGTGAAGATTTGGTATAGAGTCAGCACTTTCAATTTTTACGATCACACGAATATCTGCATTGCAACCTGCAGACAAGATTTTCGAAGTCCGGTGAAGAAATCAAACAAATACACAGAAAGAATGACTACAATAAAAAATGAGATGATCAGAGGGTTTACGTTTGAGATAATCTTTCAGTTCATGGACCACCTGAGCATCCTTGACAAAAGAAACAGCATAAAAATCAATTTGGTTATCCACGCCGAACTTTATATCTTCCCAGTCTTTGTCTGTGAGGATAGCACAAGGCATACCATTGAAGAGTTATAGAATTCTGATCAGTGAAATCAGAAGAACAGATATTTCATGTATCAGTGCATTGGAAGTAATTAACCTGTTATTGAAGGCAGAGTCGCACTTTTCCCACGCACATTCAGATGCCGCCTTGACTTCAATTCTCCGCCATCAACTACTTTGCATTTTACCACATCCTTTGTCTTAGTTTTCACAGCTAACGACATCATTCCACCTATAATAGAAGGAAACTCGTACTTCTAAATTGACTGAGTTTTAGCAAGTAACAGAAAAGAAGCTCAATATAGTTGCATCAAAACTTAAGTGCAGAAACAAAAATTGAAAGGAAAAACTCTAATTCCATGGAAGCATAAAGTTAAAAGTTTTTCAAATTCTTCCTGCTTTTTAATTCACCCTGAAAGACAAAAATGATCACAAGGTAAACAAAAGAAGATTCAAGTTATAAAATCTATCATAGTGAATCTCATTGGCTGCGTGTGTGTGTGTGTGTATAAACTGTAAGAGACTTTTACAAGATCCTTGTAGTGATTGATCACAAGAAACCTTCAAGTGGTAGAAAACATAACCAAAGCTGTTACAAATACAAATAGTACGACACAAAGAAAAAAATGTTCATATGATTGGAAGGTGCTCTAGTTGCTAGATCAGGAATTTTACTCACCATCAACCAGTATAATATCCCCAACATCAACATCATTTATGAAGTCATCATAATTAACACTGACGGTATCAGCTGTACTGACTCCCCTTTTGATGGTAAAGTTGAACTCTTGTCCATCCTTGAGCAAAATTGGTTGTGGCAAGTCCCCACTTCTAACTTCAGGACCCTAAATGAAGATCATTGAGATCCATATTAACAAAAAGAAACAGACAACAAACCCCCCACCGGCCACCCCCAGCTCACACAGACATGATACACAAAAATGTTTTCCTACAATCTAGTGCCAAAGGCACCATAATAGATTTGAGACAAATATAATTGCTGCAAGTGAAAGAGGCAAATAAATCTACATAATTGAGCCTTTTAGCTGGTTCAACAATCATTGAGCAGAATGAAAGAGGATAAGAAACAGTCATTAGTTGTTTAAATGAAAAATACAAGAACAACATTTAGAATAATTTCTGAAGATTAAAAGTTCATCAAATTAATGTCAGGTCTTATATTAGAACTTCTTATATTAATTTAAATATTTTTTTTAAAAAAAGGCGGCACAGCACTGCAGAATAATTGTTAAAGAGGAAAATGATACATTTGCAAATTCAACAGAAGTTAATGGGGATGCATACATGCAAAAGAGTTGATTATGATGCATCATGAAAAAAAACATCAGGTCACAGAAAATTTCTCTGGTGAAAAAAACAATTAGAAAAAAAAAATATGGGTGCTGTAATCTGCACATTAAAATGGAATCAGTATGGAAATTGTTTGTTGTGTGTCTGTAACTATATTGAATCGTGTATGAGCAGATAGTTAGGTTCAGATCTAGCAAGGTGACCCATCCAGCACGTACGTACCTTGGTATCTAACATAATGGCAACAACTTTATCCTCAAACTGTGCATTGTATTCCTTGACTAGATCTATGGTCTTCTGGTGCGATGCATGATCACCATGAGACATGTTTAATCGTGCTACATTCATTCCAGTTTCTGCCATTTTCCAGATCATTTCACGCGAGCTGGTGGAAGGGCCAATAGTACAGACTATCTTTGTTTTCCTTAGAGAATTTACGCCAACCCTTGTTAGCTGGGGGCCATCATCACTGGACTGCAAATTAAAATATTTTCAACTTCCATTTTAGTATTTTACAATACACATATATTGCTGAACATATTAAACATACACATGTAGTGGTAAACAAATGAAAAGGATAACAAAAGGAAGCAATTCCATGTACTTGCTTTCATATATTCTAAGGTTCTAAAAAGGAAAAACGAGATATGAACAAATGGTATGAGAGTAGCGCTTGAACATTGCTTCATGATTAAAGACACTATGAAACTGGCTTTAAGAAAGTAGCATTTGTAACACACCCTGAATGGCGCTAAAAGGATAAGGATCGCATCCCAGATTTCCTTACTAGGATATTTGACACAAAAGAAGGTAAGTTTCAATGATTCTTGAAATGGAACAGTAATTTAAGGAACAGATGTCTTGTGATATACTGCATAAAAGTTCAAAACATCTAAAAAACACCATCTCTAAGTTTACAACCGACCTAATTCATTAAGTTAGTTTTCAATGCTGTTCAAGCATTAGGCCATTGACTATGCATCTAAGAAGCGGATGAAGCACGGATAGAGCCTAATCTCACATGTCCAACAACTACATGGTGTATTACCACACATGGCCTCTGTTTTCTCCAAGAAATTATGATCAAACAGAATAGCTAGTTTATTTCAACAACTATGCTAGAAAAAAGAGATTTGAATCAAATCATGACTGCTACTTAATAATATTCTCATATTCAATCAAAATAGTCTTAGAAACGATCAGAGGAAACCAATCATTTTCATATTACAAATCAAACATGTAAAAACTATGTTCTCTTTCTATCAACAACTAAACATCATACTCATATTTTCTCAAATCCTATTCACCTTTTACATACAAATATACACATAAACACATACATAGATAGAAAACGAGAATACTTACAGAGACAACAGAGCCATTAGGTGAAAACGTCGTAGTGATGGCATTCGAATCCCAGTTGCCATAGCTGAGGCCATTGGTGATCTTGGCAGACCTAGAAAAGGAGAGCCTATCACGCGGTCTCCTGGAATCGCAGTGAAAGAACAAGTCGGCGATGTTTCTGGCAGAGGAGAGGCGATCAGCGGAGGAATTGAGAGTAGACATCGCGGTCTGCAAGTTGAGAGGCGCCGCCATTGAAGAGTGTGGAATGAGAAGAGAGATAGAGAGAGAAGAGAGAGTAAATAGGGAAGAGCGAGAGAGGAAGAAGGAGAAGAAAGAGGGGAGGGAACGGTGTGACAATGAGAGGAAGAAACGATCTGAGGAAGAAACTCTGACTCACTCATTTTTGAGTTTTGTCTGCTAACAACTCGGCCTCTCACACATGCCACCCTCTACCACCATCTATTTTTTTTCTTTTCTTTTTTTAATTATTTTTACATAATTTAAATGTGCTCTATATTATTCTCTATTTATAAAATAAGGTTTTTTTCTTCAAGAAATTCCCAAATTTTTTTGTCGACATTATCTTCTCTCACGTTATATTGTACCTTTTTCCTAATTTTGAATTGAAACTGGTTGGACTTATGTAAGTACGAAATTAGATTCATATAATTTGTGTTAGAAAAATATTAAATATAGTTTAATTTTTAGAATGTACATAGTTCATCAAGAATCCAAATTGGGGGTTTATTTAATAGAAATTTTATTTACTTAGGATTTGAAAATTTTCAAACTATCAAATTAATTTTTTTTAAAATTTAAGGGTTGGTAGATTTTCTTAGACGTTACTAAATTCTCCTCTTATTATTATTTTTGAAACTGGCGTAAATGTCAAATGATGTTAATGTGGTTGTCAAGTTTTTTATTATCTTCATCGTCAACTAAAATATTTTTTGTTATTAATTTTAATTGTTAAATATATATAATTGTAATCAATTACAAGTAAAATATCATAATATTTGATTTAATTCAATTCATTTACAACCCTGATCATAAATGCCCCAATAGTAGATATAGTAGATAAGACTAGAAAATATGTGCCCTTAAATAATCCAACAACTTAATCTGCTAGCTCACTATTAGCAGCTATGGTTGTAGGTTTTAGATTTATTATTCATATATGCAATGCAGAACATGTGATTTTCTACTGTTTCTAACACCTATCTTTTTTTTAAGTCACCTAGCAATTATAAATATTAGTTAAAAATGATGAAAAAATTAAATTATTAGAAAAGGACATAAAATTTTAATGAATATAAATTTTACAAGAACATTCGCTTAAATCAAGTTCCAGAAACATCTTAATATATATGTTGTTGATGTGTTATATATTTAATATCATTATTAGTTATTCATCAATTATTTAAGGAGATATAATTTTCACATTAATAATGGTGAACATATAAACATTTTTCCACATAAACGACACATATTTTGTTAAATGACAATAATCGTTTGTTCTTGCAAGATATTTTTGGCATCTTGTAAAAGAAATTGGTCAATTAAATTGACTGTTTTTTTATTAATTGAAATAGTAGACTTTTTTTTTATTTTCGAAATGGTCAAACTATTATATGTTTTTATATTGTTACCATTAGCAGTGATATAACATATTCTAAAGCTAGTGGAGTCATAATTTATGCTAGAGGATAAGTATGAAACGAAGCCAAGTTCATTACATTTTATGAAATATACCTGATTTTAAAAGTACTCAAAGGGGAATTATAATTATATTTGTAGACTTGGTTTAATGGTAAATTTTTTTTTTATTTAGATAAAAGTTTAATTCGAGTCTCTTCATTCATATTGTAACTAACAAAAAACAAAAAATTATGATTATGAAGAGATAGAAAGAACAATGATTCTATTTATATTTCTCTATGTACATTATTGGATGTTGTGATCCATTACATGTCACAACACCGTTTTATTTTAGAGTGGGACTATCCACCCGTCATAATTAAAAATTAAAAATTAAAAATAGTTAAAAAAAAATAAGATGTCTTATTTAAATAAAAAAAATTCCTTATTTTCCTTTTTATATATCCTTCTCTCGCCCTAACATTAAGACAAAAATTTATATGCATCTGAGGCATGGATTTTAGATCTGTGCCCCAACCCAATTCGGCGCGTGAGCCGCTCCCAAGCGTGTCCACGTGCCCTCGCGCGCGGTCACATCATAGTTGGTATGCGCCGCGCACGAACCTGATTATATACAGTGAAGGTATTACACATTTATTCTTCAGGTATTACATATTTATCTTTAAGGTATTACACGGAAACAATGTTGTTTTCTTCTTTTTCCTCTTTTTTTTCTTCTTTCTCCTTCTTCTTCTTAATCTTTTTTCTTATCGATTTGTTATTCTTCTTATTTATTTTGTACAGTATTGTTCTTATTCTTCTTCAAATTGTCATGAAGTCATTTATGAGGTTTTTTCCCCTTCTTATTTATGAGTAATTTTAAAACATTGAAAATAAATTATTTCAAGCAATATGAAATCATGATTTGTAAAATCTTTGACGAAAAATATGATGAAATCGTGATTTGCATAAATTTTGAGAAAGAAAATGATGAAACATTTGAAATCTTAAAATTTTCGGTGAAGGTATTGGTTGTATGCTCTTAAGGTATTAGTAGTTTAGTCTTAATATATTTGTTATATACTCTTAAGGTATTACATATTTACCTTTAAAATATTAATACTTATAATATAAAGTATTACAGATGCGCACATTTAAGATATTACATAATTACCTTTAAGGTATTAATGCTTATAGTATAAGGTATTACATATGCACCTTTAAGATATTACATATTTACCTTTAAAGTATTAATGTTTATAGTATAAGGTATTACATATGCACCTTTAAGGTATTACATATTTACCTTTAAGGTATTAATGTTTATAGTATAATGTATTACATATTTACTCTTAAGGTATTAGTTGTTCATTCAATTAAAGATATCACTTATATACTCTTTAGATATCACTTGTATACCTTTACGGTATAACAGAGGGTATATTTCCAATACTCCTTTCACTAAACAACATAGTTATATGATAAAGAAAACATAAAAGTAAGAGAAAGAGATCAAAAAACAACATAGTTATACCCATTAAGGTATCACATTTATAGGCTTAAGGTATTACACCTTTTACTTTAAGGTATCACATTTGATATCAAAAATTATGTTTCATTGATATCTCTAACAAACTTTCTACTCTCTTCCACACATTCTCTCTAATATCTCTCTCTTCTGCAATTCTTGGAAAACAACAAGAGCAGTGTCAATATTGAGATGGACAAGAAGAGAAAAATTAGCGGCCATGAATTACCGATCAGCATGGCTAACAATTTATCTTATCAATTTTTTTCTTCTTTGATCTTATAAATCAAATCAAAAATAAAAACTCAAAATTATCATGGCTATGAATTATCTTGGAAGAAAATTCCCTTCTCTTGATTACCGAATTGAGAAAAATGAGTAGAGAGATTTTCTTATGCTTTCTCTCTCCTCTTTCCAGCAGCACCAACGTATACATCTTCCTCCATTGTTTGATGCGGTCATCATGTGAATTCAAGCAAGATATGGAGAGAACAGAGAATGAAGAAAGTAAAAAAAAATGAAAATTGAAGAAGAAATAGTAGTAATGGAGGAAGAAGAAAAAAGAAGGAGCAGGGAAGGAGAAGCAGCCATGGAGAAAGAAAGAAAAAAAAGAGAAGAAGGAATGGGGAAGAAGAGAGCTTCTCTAACATTAAAACATCCAACCATTGTAAACTGGTTTCATGAAGAAAAATTTATAATGGAACATTAAATATTTCTTAAATAAACACATTTTGTTTGAAAAACTCGTAGCAAACATGTTTTCCGAACCGATCTGTACGAATCTAACCATGTTTGATAGATCTGTTTGATCCTAATTAGTTGAATATAAAGAAGTATGTTTGATCACCAGACGTTGGACATACCAATGACATATTCGATCTGTCCCAAGTTAAGCATATAATAGTGGGCTGTGTTCAACATCTGGTGATCAAACAAACTTTTTTTTTATATATATATATTAAGCCAATTAAGCTTAAATAGAACTCTAAGTATGATCGATTTTCAATGTTTTTCATAAAATTTTCACACAATTAACTAATTCGTGAAATATTCATTTTCATATCGGCATTCCATTCCTTAAGAATTTCAAAGAAAGAATGTTAGAAGAAGTGTGAGGAATCAAAGAAAAAGAATGAAGAGGAAGAAAGGCATGAACGGAAAAGAGTTTAGAAAATCTTCTTTGTTTTTTTTTCTCCACACAAGGGTAATATTGAAAATTTTTAATTGAAATATTTAAAATATCGGGATTCGTTTAGAAAATGATGGGATGTGTATTGTTCAACCCTTTGTTTTATTGTTGTATTTTGAATTATTTTAGTATTAATTATTGATCTTTATTTAAATTATACTTTTAACCAAATATTAGGATAATTATAAAAACAACATAATTTTTTTTAAATAAAAACAACATAATCTTAAGTGTAATTCAATTAATATAATAATATTTAATTTTTTCTTGACTGACGTATCTATTGTCCACATAGAGATAAACTAACCAATTAAATTGGAGTCTTGTAATAACTACTCCATTGGACAAAATCATACATTTAGAAAAACCATTCAAGGTGCATTTGCAATTTTGCCCTAATTAAAATTTTCTAATTTTCTCAAAAAAAAAAAAAAAACTAATTTTCCAAAAAAAGAAAAAAAAAACATTATCGCTTTGGTCATGAGTTCCACACCCCATGTGAGATGCGTTCCAGTTTTTAACGGCTCTCTCTCTCTCTCTCTTCGGAGAAAAAGCAAACCACTTTTCTCTTTCAGTCTTTCCCCAAAACACTTTGAAGCCTCACAAAATCATATAATAAAAGAAATTAGGAAGAAAAGGCAAAATAAATTTCGAAGATGAAGGTTTCACTGAAACTCCAAGACCACCACCACAAGAACCACCATTCGCCGCCGCTCCTCCTCCGTGCCAAAATACCGATAACAATCCTCAACCTTCCATTCCTCTCTCACTTCTCCACCACCACTGCCCACCCCTCCGATCTCGCCCTTTCTCTCTCCACCAACTTCCCCTCTTTCCCCTCCTTCAAAGTTACCTACGCCACCGCCGCCGCCCCCTCTGCCGCCGCCGCGCCGCCGCTTAGTCTCACTCTCAAATCCGGCACCGGCGTCTTCGGCTCCCCCAAGAGCTCCCCTCTCGTCATCTCTGCTCACTTCTCTTTCAACCCTTCAAACCCCAGCAACCCTAACCCTACTTTCTCTCTCTTCTTCAAACCCCAGCTCGGCTCCTTCTCTCTCCGCAAATCCACCTTCTCTCATCCCCAATCCACCGATTCCACCAATGGAGATGCCGTATCCGATTCCAGTTCCTTCGGATTTGTCCCGTTGGAGAGCCCCGAGACTGTGAAGGATCTTTCGCTCGAGAGCAGTGGCAAACACTCAATCTTCAACGGCATCCAGCTGGCGGCGAGGACGCACATGCCGGTGGCGAAGAGCGTGGCGCTGAATTTCCGCTGGTGGATGAATTTCTCCGGCGATCAAATGCCGGTTTTGAGAATCAACAAGATCGGCATTCAGAGGGTTGACGATGCTTCGAAGAAGGAGGGTGAATTGGAGGCAGTAAAAGGCATGTGTTTTTGGATGAAAAGGGAATTGGATGTTCTAACAAGAGTGAACAGAGAGATGAAGTGTGAATTGGAAGAAATGAGAGTGGCCCATTCGCGCCATGTTCGCGGTGGAGAATTGAAGGAAGGCGTTGGGAAGAAGGCAATGCCTTCGATCAGGAGCTCTTCTTCGAGTGGGTTGAAGCAACGAAGGGGCACGAAAAACGAAGATAATGGCAATGGCGATGAGAAAAGAGAAGAAAAGAAGAAGGGGAATCTTGCAAGTGATGTGGAGAGTGAGTTGCAGAGAGCCATAGCAGCTGCAGCTGCTTCTTCTTCATGAGGTTTTTGTATATGACAAGTATAGGAGATGTTAGTTTTTGTTTGGGATTGTATATATTGTCATCATAGCTTAGGTTGTGTTTGGATCGGAGGATTTGAAATTCACTAGGATGGATTTTGAATAACATTCATTTCAAATCTTGTATTTTAAATTGCGAATTAGCATTTGAGTTTCAAATCTTCTTCATTGATTTTCACAGGCTCCTTAACATTATTTCTGTTCTCTTTGTTTCTTGTACAAGATGAAAACTTTGGTGCACAATTGCCTGTTTAAACCAGCATACTTGGAGATATAGTCTTATTATTATTCTATATTCGATGTCCGTGGAACCAAATGGATGATCAGACTGAACGTGTTACTTACAGCTTTGCGGTTTTCAACTCATCGTATTAAATTTGTTGTTGATGATGATGATCAACCCGAAATCTTTTTTTTGATAAAGTCTAAAGTATAGTTGAATATAGCCACAAATTCACAACATAGCACATAGAAAGTATAAAATTACATATATTGATAGAATGTATTGTCAACACGGTATCTTTGTAGTTTTTACAAAAACTAAACAATTCATTAAATCTTGTCTAAAAAAATAAGAATATATGAATTTTGTCTAAAAATTATTAATATATTTCTATAAGTTATGTATATAATATAGTATTCAAAATTGTCCCACATTTAAAAAAGA
Organism: Scutellaria galericulata; assembly: GCA_946896805.1. Lineage (NCBI taxonomy): Eukaryota > Viridiplantae > Streptophyta > Magnoliopsida > Lamiales > Lamiaceae > Scutellaria > Scutellaria galericulata. The sequence goes on along the minus strand of OX335791.1, from coordinate 14,062,157 downwards.
AAAAAACAAAACAAATATATATATATATATATATATATATATATGTATGTATGTGAGTATAATAATACAAAGTGTATGAATTTGCCTAACATTGGTTAACAAACTAAAGTTGGTATGTGAATGTATAGAACATAAATGATGTTAGAGTCTAAGTCTATTAATGCAGTTATTTCACAATGCATTAATTCCTATTGTTGATGTAAAATAAATAAATAAATAGAGGTTCGAGATGATTTCTCGATAATTGTTTAAGATTTTGGCCAATTTGATCATTTTAACAATGAAAGTGGTTTTTAAATAATGTTGAATTTACGTTGAGTTTAATTAATAGTTAAATCTCCTATTCCAAAAACAATGTTTATACAATGAAAGAAGTCTTATGGATTTATCAAACAATTGAACTTATCATACCAATATATATATAACCTATATTACAATAGGTACAAGATGGACTTAGATACACTACAACACTGGTTATATAAGAGCTATACAAGATGGACTTGATACACTACAACACTAGTTATATAAGAGCTATAAATGAATAAAATATGGGCTCCATGTTTTACAAATTTACATTATCACCAGCCTTGTTTTTTAAATTGTGTTTTTTTAGCTTTTGCAAAAGGCAAAAACTTCTGTGTCCCTTAGATCCGTGTCCCCAACCCGCCCCAAGGGTCCACGCGCTGGACGCGCACCCACACGCCTATGTGCGCACACCTGATAGGTATTTCATATTTGTTCTAAAGGTATCTCACATATACTCTTCAGGTATCAGATACTTTTAGTTCATGTTTGTAATACTATAAGACAAACCTGTAAAACCTCACAAAACAAGCACTCATGCACGCACACTGTGCGCCCATGCACCCACACCACGCGCGCAACTCACAAATCGTGCGCCAACGCCGCCCACGCACATGTATCACATGTATACCTTGAAGGTATCTCATGTAAAAAGTATACATGTGCGCCCACGCCGCACGCACCCACCACGCCGCGCACACCTCACAAACCGCGCACCCACGCCGCCCGCGCACCTTCAGTGTATACATGTGATACCTTCAAGACATTCCATAGATACCTTGAAAGTATACATGTGATACTTATACATGAAAATAAATAAAAAATCTGAGCAAAAAATTTTTTTTTTTAAAATTAATGTGGGGCCCACAGGGTGGGTTGGAGACACGGTGTCTGGGGATACAGAAGACCTACTCTTTGCAAAAAAATACCCGATTTTTATCAATATAAAACCTTAATTTTCGATGGGTATCCCAATAGTTCTGCTGCGTATTTGAATTATAAATCAATGATTAATTATCAATATATTCACAATAAAAATAACTCGAACTTATATATGTGATTGCAGTTTTGACATTTTTTATTTTTCAATGTTTTTTTCTTTGTAACTAAATTGTCGTACAGTATTCAGGGTAAGTTTTCTTGTGTTGGAGCATGCTCTGAAGACTCTATTAATCACAAAAGAAAAGAACACACAAAATTACAAAAAAAATTTGTTAAAATTGTATTTATATATAAAGTCTTGTTATTTTTACTAATATTGAAATTATTTGTTAAAATTGCAATTTAAGAAAATATTGTAATTATAGCCTATAAATCAAACATACTTATATATTTTTAGAATTTTATTACATGAATAATTGGTTTATTAATCGGACGCGCTAGATTCTAACTATAGAAATAACCTAAGAAATACATAGTTGAGTTTCAAAACAAACTTGATGTTGTGTATGAATTTATTATTATTTTTTATTCTTATCTAAAAGAAATTACTTGTGAGACTGTTTTACGTATTTATTTAATTTACTAAAACAAGTTAATATTCTGATTTATAATGAGAACTTTTGCTTCAACTTTTAGCTTCTAATTGCAATTTTGGAGAAGGCCTAGTTATGGTCGTTCTTTTAAATTAATATATAGAAGTTGCTTGTAATTGTTTTTTTTTTTTTTTTTTCTAGTTACAATTTGGGTAGGGAACTCAAAACCAAGACCATTTATTAATTTAATATATAAGTTACAAGAATTTTAGACTTCTAATTAATTTAATTTACAAGAATTTAGACTCTATTTCTTTATTTAGAATTATATCTAATTTTTTTCTCCAAAAGCTCAAATATTAATTTATCTCAATTACATTTTATCCAAATGATCACTTCTTATTTCAAACACTCACTCAAGCAATTCTACAAGAATCACTATGTCAAATCAGTTTAATTAAAAAAAAAAAAAAGTAATGTTTGTGTGCACCAAGTGTATGGATCATTATCCATACAATTGGGAACACAGATCGGGTCGGACCATGTCGGATCCGGTGCTCAGTTTTTATTTTATTTTTTATGACATAACATTTATGTTTACCGAGTATAACATTTATGTACAAATATCATAGCCTTTAAGTAAAATTGCTTAAACTTTTTCAGTATAAAAAACATAATTAAAAATTACGTAACATTTATATCAACCGAGTATAACATTTATGTTATATTAATATAACATCTACATACATATATCATAACTTTTAAGTGATGTCACTTAAATTTTTTTCACTATGAAAATTCATATAGTATGACTTAACCTTTATGTTATAATAATTTAACATTTATGTTATATTAGTATAACATTTATGTACAAATATCATAATCTTTATGTACTTAAAAAATAACATAAGGTTGTATTATTATAACGAAAAAATTAAATTATTATGCATAAATGTTATATTATTACAATATAAAGATTTTGAAAGGTATTATAGGTCTGTCACATACTACAAAAGGTTATGCGAACATAACTAAAAAGTTAGGTTCAACAAACTAAAAGGTTAAACCAATATAACTGTGAAACTAGGGTTTGAACTAGAATTTGGGTTAGGGTTTGGGCGCGTGTAGGTGCGTGAGGTGCGCGTGAAATGCACCTCGGGTCGGATCAACCCGGTTGTACGGATCTAGTGCAAAAAACATTTGTGAAAAAAAAAAAAGCCCAAATAATCAAATAAGAATAATATATATATATATATATATATATATATATATATATATATATATGGGAAGAATGCCCGTTATACAAGTAGGAAGAGCCAGCTTTTGTAGGAGCGGTGAACATCCACGGAACGAAATCTCCAACTCCAAGGCGCCATACAAATTACATATAAACCTCCCCCCCCACCCCATTCTACGCAGACCAAGCATGGCCTCTTTGCTATTGCCACCGTCCAACTCTTCTCTTCACCACTCCTCCGCCATTCAACGCCGTAGCTTTGTCCCCGACGCTATCGTATGCTCTCAACCTCTCTTCATTTGGTTTTCTTCTTTTATTTTAACTCATTTCGTGAAAAACCTACATTTTTTTTAAATTTAGAATTTGTTACTGTTTTTTTTTTTTTTTTTTTTTTGCGCGATTTTATGTCTCTGTTTATGGTGTTTGTTAATAGAAATGCGAGGTGAGAAAGCCATTGAACGGAAAGCCTTGTGTTCCCGTTCTAAACGATCAGATGCTGCCTAATTTCTTGCAATCGAAACGATTGGAGAATGCGGTGAACAAAAATAGCAATAACAGGATCAAAATATTCTCTGGCACTGCGAATTCTGCACTTTCTCAGGTTATTTATGTCTGTTTGTTTTGAATGGATTTTGAAGTTTTATTTATGTTGGATTCTTACACTGTTCGCCTGTTTTTTAATTTCATTTGTACGCATAAGAGCAGTTTTGATGCCTTCTGAAATGTCAAAAATTTATCTACTGTTGTATTCACAAGATTTAACTTGTGCAGAAACTGACCATTAACTTAAAGGTGAATTGGTACTCAGTTGTCAAAGCACTTTCCTTTACTCACTAGTGGGTGTGTATAATGCATTTTAAACTCCTCTACTATGGCAATTGGATAACCATCAGGTATGGAGAAACATGATTTGAATATTGAAGCATGAGTCAAGGGAACACTACATGTAGGAGGGTAAAAGTGTAAGAATTGGCATCGCAAGAAGGACAAATACAAAAGCCACACAACTGAGTTGATGAGAGCTAAAATGGGGTTAAAAAAAATTGGGGAAGATCATTTTCACATGAGAAATGGATATATGTCGTGATATAGAATCAGAGTATATATCTTAAGCTAATGGCTACCAAGTGGTACGATGCATTTTATTGTGTTGCACCTAAACTTTTTCTTAACTAACCAATGCTGATGTATGTCTTCAGAGCAACTATTCACGCATCCTGATTTTTTTGAGAGTTATTATTCTACCTGACATTTTGATACTGTTTTTTTTTTTTCTGGGGAAGTTGAAAATAATATAATAACTTACAGTAAAACCAGTAGCAGCTGTAGCATGGGGCACTTAACTCCAACTCACTGGGAATTATAGTTTATTGCATATGTGCTCTAAAACATAAATGTCAACCCCCTTTATGAATGAGAACAAGAGTGTAACTCACCACTATAGATGAATAGTTGATTTGAATCTGAATTGTATGTGTCAACAGTCTGCATTGATCTCTGCAAAAAAAAAAAAAAAGAAAAGTCAATTAGAAGAGCTGCTGGCTTCTGTTCTGCTTTTGTCAGTAGTCATACAAAAATTGGATCTTTATAGCTTTACCTATCTTATATAAATGACTTCAATTAAGTTCATTTCCAGCTTCCAGTTGATAAAATAACTAGAAGGCTAAGATTCATTTCAAGTTCACCGTGAAAGCAACTAAAAACCTAATATTTATGTAAATAATGTTGTTACAGGAGCATCCTATTGTTGTACATGAAGGAATGAGTTTTTTAGTTGCAGGCTACCCTTGAAATGGGATATAAACATGCCTCATTTGTTTTAACTCTGTCATCCATTCTATCTGGTCTGACATATGTGGAAAAAGAGCTGGATAATGAACTGGTCAAGTCAGAACTATTAGCTTGTGAATGGGAACAAAATAAACTAATTTGACTTGTATATTAGTTTTTTCCCCTTATATTTTTTTATTCCATTGTTTTTACATTTCATTTTGTATGGAAAACTCACTTCTTTTTCTTAATTGGTATCATTCTACTGGTGAGTTCTGTGTTCTTGTTTGGGGAAATAGCCAAAACAATTAAGTTGGTTCTCTAATTTATATGTTGACCATTCTCCATAATTTTCTATATTTAGAACTTTAAGTGAATTTTCTTCTGATATCATGTATGAAATTTTTTTACGCATTAATTAATTTAGACAGAAACTAAAGGTAGGAAAAAAAGAAAAGAAAAGAAATCTACTGAAGATTGCCACACATCTTTTAGTGCTTGCTTATTTCATAATGTAATTGGTGTAGTTTCTGTTTCCTTCTACTTTAAGTTCTGGAAAGCACTGTTTTACTTCCTTGTTACATTTGATACATAGTTTTTAATCCTACAGGAAATTGCATGGTATATGGGCCTCAACCTTGGAAATATTAACATAAAGCGGTTTGCTGATGGAGAGATTTATGTTCAGTTGCAAGAGAGTGTCCGTGGCTGTGATGTGTACCTGGTCCAGCCCACCTGCCCTCCAGCTAATGAAAATCTTATGGAGCTTTTGATAATGATAGATGCTTGTCGAAGGGCTTCAGCCAAAAATATAACTGCAGTGCTCCCATACTTTGGATATGCTAGAGCTGATAGAAAGGTATTTTTAATAATATGTTACATGTTTGATGAATTCTACATGCATTGATTGTTGATGAGTACTTCAAGTGAGAAGTTCAGTGAATAAGTTCACTTGACTGATAATGTTAAGAAGTTTATCTGGTGCTCTGGATTGAGGCATTCTAAAATTTTCTTTGCCGAACTCTCTCTCTCTCTCTCTCTTTATGTTTTTCTTTGGTCTAATATTAGACACAAGGACGTGAATCCATTGCTGCCAAATTAGTAGCCAATCTTATCACGGAGTCAGGTGCAGATCGCGTTCTTGCTTGTGATCTCCACTCTGGACAGTCCATGGGATACTTTGATATTCCGGTGGACCACGTATACTGCCAGGTACTTGCTGAAAGGTTTCTTCATTACTACTTGTTTTGTACATGCTTAGTGACATTGCTTTGTATTTTTGGTCATGTATTTCCTGCAAAGCCTGTCATCCTCGATTACCTTGCCAGCAAGAAGATATGTTCCAGTGACTTAGTAGTGGTCTCACCTGATGTTGGAGGAGTTGCAAGAGCACGGGCTTTTGCCAAGAAGTTGTCTGATGCCCCTTTGGCCATTGTGGACAAAAGGCGTCATGGACATAATGTCGCTGAGGTAGTTTTTGTTTTCCAGCTTCACTGTCTTTTTTTGTATCTTCTCAAGTTCATTCTCCTATGGTATAAACTTAGTTTAATGGAATTTTACCCCTTATCTTGTTGGGAAAAAAAATTATTACAATAATGAGGAAATTTTTTGAGAAAATATATATTTTGAGAATTCTAATATGCAAAAGATCTTCCATGTAGACATAAAATTAGTTGTATAGTATATTATTATTTTCTTTACACAAAAACTCATGTGAGATGGTCTCACGGATAGTTACCGTGAGACAGAGCCCCATCCTCTACAAACATCATGGGAATTGTAGGGTTTGTGTTGTAGGTGATTGGGTTATGGGTTGACCCGTCTCACACAATGCAATAAAAATCTGTAAGACAGTCTCACAAGAGACTCACTCTTTTCTTTATCATCATTAAATTAATTTGTATCATTAAGTTAACCAATTGAAAAATATGAAAAGAAAAACTTAACAATTCTCATATCAAAAGATTAATCTAAATGATTAATTACTCTTTCTCTGTAGACAATTGGTGGAAATTAACAGTTTCTAGTTTACTTGTATTGTCCAAAAATTATGTGCAGGAAATTAGTGATTGAATCATGATATATTAGTTAACAAGAAGCATTCTTTATTGTTAATAGTCTTATTTTATATGTTAAGGTTGCCTAGAACTAATAAATAATGCCTTAAAATTCTTCTTTTTATACATTATAAATGTACTAAATAAATTAGTTTTTTGATTCAAGGACAATTGGGATGATCAGACAACCAATTACCATTTCAACTAGTCTACCAGCTTAATTTGTGAACATCCGCATACAACTTCTACAAGTTATCACTGTTTTTTTTACATTCTCAAATATTTGGCACTTTTTTCGAAATGAATTGCATTTGCAGACATGTCCACAACCTCTTGAAATGGCTAAGTTCCTGCTCCAATCTATAGAATTGAACTACCATCAAGATTTTTCTCACTTATCTCCATGGCCTTACACTCATTAACTCTTGGTCTTTTATTTGCGTGTGTTTTTTCTTTTCTATTTTTTGAGAGATGTGTGGTAGAAGCATCGTGGCACCAGACTTTGTACAGTGAAAATCTTACCCTTTCAAGGTTCTATCAAACGTTCCATAAATGATGAACTCTTGTTAGGACACCTTAATGTACTCTTAACTCCATATCTTGAGGACACTATCAATAATTAGTTTGGATATCTACTAGTGAACCTTCTGGTATTATCTGTAATAGTGAAAAGCATCCTCTGTTACTCTTTTCCAAATCCTCTTTAATTTGTTTTCCACACTTTTATTTTCATTCACAGGTAATGAATTTGATTGGTGATGTAAAAGGCAAAGTTGCAGTTATGGTAGATGACATGATTGATACAGCAGGTAAGTAGAAACAATCTGATTACAAAAGCACTCTGCTTAAGAATTACACAAAATGTCCTTTGTTTAAACCTAAAAGTTTAATCAAGTATATAGATAATTATTAAACAATTAGCACCTTGCTAACTATTGCATTAAGAATCTTTTTGTTTTGTCTGTCTAATGTCTTTAAAGTTGATTAGGATCTTATACAGTGAAATGCTAATGTCTGTGTTTAGAAATTTGGTAGTATCAATGTGTCACATTTTGAAATGCTACTATCAGTCATTACTTCATGATAAAGCTATGGCCACATATCCTAGCTATTTTATTATATTATTTTTGAAGTAACGAAATTCTTTCTGCGTTTGAAGAAAAATGAACGTGAGCTTAGTATCTTCTAGTTTATTTACACCAGCTACAGCTAAAAAAAAAAAAAACTTGTTCAAGAAGGACCAACAAATACTTATCATATGCTATTAAGATCTAGTTTGAAACTTTTTTTTTTCTCTTTTTCCCAAACTCATTGTTTACCTACTCATTTGAGACTAGGAAAGCATTTGATGTAAGAAATGGTGTTGTTATATATGGTACAGAAAATTTCAGGGATGGTTGCTCGTTGCAATCTATAAAAGAATTGAAATTCTAAGCTAATAGGTCGAAATATTTGAATATATTATACCTTGAGGATTAATGCAATAGAAGAGGAATGACCAATTTTCTTAGGAACCTTATTTGGTGCAAATTCACTGACTCGTTCATGAGATTCTTAGACACTTCATCCCAAAACAAGTGAGAAAAGCCATCCGACCAATAGTCTTATCTCTACCTATGTGAAACATCAAATCGTAATATCTTCCTCAAATGCATCAAATATGTGACACATGCAACACATTGTAGCTTTGCTGTTCATACAACTCGCAATTGGTTTCCTTTGAATGTTCATTAACAATTGCTCATGTCTACATTCACATATCCATGGGATAAAGGTAAAAGATAAGAAGCATAAAAGGAAAACAATGAGTTGGCGTATTAAAAACACATTCGGAGAAGAGATCAAGATTTAATGTCAAGGGAATAGAGTGAAAAGGAGAATGAGCTCTAAATCGATCATTATTGTGGTTATCTAACAGTATGCCATGATAGCTAATGTAATTTTTTCTGGTGGATTTAAGGCACTATTGCCAAAGGTGCTGCTCTGCTGCATGAGGAAGGTGCTCGAGAAGTCTATGCATGCAGTACTCATGCCGTTTTCAGGTATCTACAATTGTTTTCTGTACCTATTTTTGTCGTTTTATGTATACATTGATGCTTGATTCCTTGATGACCAAGAATAAATTTCCCTGTGTTGCCCAATGTATGTTTTCCTTATAATGGACAACTTGTGTCAATTGCTGGCTATAGAAAGCTGGTGGTTTGCAATGATTTTAGTTTGAGATATATTTTTATTATTTAATGCCCTTAATTATCTAGTAAATTAATAAAAACACAACTCATTCTAGAAAATAGTTTAAATTGTTATGAAGCAGATTACATGCAGATAATGAACTATCAGATACCAGTGTTGCAGCAGTGATAGTATTGTTTATTCTCCAACCACAGAATGCCTATTTCTAATGCATTTGCATGTACATTTAACAAATATAGCGCAATGGTTAAATGATATATTAATTATTGGATAACCACTAAGATTTTGACATGCTTCCACAAAAATAAGGAATGCTTTTGTCTTTATGGGGAGCATTGCTAACTCCTCTGTTTCTCCGACATTTTGGAGAATAAAATGAAACTGAATTTTTGACATGCTGTTCATGTGTATAGATGGTCCTTGATGTTGCAATCAGTGTTAGATGGCAGTGTTTGTAAATGGAGATTAAGTTTTAGTTTAGAAAGAAGGGGAACATTAAAAAAAAAAAACACAATATGATGCAAAGATGGAATTCCTCAGAAACATCTTGTGAATTAAATGTGAAGTTTTATGGGTTCGATATGTGCTTTTATAACAGATTGTTATCTCAATGACTGTAATGTGTTAAATGTTAATAAAACATGAGAAAAGAATGTATTTTCAATTTATGCACTACATCTACCTGTAGCTCCTTTTGATGTACGACTGTAATTCAACTTTAACAATATATTATTACTTTGATTCTTTTACAGTCCGCCAGCGATAGAGAGGTTATCGAGCGGGCTATTCCAAGAGGTGATTATTACGAATACTATCCCAGTAATGGAGAAAAACTATTTCCCACAATTGACAGTTCTATCGGTTGCTAACCTCTTGGGCGAGACAATATGGCGAGTTCATGATGATTGTTCTGTGAGTAGCATTTTCCAGTGACGAAGAACAAATTTGAAGCTATAGCTTAAGGGGATTCTATCTTTTCATTTGAATTCACATTCTTTACCTTTTAACCTACCATTGATGATGTGTTCACAAAATGGGTGAATCAAACAGTTAGATATCATGGAAAAGATAACAACAATGATTTTGACAACAGGCGACTGCAGAATTGAAAGTGGTCTGTGCTCGTGATTGTAATGTATTTGAAGTGGATTTTGCATTTCATTGTTTGCTTTGCAGATTAAAGGGAAGGGTTCAACAGAAAGGATCATTAGTAATTAAGAATTTAGGAAGATACATTATTTGATTCTTATGTATGTTTCTCTACTAATTAACTTTTTTATCTAGGAAAATTTGATCTCAAGCATCAAGTTTTTATGTTCCTCTTAACTTTTTTTTTTTGCCACATTAACTTATATTTTTACCATTGGAGAGTAGAGATGTTCTAAATTTCTAATATGTGAACACCCTATCATCCCGAGTACGAATGAGAATAGGTTAGGCTGACTTGACTACTCTAGACTTGATTTTTCTAGCGAACGATCTAAGATTGCAAATATCAGGCTTAATCTCGTCTATGATATTTATACGAGTTTTTTTTTTCGAGTCTTGCTTGTTTTGTTGATAAGTCGAGCATAAGTCTATCAATCGTTATGAATTTTTTTTTTTTTCTTCCTTTTAAAAAAATAAATTTTCATTTAAACTTGAAAAATTACTAATATGAAAACATTAAATAATATAAAAAAATTGTAAATTAGACTACAAAAAATAAGAGTCATTTTGGAGTTTTTGCTATAAATTAAGGAACATAAAAATTGGACAAATACACCCTTAACTAATTAAGGAATTTATGATTCAAATTTGGAAAGAGAATCAAATTAATTCCATAAAAAATGTCATATGAAATTATTCAATTTTAGCTAAGGAATATTAATATGAATGATTTGGAAATAAAATCACGTAAGAGTCTAGAACGAGATTTAATTTGAAACAAAATGAAATATAAACTAAAAAATATATAAAATACATTATATATTTTTATATACAGATTATAAATAAATTGACATATTACGCTTATTAAGCCTCTTTTAAACCAATGTAGGTCTCAAATATTAGGGTTTAAAGCGCCGTCACCACTGCTCACTTCTCTCTAGGGTTTTTCGACCACACCCATCAAACGCTATAAATTCCCCCTTCCCCACCTCTCTTCCACAACCATCTCCTCTTCTATTCAGCTTTCAGATCTGCTTTCTCCTCCATATAAACGATCGTATTTATATTTATTCTAAATCAAATTTAATCTGCAGTGATGAACCAATACTGTGGCCGGAGACGCTTGCCGTCGGTGACGGTTCACAACCCTCTAAGAAGTTCTGAGCCTTTCCATTTGATTTCTATATATACATTTTTTTATTGTGTATTTCGTTTTGCTCCTTTTCATTTAAGATCTAGGCGAGATGACGAAGAAATTCATGTCTGTCAATCCACTGATTTTCTGATGTCAAAAGTGAGTCCCGACTGGTTCTGATCGCCTTTTCATTCCCTTTTTTTTTTTTTTTTTTTCTTAATTTGATTATATATACAATATTTTTTATTGGGGCAGAGGATGAATCTCATGTGAAAATGGGTAATTTGCATCTGAATTTCATCTTGTTGATAAAATCACCTTGGAGATCTGATGCCTCCCAAAATTTAGTTTTTTTTTTGGTTTTTTTTTTTTTTTACTTTTGGTTTTTACATTATTCAATGTATAATTAATTGTTTTGTGTTAAAAAGAATTTAAATCAATTTTCAAATTCTTAAAATAGGTTTTATACTTCAGGATATTATTTAAATTAATATTCAATTTATTAAATTTGAAAATCAAAATTTAATGTTTCTATAACGATTTTAAATTGCTTGGATTTTTGTGGAAGAAATTTGATTAGCTGTTTAATTTTCGAGATAATATAATTGGTAAATGTTGTTTATATATCGTAGACCATATCTTTAGCCTAGCTTTTTTTTTATTTGATTTTCACTTTTTGCCTAGAGTGAAACTCACCAGTACGCATAATTAATTATTTTGTTAAGGATATTGTCTATATTTTATATTAAAATAATAATGATTTTGTAATGGTTGGTAGTATATATAGCTTTTCAAAAAAAGATTATACACGATTGTAGCTTAAAGACAACAGTGTGTTCACTTATCTTAAATAAAGATAAATGACTTAGTTGCAACTCAATAATGTTAAATATATATTTGCACTTATTAGAATTTATAGGATTTCCACTTAGTACATTTAATAATGTTTCTTATAGAGGTGCTTGAATGGTTTGAACTGTTGGACAAGATGTAAACACAGGATTACATCATTCTAGTTACAACTTCAACAATTACAAATTTTAATTTTAATTTAATGAAATACAAATCATATATCCAAATAAATTGTAACTTATAATAATAATTTATAAATGATAATCAATGATCAATATAATTTAAAATCTTAATTAAGTAACAAAAGAAAATATAATTTATATATAATGGAAAAATTCAAAAAAAAAAAAATCAATCAATTGCTTGTCTGATCGAAGTTCAAGTGGTATTCTAACTTAATAAAAAGGCTAATTATCTAAGTTAATGAAGTTTTCTAATTGAGTTTCCAACCCCATCTACCCAATTCCATATAAGATATATACAAAACTAGAGGAAATATCTCATTCTAGCATGAAAAATATTTATTATTACACTATTTGTCATAAAAAATAACAATGGGTCTCCTTATATCATAAATTATAATAGGGTGTCTCAAAATATCACTTTTTTTTTCAAAGTATAGTAATTTGAAGTGATAATTAATATTTTTTTAATTGTGTTGAATATATTTTAAGGTTGAGGTTTAACCATATTCTGTTTTATATTAGAGGGTTAAACATGGGGTTATACCTAAAATCCACGTTTAACCCAATAATTCCAAAAATAGTGTTCAATGTGGGTTTTGGGCAAAACCCACGTTTAACCCTGTTCTGTTTCAAGTTATAGGGTTAAACGTGGGTTATGCCCTTAACCCACGTGTAACCCTTAACCCACGCGTAACCTTTAAATTCTAACAAAAAACCCACGTTTAAACATAACAAGCCTATATAGGGTTTAACACGTTTAACCCTATTTTTTCGAATTATATAGGGTTACACGAGGGTTATGCCCTTAACCCATAACCCTCGTGTAACCATATATAATTCGAAAAAATAGGGTTAAACGTGGATTATGTTCATAACCCATGTTTAACCGTAAAATTATTAAAAAAAATATAAAGTTAAACGTGAATATATATACACGTTTCCACCCAAATTAGTAGGTTGCAAGGATTGTTCACGTTTCCACCCAAATTAGTAGGTTGCAAAGATTCCCTTGGACAGTGATTTGATTGAAGGTTGTTGTGGGTCAATCAAAGTCAATGAAATTTGGTGGTATTTTAGGACATACTATTATATTTGATGGTAAAAAATATCTTCATTTTATATTTTATGGTATAAAGGTTCCCATTTTTATTTTATGTGGTAAAATTGGGAACCCTACATATTTATAGTGGTATTTTAGTCCCATGACCCTACAAAACTACCCACCACTATTACAAAATTACTCCAAATATCCAATTTCCTTATATTATATCCCTTTCTACCCAAAATCAATCATTACTAAGATTGACTTCACACCAAATTCCAAAATTTCAACTTAATATATTAAATTTAATAAACTTCAAATAATCATTATATCCGGAATATAATACACTGATTAATATCAAACCCAACATACTTTCGTAAAATTAATTAATTCATTAAAATTCATATCTTTCTTTGACCGAAACAACACTAGGTGAGATGGTTTGCAACACCACCACTTGGAAAATTACTGTCTCAAACCGTTTTACGAACAACTCCTCACTGTTTAACTTCAACCCTTAGGGAATATAATCTGCAAGTCATCCAACTCCTATTTGGCACAATCTTGGTTCTTTTTCTACATCTGGTGTATAAAGTACTCCTTCTAAGGGATAAATCAACAATACTATGAACATATATTGAAGCAAAACCTCTTTTTTATTAAGAACTTATAAAAATATTTATTACATCAGTAATCTTCTTTTGGGATGAGAATACTTGTTTAGCCTCTCATAGATGAGGGTTTCACTCTAAAACTCAAACTAAAAACACTCAACTATTGACTTTCTAAAAACACTCAGCTATTGAGTTGAAGGAATGATCAACTTGCTAAATTCTGAAAGAATTTGAATGGATATTTGACTTTATCCATTTCGGTTAGACAAACTCAAAATCCCCATACTCGCCTTGTAGAAGCTTCATCTTCTAAAATTGCTCCTACCAATAGTGGAATTTCATCCAGTGAAGCTGCCTTTATATTTTTAAGGCATTTCCATCCGGTCGTCGTAGATTGATGAAATGAAAAGCTTCATTGAAGCATTTCTTCACCGGTTCTGGGGCTGCACTGATAAAATAAAGCTCCAGAATATCGCCTCTAGACAAATGTGGATTATTTGTCTAAGTCTCGTGAACCACTTCCCCAATCCATTTCGGTAACTTCAAATTTTTTTAGAATTCGGGTGATACGGTATGAATTGAAGCTAAAGCTCCAAAAGTATACCATTTCTGAACTTCATTTGGATGACTTCCTGGTTTCATCCAAATTCTCGAGTATTTCCATGAGATATCAACCACTGTTTTTTTCTAGGTTGATTCAATTTCTTGTAATTAACTTCTCCCATTATCGTTGATAAATCTGCATAGGAGAAACTTTAAACTCGTCAATTTGAATCTTAGTCATGTCTATCTGTGGCCTAAGATTCAACTCTCTTTCTTTTACCCCAGAGGTGCTAGGTTGATTTGAAGACTCGGGTTGTGACACTGGAGCTTCAACATTTGTTACAGTTTGTACATCCTCAAGGAATGCATCACCTGTAACACTTGTGATTATGGTATTTGAATCCATAACCTCTGGTTAGAGTCTCGTTCTCTAATCGCTCATTTCTGCACCATAGAAGATGCAATTTGGAGGAGAGGCCCATGTAACACCGAGAACAAATGTCCTTGGGTGTTCTAGCATGCTCGTATTAAATCAAAAATGGATTTCTGATCAGCTCGTTGAAGACGTCCAGCGACTTCAGCATTGAGACATAACGTCCTAAATTCTCGTTCAAGACTCTCCAGATTTTCCTTGAGATGTCTTACTCGTTTAAGGACCTCGTCAGCAACGCGTCCTTCCATCTCGTGTCAAAAAATTTGCAACATTTTCATGAGATTTTATAATGACAATATCATAATCATAATATTGACATTATGCCTGTCATCTAAGTAATCTAGTTTTTTCTGATTTTGATTCAATTTTATTTTTCAGAAAAGTATTAACACTTGAATTATCAAATTTTAAGGTAAATTTTTTAGCCAGTAAAAATAAAGGCCATTTTTGAAAGTCTTTCTAACTGCAAAGAATTCTTTCTCGTTGATATGTCATCGATTCGCTTCACTATCTGAAAATAGACCGCTGCAATATCTACATGACACTTCTTCATTTGGTGTGGCCTTTGTAAGGACTGTTGTCCACCAATGATCACTGGCATCTGTATACAGAACCAATTCATCCTTGTCTTGAGGTATAACAAGTTTTGGAAGCTTTTTGCAAACTTCCTTAAGCTGTTTTATCTCTTATCGATGTTCATCTTCCCATTTGAATATTACATCTTTTTTTAGTAATGGGATGAACATCTTCCTGTGATATGCCAGATTGTTGATGAACATTCCAGCAAAATTAACAACTTCGAGAAAACTTTGAAGTTGCTTCTTGTCTTTGAAATCATCTGGAAATCCCCGTATCTTTTCCACAATATGACTTTGTAGAATGATTCCAGATTCATCGATTTCAATTCCAAGGAATTCAATCTGTCTTGTAGCAATTACTGTCTTCTTTTTTGAAAGCACTAATCCTTCTTTATGGCAAACATCTGAAAAAATCTCCAAATGTTTGAGATGCTCCTTCACGTTCTTTGATGCGATGAGTATATCATCGATGTACACAAACATGAAGTTGAAATAATTTTTGAACATATTATCCATCTTCCTTTGATATATCTGGGGTGCATTTGACAATCTCATAGGCATAACATTCCAGACATAGTGTCCTTGTGGTGTGGAGAAAGTTGTGAACTTCTTACTTTCTTCCTCCATCTTAATCTGGTAGAATCCAAACTTGCAAGCGAACTTTGAGAATATCCTGGCACCTTTGATACAGTTAACCAAATGTTCTCTACTCGGGATATAATATCCATCGAACTCTAGAATGTTATTAATCCCTTTTATAATTAACAACAAGTTTAGGTTTACCTCTTTTGATTTATCCATGATTCCTCACTAGAAATCCTGAACTGCTATATGGAGAAACTCCTGGTAAGATCAACTTAAAGTCAAGATGTTCCTTAAGTATCTTCTGCATATCCTTACGATCATTCTGATTCATAAGGATTGGTTTAAATCTCACGAACTCATGTTCCTTTTCAGGTTTAACCTTTAAGGATGTTTTGAGCTCGTTCCTATCCCACCATGCCAAAGGATTTTAATCATAATTCCTTTGGATCTTCTTCTTGATATCCGCGAGTGATATATGTTCCTCAATGATAACATCACTCTGTGAATTCTCCAATACACCCATCAGCAATTTCGCAATGGCCTCTGGAGGTACTTGTTCTTCTCATTGTATTAAATGAATACAAAGTATTATCCCATCTTTTTGTATCTTTCTGTTTTGATCCAAATTGTCGAAAGGATAATAATGCATCACCAAATCTTCTTTTATCCGCCATTTTTGGATATCGAAGTTTGGCTTCATCCCACACTTGCTGCGAAAATTAATAGACATTCTTCTATAGAATGCTTCCCGCAGTCGCTGGACAATAATCTTATAATCACATAATGTTGTGAAAATAAGTCTTCTTGTCTCATTTTCTTGTGTGAATCGCTTGAATGTTTGTAGGAAATTGTTTCCTAGAAAAACATCCGTTCATGTATCATGGAAATAGATTGGTGGTGTCTGTACTTTGTACATGGGGTACCGTCTGCACCTCCGATCATGATTTCTGCTTGTTTGATTTCTCTATTAAGGATAAGAATCCTTTTGGAGAAATCTCGTCCTGCAATGACTGATAGATCTTCTCCAAATTCTTTAGGAAAGACCCCTTACTTTGCAGTACATATCCCTGCTCCTGAGTCAACATAGGCTGCGAAGTACACAACTTTGTACTCACCATATATCATTCCGATAGAAATGTATATAGAGAATAGACTAGTGGTCATCTGAGTCTATATCGTTTATCAGCCACTGTAAACTCCATTCCATCTTGTAATCTTTCTCAAGGCTTATGATCCTTAAGAAAGTCGATACCTAGTACTAATTGTTCTTGGACTCTTCATGCAATTCCCGCAATAGTCATTTCAATTTCATCCATTTTTAGGCTTCCTTGAAATTTTCCGACTATCAATTGTTGGAGATAATATAGAACATCACAAAGAAAAATATTATCATTTTGGGTGATGTCTAATATTACTTCAACTTCTCTCCAGCCTTTTGGACATTTCAGTTCTCCTTGTGTTTTGAACACATTTGAAATACGTTGAACTGTACTAGGCCTTTTTTCTTCCCAACGACTGCTACTTGTCATTTTGTCTTGTTGGAAAGACATTCTCATTGTCTCAATTCGGAAACTTTGGCTCTTGTTGAAGACAGGTCGATCTTGGATTTTTATATCTATCTCCTTTATAGTTGGAGACTCAATAAGATCTGGTATAACCACCTTGGCGAAATCCTCAAAGATTCTTGGAACTTCAATGAATTCATTTCTTAAGAATACATCTGAATGATGTGTATTCGATAGAGCATAGGAAATCTTGTAGGTTATCGAGCAAGGTCTATTCCCTTATTTCATCAAATCATCTCTCTTGAAATCTTAATGAAGGGTTAGAACTTTGTTGAAGTCTCGATCTCCTAAATTGTATGTAATTCTAGAATAGACATTAAATGTCAATTTCCCTACATATAAGTTTCTTGTAACCGCTCCAAGGCATGAATCCTTGAGATTTGAGATTCGCTTGTCAAATATCGCAAGATTGAGTGACGAATCAATTCTTTATTTGAATGTTGCTTTAATAACAACTCTTATGGCTCCGATGTGAATCCATGAGAATGTATTTGCAACTTCTCTTTTGACTTTGCTTTTGATCTCCTGTACTTCTTTATAAGGGATCAACTGCATCTCGATCAAGTTACTAGTGAATTCTATTGGGATGACAAATTCTCCAGTAGTAACTCTATGAATAATTTAGTGCTTTCTGTTACGAAGCTCGAACTTATCCAAGGCTTTTTCCATAGCTCTGATGGTAAAACCATCATACATCTGAAGTTTTGGATCCTCTTTCATAATCCTCCTAAGAGTTTTATGAGAAACTGTTGTGTGAGAGAGATATCCTGACATATCCTCTCTTGTTGTTTGAAAATTTTCTTCTTCACTCTGATTCCGAAGTGGATTTGCTTCCATCATCAGAATAGATCTCTTCTTCATAGATGCTTTCATCTGAAGGTAAATCCTCAAATTGATACACCTGTATAAGATCTTGGTAATAGACAGCTTCTTCGAATTCTGGTGTTGCTTCGAACTGTCTTATTCTTCTTTTTTGGTTTTCTGGGCAATCTGTTAAAATATGTCATCTTGCTCCGCATGTCCTGCAATTACAGTCTTTAAAATTTTCATTAGCTCTGGTTTGATCTCGCCTAAAAGTTCTACTTCCCATAGTTCTGCTGGTACTTCCTTAGTTTGATCCTGATGAAAATGATCTACTCTTGTTTGGTGTTGGTCTTTGTCCTGACTTATAGCTTCGGGCCTTTTGTTTTGACCACATCCTTTTAGGTCTCCATGAAGACCCACGACTACTTCTTTTGTTGTTGTTTCCACGGCGGTATGGATGGTTTCTCTGTTCCCTCTTTTTATGCCTCTGTGGTTGACCTTCCATAACTGTTGGGATGTCATCATCTTTGCAACATAGGGGAACCATTTTCTTGATTCCTCGTAGTCTCTTGTAATTCTTGTAGAGTACTGTCTGGTGACACCATTCAGATAGCTTGGTTTTTAAGAAAGACATTCTTCTAGCCACTGTATCTAAATCCTCTACACTCTTGTACTCCCTGATAAGCATTTCTCTCTAGGGGCATGGTATCTTCGCAAAGAAAAGTTGTGAAGCTTCTTTATCATCCACCTTAGACTTTCATCGGTATTCGGTGAATAACTTGATGTATTTGTCAATATGACAAATATCATGTAACTCGAGGCAGTAGAGGGCTTGTTTATATCTTTTTCTTTTTTTCCTCTTCCAATCCCTCGAAATAGCCTATGCCGATAAAATGGATTTTGAATAATTTTGCCATATTATCAACAATTCCTTTCAATGACTCACCAGATGCAACATTGTTTCTCATCTTTGGTGCTGTCATGTCCCACGCGATCTTTACAGATCCTCAAGACTCATTTCTAAGAGTAAAATAAATCCTTCATTTGTAAGATCGAGGGTTTCTGCTGCAATCCTCATTGCCGATGCCCAATCATTAATAAGGACTTCTCGATTCTTGAAATCTGAAATATCCAGATTTAACATCAATCCATACGGATGTATCGGATCTAACTGCGACTTTCCATAAGGCGTATTAATGAGATTTGACCTTCTGGAACGTTGTCGAGTTCCTGAAACAACAAGATCTCCTCTTGTAGTAAAATCTCCAGCGTGCGACATTGGTTCATCCACATGATGTAAACCTGAGCTTTCTGCGACATTGGGATCTATTGGTGGTTGTGGGTGTGGTCTTTAGTGTTGGTCACGCGAGACCAAAGCCGAACCATCTCCTGCGTTCATCTTTAGATCCACAATACCTAATCCTGCGAAGGATTCGGCAAGTTCATGTAGATTTTCAAGATTAATCTTTTCCATATCCATCACTATTTTAATTTATGACGGATTTTTCTTTGATGATAGCAATGAGTTTTTCATCCCGATTCATTTGTCGTATGACTTCGGTTGGTTTTCCCTTTTGGTGTAAATAGGGAACTGTTCCGAAATCTATACGTTTTCTTCCTCCGGAAAGACTTGGCTTGTCCTCCAGATTCTTGACTCTCTTTTGAATATCATGAAGGATTTGAAGAGTCTCCTTCTGATATTTCACCATCGTCTCCATCTGATTTTTGATCTGATGGACTTGTGTTGGTAAATGATTATGGCGATTGCCATAATTATGCACCGTCTTCTGGATTTCTCTAAAATCTTGAAAGATCTTAGAAGTATCTGGAAGTATCTCGCTCCATTCAGGTTCTCCTTTTGTCATCAATGATTTTGATGAACTATTTCCTGAAGGTTTATCAGTTCGGTATATAACATCTGGTTAACCGTAAGGAAACCTAGATGATAGGCCATTTGTCGGTCGCATTGCCTCAAGGTCTTCCTATCAGCTCCTGCATTTTCTTGTTCAATATATTGGTTATTCCAATATGTTACCTTGTCTTGGTGTTCTCGTTCGTACATCGTCAAAATTTGACAATATCTCCTGTATGGTATACATCTTGGACATTCGTCCAGATCCATATTTCACGAGAAATTCTCCTCACCAATGGTTAATTACATAAATATAACTTAAAAGTTCTCAATAAACTTAGGCTCTGATACCATTTTCTGGCCCTTCTTCTTTTATGGTTAAATTTTCAAAGGAAATTGTATGTGGCATTGTTATTCATTCCAGACCACTGTTTTTTAGACAGTATTGGCACGAGGAAAATATTACAGCCTATATACTTTTCCTGAAAATATACCATTTTTGTATCCCGGATACGATAATTATTTGGAGTTGGAATTATAGATAAATTTTTAGAAAATCATGGTTTAAATTTAGTAAAAGTGCTTTTATATTATTTAGATTAAAAAGTGGGTCCAAGGATTCAGAAGTCAAATTGGGTATTTGGGGATTTTTTTTTTTTTTTTTTGTGTGGGTATTAAAGTATATAGCTTATATCAATTTGGGTATTTGGGGTATTTAATCTTTCTAGTTGTTATTGCCAACTCATTTTCATTCCCCAACAAACTCATTGAAAAAAACATTCGTTGTCTGATTTGAATTACTTTAAATCGAAATCTAATCAATGGTTTAACCAATCATTGACCACAATCCGGTTTTGGTTTTTTCGAACTGGACTGGATGGCTGAATTCTGGTCAACCCAACCTTGATGTGCCAATTTACTTTTTGTCCGTTAATCTTATTGGATCATTTGGATTGGCCAACCCATGGTTGTTTTTTCGTAGCTATATACATACTGAGCCCAACTTTATTTAAAAATTAAAATGAATCTCAATTCCAGTATTGAAAATAGATCATACTAACGATGATGATTGAGTTGCATATATCCAAACAAAATGAATTATTTTAAACTTTTTTTCCCAAATCCTTTGAGTAGTAAAAATTAGGATTTGATGTATTGTAATTGAAGAGAGATGGAGAAATAAAAAAATCTAATGAAAATGGAATTACAAAGTCTTTGTTAGTGTCGTTTGTTTTTATGATTGAATTAAAAACTAATTTTAATTTAATCTCGAATTGAGAATTCTCAAATTTTAGTTATAGAATTAAGAATTTGCAAATAAATGGTGTCTTGTTTTGATGTAATTCCCCCTCATTTAAGGTATGGATGTTAAATTGATTATTAAATAGAGTTTATGAAAATTTATTTAGGTCTTATGATTTAAACACATATATATGTAGGTGTGAGCAGTTAGATTTTTTTTTTTTAATCCATTAATTATTATCTATCCAATAAGATGTTAAATAAAATTAAGTTTTCTAAACCTAATAACGAAAATTTTAGAAGAGTTCAACAAATTTATGATTCATATTTCTTTGAGACGTGGTGTATAGAATTTGATTAGGTTTGGGAAAACCTAAATCTATTTGTCAATTTTATTGGATTTGAATAATAATTAATGTGTTTCAAATAGTCTAATGGGCTTACACCTACACAAAAATGTGTTTAATCATACACAAAAACTTCTATAACACTCGGGTCGACCCAATCACCACACACAACCATGCACTGCCATGTGTTAGCGCCACCAAGTCGCGCACAAATTCGTCCAAACATGCTTTCAGGTGTCATACCTTATGTTAGTCATATTTTTTAATAGTGTTAGTCATATTTTTTAATAGTGTTAGTCAAACATTTTAGTTATGTTAATCATACATTTAGTTATATTAGTTGTACCTTAATATATGCATGATATTTGTACATAAAAGTATGAATAATGTAACATAAAGTTATTAATAACATAAATATAAAGCCTTCTTGTGAAATTTATCATTTGAAATTGTGATTTTTCGTTCTATTTCTATTGTGATTTTATTATATACCTCTCTGATTTTATTAAAAATAAATGTGCTTGTTTATTTAAGGGTTTAATTACATTTTAAAAAAAACATGAAGGTCATGTTTCAATTGCAACATAAAATTTTAATTATAACATTATAAACGTTGAATTTAACAGGTTGGAATTTCCAAAAAATATCTCCATTTTACTTTGATTTTACACAACAATTCTGTAGAAAGAGAAGAATTATTATGAATAAATCCGGAAATTGGAATGGGAGCGTGAGGGCTCATTACAACCAAAGATAAGGTTGATATCCATTTATTCATTGTTTGTATTCAGAAGCAAGGGCAATAACTCTTAGGGGTAACGGCCCAAAATACCACAAAATTAATAAGGATAAGGAAATATACCACAAAATATAGTGAGTTTTGTAAAAATACCACATATTCCTTTATTCCTTTGGACCCACTCTTTAATTATTGCTTTTTGATGTATACAATCACAAGCTTGCTAAATCCAATCCCAATTCTTCCAATTTAATTAATGTATTTACACTCCAAAGCTAGATTAGATTTTATGTTAAATCCGGGACCCGAAATGGTATCAGAGCCTAGGTTTATTATGAACTTGGAATATAATTATTATGTTAAGTGATTAACAATCGGTGAGGAGAAATTCTCGAGAAAATATGGATCTGGACAATTGTCCAAGATGTTTACCATACAGGAGATATCATCAAATTTTGATGATGTATAAACAATAACACATACACAAGATGACATATTGGGAAGACCAATATGCTGAGAGAAGGAATGCAGGAGCTTGCCAGGATGCCCTAAGGCAATGCAATGTACAAGCAACCTATCATTTGGATTACCTCCAGGTTAACCAAATGTTATATGCCAGTCTGATGGAATTACAAGAAGAAGCCCATCAGAATCATGGTTCCTAGAGGAGAACCAGAGTGGAACGAGATTCTTCCAGACACATCTAAGATCTCTACAGATCTTAGAGAAATCCAGATGACGGTGCAGAATTATGGCAACCGCCATAATCATCTACCAACACAAGTCCATCAGATCCAGAACCAGATGGAGATGATGATAAAATATCAAAAGGAAACCCTTGAAATCCTTTATGATATTCAGAAACGAGTAAAAGCCCTGGAGGACAGACCAAGTCTTGCCGGAGGAAGGAAACGTATTGATTTCGGAACAGTACCCTATTTACACCAAAAAGGGATACCAACTGAAGTCATACGTCCAATGACCAGAGATGAAAAGCTCATCGCTATCATCAAAGGAAAATCCATTATAAACTAATAAGTGATGGATATGGAAAAGATCAATCTTGAAGATCTACACGAACTTGCCGAGTCCTTCGCGGGATTAGGTATCATAGATCTAAAGATGAACACAGGAGATGGTTCAGCTTTGGTTACACGTGACCAACACCAAAGACCACCTCCACCTGTAGATCCCAACGTGGCAGAAAGCTCAGGTTCACACCATGTGGATGAACCGATGCCACACGCTGGAGATTTCACCACAAGAGGAGATCCTATTGTTCCAGGAACTCGACAACGTCCCAGAAGGCCAAATCTGATGAATACGCCTTATGGAAAATCTCAGCTCGAACCCATACATCCGTATGGATTAATGCTAAATCTGGATATTCCAGATTTTAAAAATCGAGAAGTCCTCATTGATGAATGGGCAACAGGAATGAGGATGGCAGCAGGTACTCTCGACCTGACAAAGGAAGGATTCATCTTATTACTTGAGATGAGTCTTGAAGGATCTGCAAAGATCGCGTGGGAAATGACGGCACCAGAAATGAGAAATGATGTTACGGCTGGTGAGTCATTAACAGGGATTGTCAATAATATGGCGAAATTGTTCAAAATCCATTTTATCGGCATAGGCTATTTCGAGGGAATAAAAGAGGAGAAAAGAAAGAAATATAAACAAGCCCTCTACTGCCTCGAGTTACGAGATATTTGTCATATTGATGAATACATCAAGTTATTCACCGAGTACAGATGGAAGTCAAAGGTGGATGATAAAGATGTTTCGCAACTTTTCTTTGCGAAGATACCAAGTCCCTGGAGAGAGATGTTCATCAGGGAATACAAGAGTGTAGATGATTTGGATACTGTGGCCAGAAGAATGTCTTTCTTAAAGGCCAAGTTAGCCGAATGGTGCCACCAGGCAGCACTCTACAAGAACTACAAGAGACTCTGAGGAATCAATAAGATGGTTCCCCTGTGTTGCAAAGATAATGACATCCCAACAGTCGTGGGAGGTCAACCACGGAGGCATAAAAAGAGTAAGATAAGGAACCATCCATACCGCCGTGGAGATAGCAACCAAAGAGGAAGTCGTAGGTCTTCATGGAGACCTAGAAGAGTGTGGTCAAAACAAAGAGCCCGAAGTTATAAATCAGGGCAAAGACCAGCACCAAGCAGGAGTAGAACCTTTTCATCAGGTTCTAACCAAGGAAGTTCCAGCAGAAATCCAGGAAGGAGAACTTTCAGGCGAGCTCAAACAAGAGCTAATGAAAGTTTCAAAGATTGTAATTGCTGGACTTGCGGAGCAAGAGGGCACATCTCAACAGATTGCCCGGACAACCAGAAGAGAGGTATAAGACAGTTCGAATCAACGCCAGAATTCGAAGAAGCTGTCTATTACCAAGATCTTATACAGGTGTATCAATTTGAGGATCTTCCCTCAGATGAAAGCATCTATGAAGAAGAGATCTATTCGGATAATGGAAGTGAATCCACATCAGAATCGGAGTGAAGAAGAAATTCTTCAAACAACGAGAGAGGATATGTCAGGTTTTCTCTCTCACACAACAGTTTCTCATAAAACTCTAATGAAGATTATGAGAGAAGATTCAAAGCTCCAAATGTATGATGGTTTTACTATCGGAGCTATGGAAAAGGCACTGGATAAGTTTGGGTTCCGTAATAGGAAACACCAAATTATTCATAGAGTTACTACTGGTGAATTTGCTATTCCGATGGAATTCACAAGTAACCTGATCGAGATGCAGTTGATCCCCTACAAAAAAGTACAGGAGATCAGAAGCAAAGTTAAAAGAGAAGTTGCAAATACACTCTCATGGATTCATATCGGAGCTATAAGAGTTGTAATTAAAGCAACCTTCAAAGAAGGAATTGATTCGCCACTAAATCTTGCGATTTTTGACAAGCGAATCTCCAATCTCAAGGATTCATGCCTTGGAGCGGTTACAGGAAACTTGTGTGCAGGGAAATTGGCATTCAATGTCTATCCCAGAATTGCATACAACTTGGGAGATCGAGACTTCAATAGAGTCTTAACCCTTCATCAAGATTTCAAAAGAGAAGATTTGATGAAAGAAGGGAATAGACCATACTCGATCACCTACAAGATTTCCTATGCTCTCTCGAATACACATCATTCAGAAGTATTCTTGAGAAAGGAATTTATCGAAGTCCCAAGAATATTTGAGGATTTCGCTTCGGTGGTTCTTCCAGAAATGATCGAGTCCCCAACTATAAAGGAGATCGACATGAAGATCCAAGATCAACCTGTCTTCAACAAGAGTCAGAGCCTCAGAATGGAGACCAGGAGGATTTCTTTCCAACAAGACAGACTGATGAGTAGCAGTCGTTGGGAAGAAAGAAGGCCTAGTACAGTTCAGCGAATCCCAGGTGTATTCAAAACACAAGGAGAGTTGAAATGTCCAGAAGGTTGGAGAGAAGTTGAAGTAATATTCGACATCACTCAAAAGGATAACATTTTTCCTTGTGATGTTCTATATTATCTCCAACAACCGATAGTTGGCAAATTTCAAGGAAGCCTAAAGATGGGTGAAATTGAATTAACTATCACTGGAGTTGCAGGGAGAATCCCAGAACAATTAGTGCTGGGTATCGATTTTCTTGAGGATCATAAACCTTGGGAAAGATTACAAGATGGAATGGAATTTACAGTGGCTAATAAAAGATACAGAATCAGATGACCACTAGTCCATTCTCCATATACATTTCTATAGGAATGATATATGGTGAGTACAAGGCTGAGTACTTTGCAGCCTATGTTGACTCAGGAGCAGGAATTTGCACTGCAAAGCAAGGGGTCTTTCCTAGAGATTTTGGAGAAGATCTACCAGCCATTGCAGGAAGAGATTTCTCAAAAAGGATTCTTATCCTTAATAGAGGAATCAAACAAGCAGAAATCATGATCGGAGGCGCTGGCGGTACCCCATGGTACAAAGTAAAGACGCCACCAATCTATTTCCATGATACTGGAGCAGATGTTTTGCTAGGAAACAACTTCCTACAAACATTCAAGCGCTTTACACAAGAAAATGAGACAAGGAGACTTATTTTCACAACGTTATATGATCATAAGATTATTGTCCAGAGACTGCGAGAGGCATTCTACAGAAAAATGCCTATTAATTTTCGCAGCAAGCGTGGTGATGAAGCCAAACTTCGACATCCAAAAAATGGCCTTTATTTCTTCTGGCGAAGAAGTTTATTCTAAAAATTGATAATTCAAGTGTTAAAGCTTTTCTGAAAAACAAAATTGAATCTAAACCAGAAAAAGCTAGGATACTTAGATGGCAGACAGAATGTCAATATTATGATTATGATATTGTCATTGTGAAATCTCATGAAAATATTCTTGCAGATTTCCTAACACGAGATGGAAGGACGCGTCGCTGACGAGGTTTTCAAACGAGTGAGACATGTCCGGGAAAACCTGGAAAGTCTCGAACAGGCTTTTGGGACATTATGTCTCAATGCAGAAGTCGCTGGACGACTTCAACGAGTTGATCAGGAATCCGTTTCTGATCTTATACGAGCATGCTTTTGTGCACAGGGACAACTGTTCTCTGTGTTGCATGGGCCTATCCTCCAAGCTGCATCCTCCACGATGCAAAAGGGAGAACTTCGAGATCGGGACTCTAACCCGAAGGCTATGGATTCAAATACCATGCCTACAAGTGTTACAGGGGATCCATTCCTTGAGAATGAACAACCTGTAACGAATGTTGAAGCTCCGGTGTCAAAACCCGAGCCTTCAAGTCAACCCAGTACCTCTGGGTAAAAGAGGTAGAGGTGAACCTTAGGCCGCAGACAGGCAAATCGAAGGTTCAGGCTCACACTAACGAAGTTTCTCCGATGCAGGTATATCAAAGGCAGTGGGAGAAATTAGTTACAAGACAGGGCATCAACCCAGATAGAACAGTGGTTGATATGTCAGGAAAGTATCCTCGAGTTTGGATGAAACCCGGCAGTAATCCAAATGAGGTACAGGAATGGTATAATTTCGGAGCACTGGCTTCGATACATACCATTGCACCTGGTTTCCCAGAAATCTCGAAGCTACCGAGATGGATTGGAGAAGCAGTACATGAAACCTGGGCAAATAATCCACATCTGTCCAGAGGAGATATCCTGGAGCTATATTTCATTAGTACAGCTCCAGAGCCAGCAAAGAAAGGCTTTCATGAGGCCTTTCACTTCATCAAGTTAAGGAGGCCTGACGGGAACGCCTTGAAAAATATTAAGGTGGCCTCTTCGGAAGAAATTTAGATCCTAGTAGGAGCTATCACTGAAGATCACGCTTCTACAAGACGAGCTTGGAGACTATGGATTTGTCTAACCGAAATGGACAAAGTCAAGTACCCGTTCAAGTTTTTCCATAATTCAACCAATGGATCATTTCTGCTGAATACAATGACTGGATCAACGACAGGATTCGCAGAGGAACTTTTCGAGACCAAGAGAAGAACCCTCTGGGAGAACAAGATTCCGGGAAACAAAGAAACTTACCGGAAATTCTGTAACATGGCACACATTGGAAGATGGATCAATCAGATCTGTCTGGCGTGTCCAGAGCAGAAAGAGCCAGAGTTTGGGAAAGGATTCCGTCCCAAACCCGACCGACAGCCAGCTGGGTTTCACAAGGAAAAAGGTCCAGCCCAAAAGAAGCGCTATCCTCGGGGACCACCAAAAAATTATTAAAGGAATCCCCGACAACAATAAATGGGATAGGTCACGAGATAAAGACTCCCCAACCACCTTTACAGGATGGAGTCAAAAAGGAGAAGATGCCCCGACAAAACTCACATGGGCTGAGTCACGAGGCATCAAAAGAAAGAAGCACCAACTAGCTGAAAGCAACTCCTCAACAACCGCACTAATGGAGTAATCCAGCTGGTGGTAAAGGAAGTTTGAAGTCCGTCTTTCAAATCCGGATTTCAATCTATAAATAAGAGTTCAGAAGGAAGCTGAAGACATCGACCATTCCCCTCAGTTTTCTTCAAAAACATCTATCCTTGGTTTTGTATTAAAAATCTTTGTATTCTTAGAATAGTTTCAAGTTTATGTATGTACGAGTGATAGCCTTCTCTATGAGAGGCTAAACAGGTTTTCTCCTCCCAAAAGGAGATTACTTATGTAATAAATATATTCCAAGTTCATAATAAAATTAAGGCTTTTGCTTCAACATGTGTTCCTAATACATAGTTGATTCATCCTGAGAGAGAGTATCTTGTACACCTGGTGTAGGAAACGAACCAAGGTTGTGCTGTACAGTTGCTGAAGGAGCTAGATAACTTACAGATCATCTTCTTCAAGGAGTTGAAGTTGGACAGTGAGGAGCTGTTCGTAAAAAAGGTCTGGGGGCAGTGATTTTCTAGCTGGTGGCTTTGCAAACCATCTCACCTGGTGCTGTTGCGGTCAAAAAGAGGTATGAACTCTCTGGGATGTATTAATTTTGTATGGTTTATTTGACTATCTTAATGGTTGGAATTAATGAAAGGAATGAGTATATCGGCTGGAATACTTTCCTCGTGCCAATACTGTCTAAAAAACAGTGGTCTGGAATGAGTAACAATGCCACGTATAAATTCCTTCAGAAATTAAACCAAAAAGATTATTTGACGGAAGCATGTTGGGCCTGATTTTGATCCGTTTATTCAATTTCCGGATATAATCTATACTTGGAGTGGAAATATACAAATTGAGGTGGATGGATTTAATGCTTTAAAATAATATTAAAGAATCTTTGGATTTTAGTGTGTATTTAATGATGACAATGATTGATTTGTGGTAGTTTGAGGAAAAATATAAGGAAATGTGGTATTTTGACAAAAGTTTTATATTTTGTGGCATTTTAACAAATGTTATAAGGAAAAGTGGTAAAAACATTTATTATCCCATAACTCTTAAATGATGAAATCAGGAATCTTGTTTGGCAGATAATTAATCAGAGATTGGCAGGGGAAGGGGAATACTTTGATTGTGCAATTCATAGCATTTAAATTAAGTGTGTGGAGTATATATATTCATTCTTAAAACAAAGATTAACTTATTTTTTACCTTAATATTTGTTAATGATAAATTTGCATTCTTGTCTTTAAAACTAGTTGCAGTTTTTTGTTATCAACGTTTGGATATGATATTTGGAATTACCGGCAAAACTCTCTCCCTTGGGATATCAATTATCATTCTGTAGCAATAAAATTTGTGTTTGCAATAAATAAACACAAAAAGTGATACAAATTAAATATATATTTTTGAATTAAAATAAAGTGGATACAAATCTCTATGAATTCCTTCGATTTTTCTCTTTGAATGTATATGACTTTGAAGTTGAATCTTTGATTTGATGTTGAAAAATGATTTTGGAAACCTTCACGAATAACGCCTTAGATGCACGAAATCGTTTGTGGTGACTTTCTATGAAGAAAGTCTTGAATCTTGGAGAAAAAAATTCTTGAGTTTTGAAATCTTGATTTGTCTTCCTTAAATCTTGAATTGTCTTGTCTTGTCTTCCTTGAATCTTGAAGGTTTGAATTGTCTTGAATTATAAAAAAGAGACCCTTATTTATAGGTGTAGAATATAAAATATTTCCATATATACTTGATGAAAGATGCAATTTGATTGGTCATCCATGATTTGGAAATATATTTTCCATTAATCAAAAGATGTGATTTTATTACCAAATTTATTGGTATATCACTTTCATATTTGCAAGATTTAATCTTGATTGTCAAGTAATATGATTTGGACACTTGACAACATTTGATTGGTCAAGAATATATATTAAAATATCAATTATTTATTTATTTACTTTAGAAATTAATTTAATTTAAATTTCCAAAATATAAATAAAAAAAATTAATTTATTTAATATATCATCTTATACCTGACATATTTTGATTGGCTAGTAAATTTGACTATCTACACATTCATCTCAAATTCGAAACATACATTAGTTAAGAATAGTTAAGAATTAAGATACACTACCTCTTTGAGCAAAGTTATTTACATTTTCCATAGATACAATATTGGTTGAAATTCATTTAATTACAATTAGCAGTGTATTCATGCGATTGCACACTTTGTCATATAAGATTTAAATAATTTTAAAATTATAATAATAATGATACATAATATAAAATAAATATATATTGCTCTTAATATTTATATTAATAAATATTTAAATATTTTAACTTTAAATTTATGTCATTCTAAATAATTTGGATGTATTCTAACATTCAAAATAAAATTATAAATAAGAATGCTAAATGTGATATAAATGCATTAACAACATAAAAAAAAAAATCCTAGCCCTATTCCTTAAGGGCCCACCACCATCAAATTATAAAAACACACAAAAAAAAAAAAGACAAAAAAATTTCAAATATGAAGGATAAATATAATGCATATGCAATAAATACGACTTGAAATGAAGAAGTGTTTAATTTGTGATTATTTTAATTATTATTTGATTGAATATATATATATATATATATATATATATATGTAATCTATTAATTACAATTCTATTTCTACATTTTATTTTTTATTTACAATAAATTAATCAAAACACTTCTCATTTATCATATACACGTTTAAAGTAAATAAAAAATAATTTAACCCACAAAACATATATTTCAATTTTTTAATTATACTTATATAATGCGGATATCAAATTAAAGAACATTAAACATCATTATTTGATATATTATAAATTAAAAAATTGATTTAAAATAAAATAGATATTATAATTTAAAAAATTTGATGAAAAATATAAATCCACCTCGCCTACACCCAACCCACCCTAGGGCCTAGGCTATTGATTTCTCCTATCCATTGTTTTTTCTTATTTATTTCTTTGTTTATTTTGTGTTTCTATACAATAAATGCAAAATGAAAATTCATAAATAGGATTTCTATACAATAAATGCAAAATGAAATGTCGTAAATAGTATTTTTCAAAATAGAAATTTAAATGAGCGGAGAAAACACACACACACATATATCCGGATCTGTGTATTTTTAAATTTTGCTTTTTTTTTTTGCTTCAGGTTATGACCTTTTTTGTTGTAAATGTGTGACTTTTATGTTATAAATGTGTGACCTTTATGTACTGTAACTTAAAAATAAATGAAGATTTTCTATATAATTTGAACTGTACACTTTTATGTATATCAATGCGACCTTTATGTTATATTATGTCACATTTATGTACAAATATTCTGACATTTATATATTATAAATGCCAGAATATTTGTACATAAAGGTGACATAATATAACATAAAAGTCACATTAATATCACATAAAGGTACATAGTACAAATTGTGTTGAAAATCTTCATTTTTTCCTTAAGTTACAATGCATAAAGGTAGGGATAGTTGTACATAAAGGTCACACAATTATAATGAAAAGGTCGCACATTTATAACATAAAGGTCAGGACAAAAAATTTGGAAAAAAAAAATTAAAAACTCGCGGATCCGGGTCGGATCGACCCGGATTGCACGGATCTAAGATCCGTGCACCTGGTGCAAGGATCTAAGATCCGTACACCTGGTGCACAGGAGTTTTTGTGATATATATATATATATATTAAAACCATTTATACCACAGGTCAAGTCCAACTTTTTTTTATAATAATAATTTTTAAAATAAAATATTTAATAAATTAACCTTTAATACATTAACTTGTAATATGGTGAATTAATGACTTTACATTAATGTTTATAGGAAACATTACAAAATAATATAGAATTTTAGTTAGATTTGTTAAAATAGAATAGGTTATACTTCAAGTGTAGAAATTACACACACACACACACATATATATATATATATATATATATATATATATATATATATATATTTGAAAATTTTTTAATTTAAGAAAAAATAAAAAAATAAAAAGGAGGTGAATTGATTTAAATAATTGTTCGAATTTATTAATTAATGAAATTGAATAATATGTGTTTTAATATATGGTTTAAATAAATTATGAAATTTATTTGGAAATTTTAACTTTTAATTTTTATCATTTAATTGAAAAAAAATAAAGTTCAAGAACTATTCTAGACTTTAACAATAAAAATCAAACTTAAAAAAATGGTGGAAATGTTGAATAATACAATAAACATAGCGATATATATTTTTTCAAAATTATAAATAAAATATTATTTATATTTCTTTACACACCCAAATATATTCCAACAATTAAATAATGTATTAATCATATTATGTTATATTAAATACTTAATTAGGTGATATGTATTGCATAAAATCATAAATTTATTTTTCTAATATAAACAATATTTCAAAATTTATTAAGTTTAATTTAATTTTTCGAATACCTTGTATTATACGAGCCTTATATATATTTAGAAGTTGTCCTAATGTGGTTGTAGGTTGCACTTTCTTTCATAAATTTAATTAGTCCAATCTGAGTGTCGGTCCCAAGTGGTCAGAGGTTCAGAGGGGGGAGTGAATGAACCTCTATCAATTTAAATTTTTTTTAAAACTTTTCTGAAAGACAGGTTCTGACTTAAGAAAGAGTGCAGCAACCTAACTCAGATCAGTAACCTGGCAGTATGTTTGATCACGTTCTTGACCTGCTTTCACAGTATGCAGCGGAATAAACTTGATAGAGTTTCTTTTGGAAAACGGTTTTCTTTTACAAGTATACTCTTTTCGAAGTCTTTTATACATGATACTTATGATATGTTTTGCAAGATAGATATGGCAAAGTAAATGCAGTGCAGTAAATAAATCAAAGAAATAAACACAAAAGGTTTAATAGTGGTTCGAAGGTGGTGTAAGCCTTCTACGTCCACTCTACTCATTCTCAAGGAGGAATTTCGTTAGGTCAGTTCGATTTACAAGCCTCGCTTTACAAACCTCTTCCTAACAAGCTACGCCTACTAGAATCTCAGATTTTAGTTCAAGGCCATAACCCACAAAGGGTACACTCCCACACAGGACAAATAGCATACTTCTAGACTACACACTTAGCAAGATTATAATTCTCTAAACCAAGTTTCACAAAAAACAACCTAGCGTACACAACACAGTGGTTAAAGAGATACAGGGGTCTTCAATTGTTGCGATGAAGTCAGTCTTGAAAGTGAAAACTCGATTGCTTGAAATGTAGACTGCTTCTTGAAGGTTGAGTGGCTGAGCATGGATAAGCTTAAAAAACTTTGGAATATATTTGAGTTTCCTCTCGACTCTGTTCAACAATTTCTTCAATCAGTCACACCTTCTATTTATAAATTTTGAGAATATATCTGTTGGGAAAGTATCCGTTGAAGGAAGATACTTCTCCATTTTGAATTTGAGCTGTAGATCTCCAAGATCCTCTTTGTGGCTGCATTAAATGCTTTTGGGTTGCTCCTGACATGTGCATTTAATGCGCCCACACTTTGCTTCCGGACCTCTCTGATATTCTTGTTGACTTGTCAAGTCGGTATAGGTCCATGGTTGAAGTTCATGCAACGGTTGCTTGGTGTCAGTTAGCTTTGCTCTTCTTCACACTGCATGATCTTCCTTATGCTGCTTCTTGCTATCTTTGACTTGCCACCTCCTTTAGCTTGTTGTTCCTTGTAGTCTGCTGGCAGCTTTCTGCTTGTCACTTCTTCGTGCAGCTTTCAGCATGCTGTTTCCTACAGCTTGATGTCTTCTTCTTGCAGCATCCTATCTGCTCCACATGCAGATACTTTTTTCAGCTTGTTGTTCCTTACAACATGCTGACTATTAGAAGATGTATTATTATTTCTTCTAAAGTTGGTTTTCCTCAGCACTTGGAAAACCATTACATGAACTTTTAACTTAAGATCATGTAGTCAGTATGGAAACTAGGTACTAACATTTCTAAGCAAGCTGTTTTCGTCTCATCAATATAACTATTGAAATATCCCAACATTGAGTAACTTGCAACAATTTAGTTAATTCAATCCAATGATTTGCTTTTAATCCTTATTTTCAGAAATGAGTGATTAATTAATTAATCATTGAAATTTCGATTGTTATGGAAATATCTATAAATTAGTTACGAGAGGAAAGAAAGATTAATTCCTACCATTTATACAAATTTGATTATAGAAGTTTGATCTTGATCTAGAACAAAATCAAGATAGGGATTATCTAGTTCTACTAATTTCCTATTACATGATCTAGTTCTACTATTATAGGAAATTACTATTACATGATCTAGTTCTACTATTATAGGAAATTACTATTACATGAAACAAAGGAAAGGAAAGAAAGACAACATCAAATGTGTGTCATTCCTTATAATATTAATTTGAGCTATTTATCACTCAATTGAGGTTTATTAATTTTATTAATTCAAAATGTTATGTTATTCTCATAAATAATTAGATTTGAGGCAACATGCAGCAATTGAAATAAAATAAAATTATGAACTATAAGATTATATATTCAAGCTAAGCTTAATCACGCTTTACAAAATCAAGCATGAATGTACGAAGACAACTAAAAGAATAATTATTACTATGTCATAAAAAACCCATCATTACAAACCATCACAAATACATAATTGAAACTGATTAGAAGTCTTCATTCCTTGCAACAACTACAGACATTTAAATGTTATGATTTTGATGTTTAAATAACATAATAATATTTACAAGTTCAATAAGGTTAGAATAATCTCCTATAGCATATGAGAATTTCACTATTATAATATACATAATATAATAATTAAAACATACATGACTTTTGTACAAAATTTAGTTAATGAAAAAGACTATCATCTCATGTAAGTTTTACAAACCACACTAGCATGACAATTTCCATTTTCAAGCAAAAAACACTGTATACATAATTCATTAAACTATTTTCTCCTTCTATTCATCTCTCCATCTATTGTTCAACATCAATAAGAAAGAGTTGCTTTTTATTGGCAAGTAAAAGGTTAATTAACTCAAACACTTTACTAAATATTAAAATTCTTCAAGTTGATTTGTTGACCAATTTTTTTCATACTATTGGGTACTTGTTACCTAAACCTCAATTTATATATATATATATATATATATATATATGTTTTTCTAAATGTAATGATATACATATCTATATATATATATTGTATCATATAATAGAAACAAGTTTGGTAGGGTTCAGATAATTTGTAGGTATTAGTAATACATGTTTGGGCAATCGAGTTATATGATGGCCGGTCATAGTTTAGTCAAAAAGATTTTCAGTGGGTTGTATATTTATATGTTAATCGAGTGTGAGATAAGTTTGGACTGTCGGATTAATTTTATAAATGAATATGGATCGAACATAGGTATTTACATGTTCATCAGACAGAGTATCTTTTACTAAGTGGATGCTCTAGAACATCAAATATAGATTCGTCTAATTCTCAAACAATAAAAGTCTATTAAAAAAAAAAACCAAACAACGCCTTAAATATTGCTGAGAAATGAGATTAGATCTTATTGTATATTTTATAGTCCCTAAAAGAAGAGCTGACCAAAAGGCAGAAGAGCAGTATAAAAATGGCTAGTTGGAGTTGGACCTTTGCTTGGACAAAGGAGTCAAGACCCATACACCAAAAAGAGGACAAAAGTAAAACCAAATATAATATAAAAAAGAAAATAATAATAAAAAAATAATGAAAAATATTGTTGTGTAGTGCAGTAGTCCAAAGGGACAAACAGTAGTCCACCATATTCCCACGTTGACCCTTGCTCCTACACAAGACCACGTGTCCTTTTTCGTCATTTCACCCCAGTTCCCATGTCTAATTTGGTCAGTACAGAAAAATGAATGAAAATCCACCACCTGGCTCTTTTTTCCTCTTTAGGTGGGCCCCATCCCTCCAAATTTTTGAAAACAATGAAAGAGGAGTTGCTAGGTCAGCACCCCCCAACTAAAATATTTTCAAATGCCTCTCCCTCTCTTTCTCTCACCTCACTTGCCCCAATCCCCTGCTTCTCACTCCTCTATGCTCCTTCCAACTTTTTGACTTTTTTGCCCTTTTTATTATTTGGGATTCAAATTGTTTTGTAATTCATTCATGATCAACTTCATATTTTACCTTTATTCGTCTCAAATTAAGTGTTGGTGAAAAATGAATTTTGTTTCGATTTATGTATTTTTTTTATTCTTCAAAAGAATCTTTTTTTTCCCCTTCAAATTTACCATTATTTATTTATTGTAAATACATCAGTACTTCAAAAGAGGTATGTGGTTATTTATATACACATAATCATACCTATTAAATGTTTTCTTAATTGTGTAAAATGATTCTAATGACAAAAATTAAAATGGAGGAGGTATTCATTAAATTTTGTTCTTATACACTTAATATATATATATATATATTTTTTTTTTTCAATTTTGGTATGAAGACGTTGTTAATAAATAACACATTATGAAGATGTTGTTAATCTGTGTAAAATAATCCTAATGACAAAAATTAAAACGGAGGAAGTATTCATTAAATTTTGTTTCCATACACTTCCATTTTGGTACGAAGACGTTAATAAATAACACATTATAGTAAATATGTCTAGTGAATTTAAACAATGTGATGCTTCTAAAATCTAAATATACATAAAATAGGACTTTAAAAAAGACTTAGTAGATTTTACCATCCTTGGTACTATATTTAATCAAGATTTATTTCTCTAAATTCAAATATTGACAACTATTATAGAAATAAGTTCTTATATTCTAAAACTAAAAAAGGATTGATCTTTCATCAATACAATGCCTAATAAAATACACACCTTTGATATAAGTATTTAGTAACAATAAATAAATATTCCTATTATACATACATAAATAAAATGAAGAATAAATATTGCAGCTAATAATGTACCAGCATTTACAGTAATGAAAACATAAATTTGTAGTACGAGGAGATGCAGAGGAATAAAACCCATGAACATAGACATTCTCTCTCTTAGCAGGAGTCTCAGCTCTCTTAACTCTCTCTCTCTCTCTCTCTCGAAAATCGAAAGAAAAACACCTACTACAACTGCTGCTGCTTCCACCTTGTCCACCTTCTCCTCTTTGTCATCCCCATTTCCCCTCTTTAATTCATCAAACACTCAAACATTTGATACAGAAAGCGAATGAGGGTTGAGATTTCTGCTCTTTGGGGATTTCAGTTTGATAATTAATCCATTCGTGATTTTGTTTTTTGTTTTGTTAATTAGTGTAGAAGTAATTTAGTTCAGGGGTTTTGGGGTTAGGATGAATGGTGGGATGTGATGGGGGCTGGGTTTTCGCAGGTGTTCCCATGTTTTAACCCGGCCGGCGGTCCGAGCCGGTCCGAACCGGATGTAGTATTCTCTGCGAATGCGCCGCTTGATGAAACCCTTGGCCACTCCTTCTGCTACGTTCGCTCATCTGCCAGGTTCATCTCCCCTACCCACTCCGATCGGTTTGTTTCGCCGTCGCAGTCCCTCCGCTTCGACGATCCGAGGCCGTCCAAACCGCCCGGTTATCCGGAAACCGGGTTCCGAGCCATTTCCGGAGCCTCCGTCAGCGCCAACACCGCGACTCCCATAACTGTCCTCCAACTTGACGATATTTGCAATGATGCCACCGATGCCGCCAATCATCATCAGAATAGCAGCAGCTGCAGCAAGGGTTTTGTAGGTGGGCCCCCCAAGGGTGGTCACAATGTTATGCTCGATGGGTTCGAGAGTACGTCGTCGTTTAGTGCCCTGCCCCTGCAACGGGTGCCGCGCGGTGGCGAGCCGCCCTCCGGCCCGCTGGAGCGGGCCTTCTTCATGTCCGGCCCGATCGAGCGTGGGGCCCTCTCTGGACCTCTCGATGGCGCTGCCACCGGTGAGAGCAATGGGGGAGTGCCGTTTTCGGCTCCACTTGGGAGCATTTATGTCAAGAAGAGGAAGAAGAAGAGCATCTCTGGAATACGCAACGCACTGTACCGGAACTTCTCCGTGGTGCCTGTACGGAACTTCATTAGTGGAGGAGGGCAGCGGAAGGAGGTCCCACAGGAAGATGACAGCTGCAGAGAAGCTGCAGATGTTGGTTGTGAGAGTAATGTGCAGTGGGCGTCAGGGAAAGCAGGGGAGGACCGGGTGCATGTGGTTGTA
Source organism: Scutellaria galericulata (assembly GCA_946896805.1). Lineage (NCBI taxonomy): Eukaryota > Viridiplantae > Streptophyta > Magnoliopsida > Lamiales > Lamiaceae > Scutellaria > Scutellaria galericulata. Next base: position 14,023,321 of record OX335791.1, on the reverse strand, counting down.
TCGGAGGAGTTAGGTTGGCTGTTTGTTGGAATTTATGACGGATTTAATGGACCTGATGCCCCCGAATTTCTAATGAGTCACTTATACAAAGCCATGTATAATGAATTAGAGGGTTTGTTTTGGGACACAGAAGATGCAATTGCAGCTTCTTCAGAAAATGCAGATGTAGCGGGGAATTCTTATCCATCGGATGTTAATACAGATGACCACCAAGAGTTTAAAGAAATCAAAGGAGGAGTGGAACCTAAATTAGTTAAGAAAGTGATGTTTGGAGGTGAACAAATTGAAGTTAGAAGGAGGAGATTATGGGAATACTTGGTGGAGGATGATCCCGAAGATGGGCTTGATCTATCGGGTTCTGAAAGATTTGCATTCTCAGTTGATGATGCACTGAGTGTGAATAGTGCAGGTTCAGCAGTGAGTAGGAGGTCTTTGTTGTTGTCAAAACTGAAAAATGGGTTGTTGAATAGGCATAAGGATAAGGAGAGTAATAGATTATTTCCTTGGAGGTTTTGGCTGGAGGGGAAACAAAAAGGTATGGAGGAAATGAGGGAGAACAATGTAGCAGATGATGGGGAGGTTGAGAGGCAGACAACTAGTAGAACTGATAGGAAGAGAAAGATAGGGTTAGTAGATCATGAGTTAGTATTACATGCAATGTCTAGAGCGCTTGAAGCAACGGAGCAAGCATATTTGGATATGACCGATAGGGTTCTTGATCGTTACCCGGAGCTTGCATTAATGGGTTCTTGCTTGTTGGTTGTGTTGATGAGGGATGAAGATGTGTATGTGATGAATGTTGGGGATAGTCGAGCCATTGTGGCACAGTATGAGCAGGAAGGAGAGATACATTGTGGTATGGAAGCACAAGGTTCTGGGAATGATAGGTTTAATGGGGAGGGAATAGTTGAAGAGTCTGCTGGTGTCAGTCAGAGGGAGAGTAAAGCAGTAAATGAAGTTCATGCCCATGAATCTATGAGTTTGACTGCATTGCAGTTGTCCACTGACCATAGCACAAGCATAGAGGAGGTAACTTTTCCCCATTTCTTTGTACGGAAATTTTAGTAGTTGAGGAATATTTCCTGGTATAATATCTATCGCTTTCTGATCTACACTCATGGAACAATTCCTCACATTTGCATCGTTAACTTGTTTGAGTAGGCATTTCTTGAACTTCTGTCTAGCTTTCACTGAACATGATGAATATAAATGGATTAAGTGAAGTCAAATGTAGGGAATACCTCTCCATATACCTTAAACATGCTAGTCTTTATGTTTAGATGCCTTTGTCATGGATGAGCTGTCCATTCTTTTTTGTCTAATCTATTAACTCTGTGTTTGATGCAAAGGGATACACCCCCCACCCCGCCTGCATATAAACGCTTTGCCATCTAATCATTCTCACAATGTAGTATCTGAATTGCTATTTTGGCAGCCAATGATAATGGAGGTTTAACGAGATTAGTTCATTAACCTCGTGTCTCGTCTATTAATTTGGTTTGTCTTTGTAGTTAATTCACCTTTTCCTATTGCAATATGGCATAATCTGTCTTGTTTTACTGATAAATGCTGAGTCCACCAACTTGTATAGATTGTGGTCATAAAGTCCAGCTTGAAAATACTTGTACTACATTTCCGTTAATGTTTCATGTGTCCAAGAGCTATCATTGGCTTGAATTTTGTTTAGTTACAAAACTATTTATGGTAATCTGCTTTCGATGCAGATTTATTTATAGTATGCCCTTGTCCTTTCAGTTGGGATTTTTATATGCTTTGGAAACCACTTCTTTCATGATGGTCTATTTCAAGGGTCTTTTCCAGGTTTATTCTGCATTTTGTAGTCCATCTAATGGTTTAAGTTATAGAAGATTGGATTTGTCTTGGAAATCAATGTTGTCATTGTACCCTTACCTCTATGCTCCTGATTCTTGCTTTGACTTGATGTACTAGAGTACTGATGGAACAATGAGATTTCAAATCTCATAGCATTCTTTTCAGTAGGTTAAGATGTTTACTAGCTGAGGAAATAAGAATTAGATTCTAGAATTTAAAGACAAATTTAATAATTCGTTCAACTCTGAATGTCTCCTTGAAGATAATTCATTGCCTTCAATTGTATCTTATTTCTGTCTTCCATCTCAAGTATTTTTAACTATGAAGATTTTTCTGGTTGCTGAAATTTTTATTGAAGGGTCTTTACTTCTTGGAGATGTATTGATTTTCCAGTATTTGTTTCAAGTTAAAGATTTCTTTTTCTTTCTGAGTTTTGGAGTCCATACTCATCTCAGATTTTGGTCTTTAGATTAAGTTGTCAATATCTTTTCATTTACAGAGCTATTTCTTTCCCTAGTTATGAACGCTTTGAGATCTGTGTACTTCACATAAATTTATTTTTGCTATTCAGTCATTGTAAAGAAAATACTCATTGGGAGAGTGCAATATACTAAAGACGTATAATGTTAGCTAGATTTTTTATATCTAGGGAAAGACTAAAAATGGTGAACTAGATGGATCAAGTCAGTCAACTGAAGAGATGTGCACCCATAGTTTTCTGTGATTATTATAAGTTAGAATGAATTTTGTGGTATTTCAGGGATGAAATTTGATCAAATGTAGACACAACAAGATTCTGGAAAGCATTATGCAACAAAGTAAAAAACTACAGTTAGCTAGTACGAGCTATCAAACAATTCATGTTATCACATCTTATGCAGTAACTGGGATGATTACAATGATACTAGATTGTTTAATTGAAAGATGTCACAAGAGGCAGGTGTGAGTATAGAAGTTTACATCATAACAAATTGAACAGGTCAAGAGAGTTACACCCATGTAAGGTGATATCTATGCATAAAAGTGAAGTGATGTTAACCAGCTCAAAAGAAAGCAACTCTCACCATGAACTTTGATCTTGTGAAATCTTGTCAAGAGAATAGGGTTAAATCTTGAGTAAAAGGGGCTATGATCTTAAGTTGAAGTATTTTGTGCTATAAAAAACTGCAGAATTAAAAAATCTGCAGAACTAGGCGAAGGAGGAAAAAGGCTTCAGTCTGCTGGTTTAAATCTCACATGTTTTTGGTGGTATGGGAAGATATATTTTTTATAACCCATAATCCTTGTCTATTTGACATACTGAAGGCAAATATCTGTAAAATGATATGGGCTAGGGCAGTTCTCATCTTGATGAACTCTTTTTAACGCTCAACATCTTGCTCAGAGCAGAGTAAAAGATAAGAGCTCAGCTTGTTGGATTGTTTAAGATTGAGCCAAGGATTGGACTCGAGCTGATCAATATAGTATGGAATATGTGATTTTGTTGTTATTTCCTACCAAAACATAAAACCCAAGATAAAACAGATGGGCACATCACACAGAGTTGATTTAAATTTTAACAATGATATCAAAGTTTGCACTGTCTTCAGTTTTTCTTGTAGAGGTTCAAAGTTTGTACGCATTTGTTGTTGCTGGAGGTCATGATTTTCCCAAATGCTTTAATTAGTAGTGAATAACTAGTGAATTGCCGTAACTGGGTGTCTGCCTAGTTATCAGAAATGGTCTTGCTCTTATGGTTCTTTAGTAATAAATGACCAAAAATTGCACCATATATTTTCTGAATTTGGTGTTATGTAGGAAGTGGATAATTTTATGCTATTTAACTATTTGAGACTGCTCAAGCAACAAGTTTTTTGAGTGCTAATATATGCATTGAGCTGATGTATGAAAAATACTTATTTCTGTATGGTGTTTGTTGAGTCAGTATGCTTTGTGCATGTCACGCTCATAGGTCATGATCAATTACATAATGTGACATTATGTCCGTACTGTTTGATGGTAATATTACAAAATTCATATCATGTGATCATCAGTTCTAACCACAATTAATTCATTTCTGGTAGTTTGGCTTTCAGTGAAAGTTGAGCCAGCTATAGGAAAAGTGCTGATCAATTCAAGTTAGTTCACAGAGTTTTAAACTGTGGTGGAGCTGGTTGTAGACTTTGTAGTTTGCTGTTTGTGATGTTAGCATCTGGAACTCGTTATTGTTGTTGACTAATTACTAATTAGTGTTTGATCTTGATAAATTAGCTTAGACTACTAACACTTAGCAGCCTCAGTTATATCAACAATCAGTCAAGTGGATTATGCTTAATCAAAGGTAAATGAGTCCAGATACCAATCAAGATTATTCTACAGCCAAAGGTAGTAGTATGCCAGGGCATTCCAAGTAACAAGTTTCATTTAGAATGCGTAGAGGTATGCCTTAAGAATGATAAGATCTGATTTAGGCTCATTGTTTCTGCCGCTCAGCCATTCAAAATGCTGAGCATAGGGGTATAATTCAAACTTGTTCTTTATATGTGCCACTGTTTGACTGTATCAAGCAAAATAAAAAGAAATGATGCGAGGATGGTCTAGATCTACCAGTTTTAAGACCCTATACACCTAGTCCTTTTCTCCATGGATTGAGAATTCCAATCCAAATAGGTTGTAGTTTTTGACAAAATCCATGTAAATTGGTTGCCAAAGGAATGCATCGGGAATTCAAGTTAAAATGAAAAATAAGATGGGAACTGGGAGATCTCCGTTGGTTAAGTCGGTAACACTCTTTTGTGTGCAACAATGACGTTAGTAGCATCTGCTCTTGAACTTCTGAATATGCCTTGTACATTGCAATTATTTGAATAAATTCTTTAAATGTGCCCAATCAGGCCGGCACCTTATGAATTATTGTATAATAATCCTGAGCATATGTATTCTATCTATGAATCAAAATCAGGTAAGGTGGAACTTTAGGTTGGAGAGTTCTCAGATATCATGTATCAATTGATGATGGGGTTTGGATTAAGAAGTATTACATGCATTGTGTAGCAGGTTACTGCTGTCTAAAATGGGAGTGGTCACTATGGTTCATTTCCTTTATTCCTGCGAATGTTGATTTATTTAGAACTCTAGACGGGACCGAGTATAATTGACTTGGATCTTGGTTCTCTGTGTTGCCCATTTTCTCTTAAATGTGGAATACGGTGTTACAGGAGTTGGTTTACTTTGTGTTATGAGTCTTATGACACATTCTGTTATTAACTCTTTTTGTAAAACCTTGGAGGTTTCATTAGCAAGAAGGGAAAATTGCTATGGGGAGTGATTCTTCCAGCATTCTGTTGATCCCTTTGGCCTGAAAGGAATAGGAGAATTTTTGAGGATTCTAGAAAGTTCTTTGAGGAGGTGTGGGTTAGGGTTAAATTTTAGAGTTTTTTGGTGGGTCTCAAAACATAGAATTCATGGCCTTCTTTGCTTCAGATATTATTAGAACTGGGAGTAGCGTTCAGCATTTTTCAGTTTGCTTTGCATGGGATACCTCATCCCTTTGGTTTTTTTCTAATTTATTACAATGAAAATTTTGTTTCTTAAAAGAGAATGGGTATAATTTACAATCTCTCTCTCTCTCTCTCTCTCTCTCTCTCTCTCTCTCTCTCTCTCTCTCTCTCTCTCCTGGTTATACCATTTCTGAGATAGCATACAAAATCTCTTTTGCCTTTGAATATATATATATATATATATATTTGTTCTTTTTTGTTGCACTTTTTGAATGAATGTTGTTTAGCATTGATATTAAATTTATTTGAACCTTAACTTCTTTTGCTTCTTCAGTCATTTTTTGAAATCATCTATCTCAGGAAATTATCAGAATCAAGAAGGAGCACCCAGATGACAGAAATTGTATAGTAAATGACAGAGTTAAAGGACGTCTTAAAGTTACCCGTGCTTTTGGGGCTGGATTCCTCAAACAGGTTTGTCCTTTGAATGCTTAGTCAATGTGTAGCTGTCATATTTCAGCCTGTGAATGCTGTGCATCTGACCTCTATGTCCGTTTATGTTGAACTTCTATTGATTAAATTAGAGTTCCATTTACTCGATCCTTTTAAAGAAGTTTATTTACCTTTAAATTATATCCTTCTGCAATTATATGGTCTTCAAATTTTAATCAAACAATTTTCTGGATAGCTTTATTTTATATCGTAGTTACTTAGTGTGTTTTGAATTAATCAATTCTTAGATAAAGAAACTTGTTTTCATGAGAAATGCTTGTTTTTATCATTTTTCCCCTTCTATGCCCCCTGTGATGCACTAGAGTTGAAGGATTAAGCACATGTGGTTTCCAGAGAATGTTGGTGTACTTCATCAGCTTGAGAAATCATAACTTTCAGGATTAAATTATTATTGAATCACAACTTGAGTACATTTATTTAGATTGCATACTATTTATTTTTTTGGTTTGCAAGTTGCCTCACTAATGGTTTATTGTAATGTTGATGCAGCATAAATGGAATGATGCGTTGTTAGAAATGTTTCGGAATGATTACATTGGTACTGCACCCTACATCTCGTGTTCACCTTCCCTTCGTCATCACAAACTGTGTCCCAGGGATCAATTCTTGGTGCTTTCATCGGATGGCTTGTATCAGTATTTCAGCAATCAAGAAGTGGTTTTGCATGTGCAGAATTTTATCGAGAGGTTCCCTGATGGAGACCCTGCTCAGCACCTCATAGAGGAGCTTCTGTTCCGTGCTGCCAGAAAAGCTGGTAACCTTTAAGCTTAAGCCAAACAAAAGAAAATTGATAAAGCATAGTTCAACTCAATTTTTTTAAACATCATACTAAACCAAGAGGCTAATTAATCTTTGGCTGTGCGTATTTCTCATTTACACTTGCTTAAGTTGTTACTACTTGGTAGATGGTGATCTAAGTGCAAGTTGTTTCTTACTTTACATGTCCCACATGTCGTAGCTATTGAGTTCATAATTAGCTGTTCTCTCATAACCTTAGTACAAGGCCACAATGAGGTTCCTAATTGACTAATTCATGGGAGATTGAGATTTTTTCGGGAGTTTTTGCATCTGTATTCACGTATAGAAATTTAAAAGACTGGTTATAGCCTTTTAGGCATGGATGTACCGTTTTTCATATGAAAAGCTGCTGGTGACTTCTATTGCTGCCTCTTTGTAATGGATGAGAAGTATTGTCTTTTACCTGCAAATAAGAAATTATATATATAGATGGTATGCTTGCTTATACCACTGCCACCATCATCAAAGCATATTCCTGCTACTTTTGGGTCGTGTCACAGATACAAATATCTATAAAGAATTGTGAGGGATAGTTGGCTGACTGTCACATGCCTAACACCAACAGTGATTTTTTTTTTTTTATGGCACTAGGCTGTCACTTACATATCACCAACAATCCTTTATTAGGGCTTGTGTTTTGGCAGTCACAATTGGCAGAGTTGCTTGCTTATACCACTCTATCAGTCCTTTTCTTTTCTATATAGAAATCCTATTTGTTCAACATGATTATGAAGCTGATGAAAATTACTAGCATACTTTTCTGCCTGCAATGGACATGAGTTGCTTCACATTTCCCAGTTTTGACGTGCATGAGAAACTGAAACTGTGCTTCAATGCATTTCGTTCCCAAATAAATCTATTAGTTTCTTTTCTTCTTTTTGTTCAATTAATTCACTCAAAAAAGACACTATTGCTTGATTTTGACCTATGTACACATGTTTTCAGGGATGGATTTTCATGAGCTTCTGGACATTCCACAAGGAGACCGTCGGAAGTACCATGATGACGTCACTGTTATGGTGGTATCCCTTGAAGGAAGAATTTGGAAGTCATCAGGGAAGTACCTTTGACCATTTTTGCATGTTACAGAGCTGGAATTTTGATGGTTTGGTCATCCCCTGGTAAGTGTTGCAAGAACATTTAGGAAGCTGTTTAGAGGATTGATTATTCATCAATCATCCAATGCCTTCGCCATCACCATGTACGTATGATTGCCGGCCAAACAAGTCATCTTCGTCATGTCAAGAAATCTGGTCATCTGCAAAGCTCGTAAAATGGTTGTTTCTGGGGATAGGAAATTTTTGTAGTTGCTGCTGCTGTAAACTTGTTTTAGGCAGGGAAAAAAGAAGACCCTTTTTTTTTTCTTTTCTTTTTTTCTTTTGAGTTTTTGGTAAAGATGGAGAGCCTTCTCATTCGTTTGTTCTTCATTGGGGGGTTAGTAGCTTTGAGCTTATTAGACATCTGCCTTGCCTTCCTTTAAGGTGAAATTTGGCAAGTGGATTCAAATTAATTTTAGAAAAGTATTCAAATCCAAAAGCATGTGGAAATTTATCTTTTCAAGTTTAGAAATAACCAAAAATTATGGAAACAAAAGGTTCCTATAAGGTTCTAACCACTCCATTAAATGTATTTGCATCTAAAAATGTGTGGTGAAGTGATCTAGAGTAGGAGTTTGAGAATTGGGGTTGAGATCTCAGATTCAAGTCCTAGTAGATGCATTGAATCTATCGTATCAGACTTGTCAATTACAATTTATCTTTTTCGTACGGTTTGAAATTGAAGCTGTATGATGAGTTAGGAAGACAATTTCGAATTTGGTATCAAAATGTGTGCATTATTAACAAATTGGACTTTTATTGAATTAAAAGGGATATTTGGAAATCACTTTGGCCCTAGTTCATTGGATCTAATGCTTTATGGTCAATTCGCAGCTTTACTTCTTTTTTTATGTTGTTCTTTTAAAATAATATTTTGAGCTTTACTTTAAATTGGGACTCGTTAGAATGTCGAATTAGAATTTATAGTGGTTAATTGCACAAATAGTCACTAAATTTAGGGATGATAATTTCATTGTGATTTGTGAAGAACCAACCCTATGGGAAGTGAAATTAATGGGACATAAATCTTTAATCAAATCAAGGATTGGAATAGAGACCGCGATTCTTTATTTAAATTTTAAAGAGTAATGAGATGGCCCAATATTTATGGCCCCCAATCCTAGGCCCCGAAATCAGTCTCAATTAAAATAAAAGAGTATTCTATATTCCATTCTTTAAAATAATTTCATGTATTAAAACAATAAACCCTAATTGTTTTTTAATATATTTAGGAAAGTGAACTTATATAATGAGTTATTTTTGTTGTTTTAATATTTTTTTTATTCGTAATTATCTAAAAAATAATGATAAATTGACAATTGTAAAAAATTAAGTTCAGAGAATATGAATCCTTACAGGTACTCATTTTTCCGAGCGAGATCCCTATCGGTATACCAAGTTCTCAAAATTGAAAAATCAAATCAAACCAAATGATTTCGTTAATGGAGGATTTTCACCTTTTATTTTATTTTTGGGTTAAAAACATTTTCCCATCCAAACTATATGTGATTTTACACTTTTTGGTATAAATTTTGAAATGTTACATTTTGCTGTATGAACTTTAAATTTGATGCAATTTACGGTATCGGAAAAAATTCTAGTCGTTGATTTAGGACATTTGTACGATTATGTTTTGTTCAATACCATAAAACACATCAAATTTAAAGTTCATATGACAACATGCTACATTTCAAAGTTTATACCAAAAGATGCAAAATCATGTATAGTTCAGATGAAAAATGTTTTTCCTTTATTTTTTAATTGTGGTTTGATCCAAATTTAAATTGAACCAACTATATTGTACTATATAAATGATAAAAAAAAAAAATTGAATGGAATTGAATGATTTGGTTTGGTCCGAGTTTTGTTGGTATTTCTGTTTGGCTCGGTTATTAAAATAAAGAATTTTGGTTCGATTTTCAATTAAATCGACCGATTATTCATCTTCAAAAATAAAACCAATATATTAGTTTTCACAATTGTTTTGTACACTAGGTGCATGGGTAAGAATTTATGCAATCCGGATCATATGATCTGGAAGGTCTCTAGACGTGTTCCCACGCATCCTCATATCCGCACCAACACTCTTATTCCGTGCACTTAACATTTATGTTATGTTGGAGTAACATGTATGTTATGTTGACGTAACATTTATATTATGCTAGTTTAACCTTTTAAATATAGGCGTACAATACTTTTTAAACTTTTATTTATAATAATATAACATTTATGTCTACATAAAGGTTATGATATTCGTACATAAATGTTATACTAATATAATATAAAAGGTTAAATTTTTATAACATAAAGGTATATTTTACTTCATAATTTTTATGCTGATAGAAAAATATAAGTAATATTACCTAAAGATTATAATATTTGTATATAAAAATTATATTAATATAAAATAAAGGTTACCGCATATGAATAAAAAATATAAAAAATTTGAACATGAATCCAGATCAGATCCAACCCACGAGCTCCAATTATACCGTGTAATTGGTGCATAAGAACACTGCCCATTAGATTTTGATTGAATTTCATGAAAATCTATTGGGATTCATATGGTAATAATTCTTGGTAATTTGTATCTGTAGTGTAATTAAATCAATTATAAATTACAAAAATCACGAAAAAGAATATTTTATTTTGAAAGATCGTGGGTAGGAACATTAAATTATGCCCCGACAAGTTAACATCTCCAACATTTTTGTATTCTCTATAGACTACAGAGAAGTAACAGCTCGATTGGAATTAGAATAGCATTTTGTTACTTGCATTTCTTTTTTAATTTTTTTGGAATATGCTTCATGACATTACAAAATCCTATTTTGACATGAAAACATTATTTAATTAATTATGTTCTTTCCCTTAAAAAAATATATTAGTGTTGAAACAATGGGTTAACCTAACATCATTCCACAAAGAATAATTTCCATATATATAAACACTTCAACATTTAAAAAATATATAAATATAAATATATATATTTATTTTAAATATATTATTAAATATCTACATCAGGTGAACTATATATATACACACATGTGCATTTGCATCAGAAGATTGGAAACAGAGAACACTTGTTGCAGGATGACGATCTCTACTGCTTACAATTCATCTTCATCAGTCGACAGGTGAATTTCACGCTCTCATTCTTCACTTTCTCTCTTCGAATTTGTGTCTTCTGATCGAACAAAGTTTATGAGTTTTTCGTCATCTTTGTATCAATTGCTATTTGAATTTAACGCTGCTTCGACAATTTTTTTTCTTTTTGGATTTTTCGAAAAATGGTTTGATTTGCTTTTTTGAGGTTGAAATGGAGTCATTAGGAGGGTTTAATCGACGATCGTCCCCTCATTTCGCTTATATCTTGAGTTTTGTTTGTAAATCATGTGGAATTCGAAAATTTGCTATTATTGAGTAATATTCTAGCTGATCCCTGTTTGGAGATTATTGAAATGACCGTGCATTTACTTTATTTTGGCGTGGATTAATATCAGTTGTTTAGTTATTTGTATTTTGTAATTATCCAATTAGATGAAGCATTTGGTTGATGGAGATACTAATTAAAGCTGTAAGGGTCAAAAATCAACTCCTTCAGATTTTTCTTTTTCAACCTTTTCGCTTTGGTTCGCCAAGTTTTTACAGCTTCGTGAGCTTTAAGATCGAATTGATGTCGAAACTCATGAGCTTCATGATCTTTACATATTGAAGATCTTGAAGATGGAGACCAGTTCAAGGTCTTGAACCTTGAGATTAATTGATCTCGAAAGTCATGCTTATGTGTTAGGAATCAGTTGTGAACGAGAAAACATATCTGTGGGATTAACCATATTTCCTTTTTTAAGGGGTGGGAATTAATCATTTCTTGTTTATACTAGAATCCTAGGTTGAAACATCTGAATCAATGCACGAAAAGTATGCTTGATAACAAAGACATACCATTTTTCTTAGGCTTTTATGTACAATTCTGCTTCAAAATTTGACTGTTTAATCATTTGAATGCTTGCTAGCATCTCATCCCTTGTCTCTAAAACAAATTTCTTCGGTCAAATTACAGATGGCCTTTTGGTCCTTCTACATAGTTAACTATTAGCACCAAATGCCTTAGTAGATTGTTCAAAATAAAGATAGATATGTCTTTGGCTTACCTAGTAAATTTATCTAAGTGATGTGATTTAAGGAATTGTAAATAGCCTTTTTATTTTGGTCGCATATCTGTTTATCTGACCCTTGATTTATTCTTCTGCTTACTACTTATGCTCATAGACCTTTCATGTTTTTTGTTTGAAAAGCAATGAAGTTAACATTCCCCTTGTTTTCAATCAGTTGTTCTCTTTTGCAACTTGCTCCTCTGGAAGCAGTTCTATTTGACATTGATGGCACATTGTGTGATACGGATCCCCTTCATTTTTACGCTTTCCGCGAGATGCTTCAAGAGGTACCTATATTTCTTGGATTTAATTGTTCTGTTTCCATAAGATGCATGCCATCATTTGTTTGACACTGATCCTTTCAACAGATTGGCTTCAATGGTGGTGTTCCAATTGACGAGGAATTTTTTGTTCAAAATATTGCTGGGAAACACAATGAAGATATCGCCAATATCCTTTTCCCAGATGATCATGAGAAGGGTTTGAAGTTTTTGGATGACAAGGAAGCAATGTTCCGAAGGTTTGCCTCCCCTCCCAACACCACCACCCCCAAACATTAATGAAATCCATAACTTGATAGTCTTACTTTGCCCTTCCATTTGGTGTGGAAAATACAGGATAGTGAAGGAGAAAATAGAACCGGTAAAAGGATTGTATAAACTAACGAAATGGATTGAAGAGCGCGGATTGAAGCGAGCTGCGGTGACCAACGCTCCTAGAGAAAATGCTGAGTTGATGATCTCATTGCTTGGACTCTCGGAATTCTTCCCCGCCGTTATTATTGGAAGCGACTGTGAACGTGCAAAACCATTCCCAGATCCCTATCTAAAAGCGCTTGAAGTACTCAAGGTGTCGAAGGAGCACACGTGTGTATTTGAGGTCTGAAGTCTCATCCATGCTCCCACTACCACTTAATTTATCAGCTAGTTGTTTTTCCCAGACTTGCTAACAACTGCTGCTATTTCAGGATTCTGTTTCTGGAATAAAAGCCGGGGTTGCAGCTGGGATGCCTACCGTTGGATTGACGACTAGGAATCCAGCAGAAGCATTGATCAAAGCAAAGCCTGCTCTTTTGATTAAAGATTACGAAGATCCGAAACTTTGGAGTGTTCTGGACAAGTTTGATGCCAAAACAGGTACAGATTGAGATATATAGCATTTGGAATTCTTAAGAATACAATATAATTGAGTGGAACATTACTATTTACTCATTGAATAATGAAATATTAGTGGAAAGGAAAGGCCGGTTAGTGTTATTTCCAGACTAAATTCAGCTTTCATTCTATCTTGTTATTGATCAGAAGCGTCCACTGAAAGTTTTTTTTTATTTTCTTTTTTTCGTATCTTTTTTAATGAGGAAAGCTTGCTATACTTTGAAATGAAGCACTATTCAAATTGATGTGGCATCAAATTCAAGTCCAATCCTGATGGTTGGACTTGGCTTTAACAAGTGAAGTTGTGTGGTGTAGTAGTGTGGGATGAGGGTGATGCGGAGGATAAAAAAGAAATCCTAACATTTTCGAGTTTTTGCTATTTTAGCCACTTCTTTAAAGGTTTGTTAATTTAGTCATGCTTTAGCAAATTAGTTGCAATTTTAGTCAAATTTCAATCTTAATAAATTAAGTGATATTTGTCCTACATTGTAACATGACAGACACGTTGATAAAAAATCATTTACACAGAAAAAAAAAGAAAAGAAATAATATGAAAAAACTCTTAATTGCTCATCTCCTCCCACTTCCTAATTAACATTTAAATCAAGCACATCAACGAAATTTTAGCATAAGTATCACCATGAAATCAGATTCACAGTTGGTGTTGTGATCTTTGCTTGAATTTGATGTTTTAATTTTTGATGGAATTTTGTCTTGTTTTGAGACTGAAAATAGCTCATCCCTAGTAATATTGCTTATATTCTCCTTGTTTGCATCTACATTTGATCCCTCTCCATTGATCTTTGGAAAACCATCTTGCTTTCCATCTTAAAGTGGAACCTCATTTCAGACTCCATGGTAGAGAATATCCTCAATTAATCGGGAAAAAAAACCCAAACACAGATTAAGTCAGAATATGGGACAAAGAAGGAATTCAACGATTCGATTCTAACAAATATGGAACAATGGAATAGATTGGCACCAGATTGTCGGGGGCGAGGAGCAGTATAGAAATAACATGATGATACGTGTGTTGGATTTTCGTTGATGTGTTTGATATAAATGTTAAGTGTTTGATATAAATGTTAATAAGGAGAGTGAGAGGTATGAACAATTAAGAGTTATTTCATTTTTTTTCCCCATTTTTTAAGATGTGTAAATGATTGTGTTTATTCACGTATTAGCCATGAAGGACATTACTTTTGCTAAAATTGAAATTTGGCTATAAAACTTCAACTAATTTGTTAAATCCATGATTGAATTTGTTGTAAAATAACTTATCACGGATTCACGAACAAATTTGTTAAATCCATGATTGAATTTGTTGTAAAATAACTTAAGGTAAAATAAAACCTATCCCAAATTTAAAATTTTTAATTACTTGAGAATGACTAATTTCTACTTGTGTGATGCATGGTCATAAATTTTTTTAATAATACAATTATATTGTACATAAATATATATATATATATATTTAAAATATGTAAATTTATGTTAGGATATATAAATTTCATGAAATAAAAATGTTTATTAATAGATTATATATTTTAAATAATTTAGATTGATAAAAGAGATTTTTATCTTTTGAAATCTCGTAAGACATAACTTAAGTGAACATCAAAATATTTTGTTTTGGATAAATTTTAATGTGTTGAAACGTTTATTTTTCATCCCACCCCACTATTAAATTCTGAATTTGCCTCTGTGTGTATTAATAATTTAATTCTACAATTTTTACACTCATAATTTTACCATTGTAAACATTTTTTTTTTTTTTGAAAGAAAAAATAAAGTCCTTAATCATACAGAGTCCGAATTTCTTAATTATTTAACAAACATTCAAGCTTAAAAACTCAACGTAATAGTACCGTTGCCCCATTGCTTAATCATGGAATACTAATCTATGGTTAATGAGTATCAAATTCTATATTTTTTAATCTTTATCCCAAAAAAAAAAAAAAAAAAAATTCATCTAATCTTGACCATGTTACATATAGGCCATATGGTATGCATTAATACAATATAATATAAAATATGAAATGCTAAATGAAATTCATGAGTGTCCGTAGAATTAATTGGTATACACGGACAAAGAGGGGTTTATTCCTTTATTATTATTCTTAATAAAGATCTCTAATTACTTATAATGAATTTCTATAATATATATATATATATATATATATATATATAATAGTACAAAAATACATCATGTATTTTCCATCCATTTACAATTACTAAAAAAATGTAAATTTGATTTTTATTTAGTTATAGCTATTCAATAAAATCTTGACATTTATGGGAATATAAAATCAAATTATATATTTTTTAACTAAAAAGACTTGAATTGATTTGTTATTCACCAAAATTGGAACAAATATATTTAGAGATTATTTATGTTTTGATTTATTTTCTCTTTCTCATCGTTGTGATTTTGCTTTTACTATTTAGGCTTCTTTGTAACTTCACAATGACATTAATTCTTCTTCAACGTAAGTTGGTGGTGGACGTGATAAACAGTGGCATCAATTTTTAGGAGAATATGTGAAATGTTTTATAATCTTTATTTTTCCTTTCAAAAAAGTCAACATTTAATATTCTTTTATTAGTAAAACTATAAAGAGAATGATATTTATTCATTGTCATATAAATCCAATACTTTTAATTACTTTATAGAGAAAACTGAATAATTATATGAAAGTCAATTAAAAATTTAAAACTAAAAACATTATGAGTAACTCTCTTGTTCACTTTCTGCACATGCAATTCATGGGTCGGGTCTGGACTTAGGTCGATCTGGATCTACACATTTTTATTTTTCTTATTTTGCACTGACTTTATGTTATGTTAATCATACTTTTATGTTATATTAGTCATAACTTTATGTCAAGATATCATAATTTTAGTGCAATACTTTAACTTAAAATAAAATTTGATGACTTTTATATTATATTAGACATACTTTTATATTATATTTATCATACATTTATATTATATCAATCATACTTTTATGTTTATGTACAAAATATCATATTCCTAAATGTTTGGATTGGTGTTTATGAGTCAGGATTTGAGATTTGGATTGATTCAAAACCCCGTTTGTTTTGAGTTTACAAGCGAATTATATAATCTATCAAAATTCTATTATATATATATATATATATATATATATATAATAACAATTACCCCTCAAAATAGAAATGATAATATTTTCCCGCCCATTTCCACCTTCCAAAAGTAGAAATGCAATATTTATTATTTCATAATTTATAATTAAAAAAATTATTGTATCAAACATGATTATATATATGGTAATAATATCATCTATGATATTGATAAAATTTTAGAAATTATAATATATATGGTATATGAATGTTAATATGATTTCATCTAATAAATGCTTAATTATTGTTATAATAAAGATTAAAGATATATATGTTGAATAAATTAAAATAACACAAATGAATAAATTTCAAGAGAATTTTAAAACATCAAAGTAAAAAAATATATAAAAAATTATCACTAATATTGTTGTAACCCCCCCCCCCCCCCAATTTTGTCTATATATAGAAGGAGATTTATAACAAAAGCAAACAAATTTTTTTTTTCAAATTTAAGTTGACTTACTATAATTTCACCAATATGTAAAAATTTTAAATAATTTTATGATTTTTATTACATATGTAATTATAAATAGATTTATAAAATTCATAATTTTGATCTCTCTTTATAGATATATAAATTTTATATGTGGTCTTAATTATTATTCATCTATAAATACATGTCAACTACAAGTTTGTACATCATTGACTTCACTTCGTCTTTTCAAGGTAAATGATCATTTTGTTTTTCGTTACAATAACCATTATTTTAACGAATATGACTCATGTTTTTAATGTTGTCAATGGTATCAATACCTTCTGTAATTTTGTGGGCACTAAAATTTTGTTTTGTTAGATCACATGACATTATTCTATAAATAAATAAAAAAAGTAGTTTATAGTTATAAGAACGTCTTCAAAGACCAAGATGTAATTATGCGATATTATTTTGTTCTATATATATATATATATATATATATATATATCACCTCAATAAATATATAATAATCAAGTTACTTAGAATAAATAACATAACATAAATTATCTACTTCTATAACTGTATTCCAAATATGTTGGATAACTCTAATAAAAATCACATATTTTTTATTTGACAAATATGATTTATAATTACTCCAGTTTAATATATCTTCCATGTAACAATTAATACTAATAATATGACACAATGTTTACATAATTTAATTATATTAAGTAGAAAAATTAATGTATAATCTTATAAAAATAATATAATAATAAAAATGATGATAACTTTGAAACATTTACCTTATCTATGCTATATTAATTCTTTTTAAAAAATTATAAAGATTATTTATTGTATAAAGATTTTTAATATATATATCTTGAAGATAATAAAAGAATATATATATATATATAATACACGATACATTATTGCATGCAATTAATATTATAAATAGGAAGTATAAAACTTATGAACTTATATATTTTTTATTAAAATCTACAAATTAAGTATAAGAAAATATCATTTATAAAAAAATTATATAAAATTATATCATTTATACTTATAAAAAATAATAAAACTCACTTTTTATGTCCATTTGCCGGATTATAAATAAATCTTCAATATTAATCTTGAAGAATAGAAAGTCATTGCATTGAATTTATAAGAGTGATAATATGTCAATGATTTTTTTTCCATATATCTTTTAAAACTTTGAAATTTTTATTATGAAATTTCATTGTCATCTATATAAAACCAACTAATCTTATTTTCACTTTCTAAACTAGAAATACAAATATTTTTTATTTTATAATTTATAAATTATAAATATTCGATTTTGCACAATTTATGTATATCCATAAATCATTTTGTGGTATGAAAATCATTTTGTATATACATGAAAATTGAGAGAGAGAAAAAAAACATGATCATATTTGATATGTTATAAATTTATCATGATTTGTGTAAATAATGTACTAATATCATGGTAAAAGTTCATAAAAATCGTGAATAATAATTTGTACCTAAATTTAAATTATTATACATATCCACGAAAAAATTAGCAAAAAGTATATCTATTTTAATGTAAGAATAAATAATGTTTCATCCATGATTAAAAAATAATTGTAAATCTGAAATTTCATGGTAGCATGAAGTTTCTAATTATATAAATAATGATAAAATATTTTACTTTCTGTTGTTAAATAGTTTCATAGTTTTAGATTTTTTAGATTTTGAAATGTTTATCATCAAATATGATTTTTCTAAGAGATAAATTTTAATTTTAGAGCATTTGGAAAAAAAATACATACAATAATATCATTCTTTTTACACTCATTATGAATAAGTTATTGAATATATATTTGCATAAGTTTTTTTCTTTCCAGGTCAATTGTGACAAAAACAAATAGTAAAGTAGTCAAACAACGTATGATGAAAATAAGAAATATTCAAAATTAGTAAATTATATGAGTGGTTGATTAAATAGAAATAACTTAAAAGAACTATATTGTTTTTTATGATCACCATTTTTATATCAAAAAATTACTAACACTTGAAACTTATTTGCTACATCATGCAGATACCAAATGAGGTTGAAATATTATTGAGAATTGATTATACTATTTAATAACATCATCATTTTACACTCATTATAATGAATAAGCTATTTTGCATAAGCTTTTTTCAAACTAATTGTGCCAAAAACAATTAGTAATAAAGTAGTTTGATAATGTATGATGAAAATAAGAAATATTTAAATTTCATAATTTATATGAATAGAAGATTAAATTGAAATAATTTTGAAGAAGTATATTGTTTTTTCATAATTAACATTTTTATATCAAAAATTTATTGACACTTGAAATTTATGTGTCCATACGTATCACAGATACAAAATGAGATTGAAATATGATTGAGAACTTGATTTTTTTTTCATAAATGAAAGTTTTCACATCAAATCGAAATATTTCAATTTAATAGTCGTACATCACACAAGTAATAAATTAGACGGGAATTCTTTGAAGAAATTTATTATTTTTCATGTTCTACATTTTCTTATCTAAATATATAAATTGTACAACTTATTTGCCCGTGCATCGCACAAGACTTATACTAGTTTAAATAAAAATTTCAATACATACCTAAATTTCTACTATTATAATCATCCAATCATTACCATTACATCAACTAACAATATAATATTACACAATAACATTTTTTTCAGCATTGATTAGACATCTATAGTACTAATTATACCCTACAAAATCTCTAAACAAATATAAATTTTAACTATTCACCTTTATTTCAAAAATTTAGGATTTTAAAGTTGGATTTTCCCAATCCTACATAAACCCAAAACAAACATAGCCTAAGTATGACTAATATAACATGAAGGTAGGACTAACATAACATAAATGTACAACACCTGAGAGTGAATTTGGGTGAGTTTGGACGCACACACCCAGACACATGGAGGCGTGTTCGGATGGATTTGGTCCGGGTCGAGTGCATGGATCACCAAGTGCATAAATTTTTTTGTGAAATAGAGTTGGTAGGGTATGCACCAGGTGTACATGCAATACGGGTCGACCCAGATCCACAAATTTTTTTAAATATTTTTTTTGCCTTTTTTTTGTGATTTATGTGTTATCTTTATATTTTATTAGTGTGACTTTTATGTAAAAATATTCTTATATTTATGTATCGTAATTTAGGAAAAAAAGATGAATTTCAGCACAATTTGTACACATATACCTTTATGTGATATTCATGTCATCTTTATGTTATATTCATGTCACATTTATGTACAAATATTCTTACTTTTATATAATGTAATATATAAAAGTGCAACTAGCATAACTAAAAGGTATGAGTAATACCACATAAAGATATGTTGATAAAAAAAAACGCTAAACTTCTTCCTTTTTTTTCTAAGCTACAAACATAAATGTTATGATATTTGTACATAAATATCATATAATATAACATAAATGTCACACATTTATAACATAAATGTCAACACATAAAATCAAAAAAGAAATCAAAACTCACGAATTCGGGTTGGATCTACCCAAATTACACGGATCTTAGATTTGTGCACCTAGTGCACAAGAGTTTTTACCTAACTTTTATGCTTCAACATAGAAAAAATATTTTAAGTTGGGTTTATCATTTTCTTATTATTAAGAGAAAATGTATACGTTCATATATGAATAGAGATATTGAGAGCTACAAGTTTTGTCACTCAATTGGGAAAATTATCAACCTCCCAATATAATGGAGTGGTAACATAAAAAAACAAGATGAGAGATAAAATTTGCAACACTATTAGCTAATTTGGCGATGAGAAAGAATGCAACATTTTAAACTAGATAACAATATTTTAATATTTGAGATCCAAGTGCCAGAATAATCAAAGATGTCAGCATATGAGGTAACTGCTTGCACCGCGATTAATGAATCTGAAAAAAACTTGGAAGTGATGTGAGTTACATTGTATTGCCATTTTCAGACCCTCCGTTATAACCATTAATTCTCCCTCAAAGACTGAGTTCAAGAAGTCAAGTTCTCTGCCAATAGCAGCAAAAGGACGACCATATAAGTTACGGAAAATTCCACCAATAGCAATCGTCCATGTTTTACATCAAATGTTGTATCAACGTTCATTCTCCACCAATCTTTAGGAGGCTTTCTCCACATTGAGCTGCTAGTTTTCGACTCTAAATCCTTTGTTGTGGAGAGCTTCAACCTTGGATTACGAAAATAATCCAAGAATACTTCTACATTAGATGAAATGAGACAACCACTTGGATTCTGATCCATGACAAATTTTCTATTTACAATTCCACCACATCCAGATTTCAATTGAAAGAGCCTCAAAATCCTTGCTATCAAGTTGAGATTTAAATTAAAAATCACAATCCAAAATAGATCCCCAACCCTATATTTAAATAACCATGCAAACCCTAATTTTTTTTCCATCATTCATGAAGAGTATAACCCATACAAAATTCACAAAGCCGACAACAACCATTGGATGGGCAATGGTGTGAGAGAAGGTTTACCTTTGTCGGTATGATATCATGGGCAAGTCTTCACTAAAACACTTTAATCTTTGAAGGGATGTTCAAACTTCACACAAATTTGCACCATTTTTTGAGTTAAAACGCGGACCGTTTTATTGCAACTTAATTTGTAAAAGTATTAAAATGTGATATTTTAAGATCACAAAACACATTGTGCATGGATCAAAGATCCATGCACTAGTTCTGACCCGGCCCGTCACGCACTCTGACGCGCCCGCACGCGTTTGCACGCGCCTCTAAGTCGCGGACAAAATCCGCCCAAACTTGCTCCTAGGTGCCTGACCTTTATGTTATGTTAATCATACCTTTTAGTAGTGTTAGACATACCTTTTAGTTATGTTAGACATACCTTTTATGTTATGTTAACTATACTTTTTAGTTGTGTTAGATAGACCTTTTAGTTATGTTAGTCATACATTTAGGGTTATGTTAAGTATACTTTTTAGTAATGTTAGACATACCTTTTAGTTATGTTAGACATACCTTTTGTAAGGTTAGTTGTACATTAGCATTTTTTTAAAACTAACATATTAATACCTTTCATACCTTTTAGTTATATTAGACATACTTGTAGTTATGTTAGTCATACTTTTTAATTATGTTAGTTGTACATTTATATATATATATATATATATATATATATTACATAAATGTATGTTTATGTTGATATAAATGTATAAATAATCTCATATAAATGTTTGAGTAATATCACATAAATGTAAATATCTACAACTTGTGCCAAATTAAGGTTTATTGTGCCAAAATTAGGGTTTAGGGTTGAGGGTTAAAATATGAAATATGGAAATAAGGGTATCACTAATATAACATAAATGTATGACTAATATAATATAAATATATGTCTAACACAACATAAAGGTCAAGGCCAAAAAAAAAAAAGAAAATACACAGAAAAAAAAAAATGCACGAATCTGAGTCGGATTAAGTCTGACCCGACCCGACCCGACCCGAGTGCATGGATCTTAGTTGCACACTAGTCCAACTCTTTTAAGATTACTATAACATATGGTATGTATTAGAAGAAAAATGGAAATGATTTTTGGAAGATCTTTTAGAAACATATTCATCTTAACTATCTAACAATTATTCGATCACAATCACATTTTATTATATATTGTTATATATGTTGTATATCTGAAGATATTTATCATACATACCTTAAGAGCTAAATTGAGTTATCTAACACACAATTTAAATATCATTATCAAAAAGTATTATTGATTTTCTATTCATCAAATAATACTTTTTGAAAATATAATTTATTATCTTAAGAAATATTTATTTTTTAGTTATATATATATATTCTCTTTCTGAACCCACTAACAATTTCACATAAAAGTTTCATCAGAAAAATTATAATATAACAAAAATTAATTGTCACTTACTCTACATACTTACTGACAATTGCCCAACTGGATAATAAAACACATAAAATCTACAACCAGAAGCACATATATGATATATATATATATATATATATATATATATATATATATATATATATATATATATATATATAGATAATGCATATCCATGCACGAAAAAACTTATCATCATAATACATGCCATCCAAAAATGTATAATGAACTCTAACAACACGAATTCTTGAATCCTGCAATGTCTTGGTTGATTTAATTTCTATTTAGAAATGTTGGAAATTTCTTGAATTCCAGCATGTTTGGCCCGACTTTGGGCATTAATTTCTAGTGGGTCCCGTACCCGATTGTGGAAAAGTAAAGTTGGAATGTGTTCACCTCCGTGAGAGGTTCGTGGCGATATGTGGTAGGCCCAAATCGGACATTGGGTGAATGAGAAATTGATTGTCAAAGTTGCATAGTTGAATCCTAGTTTATGAGGAAAAATTGGTTGTCCCACATTGGAAAACCAAGCATAATTTTTCCAATATATAATTAATTTCCCTTTTATAAGGGATAATAAGTATTGGCTAGGAGGCTCTCTTTAAGCGCGCGGGGGGTGCAAATCAAATTCCGAATTGAACATCGGACCATGCGACTCATGTGCACGAATGGCGGGCCCGGCTTCGTCCTTTTTGCCACGAGGAACCACCGAGACCTTTCATATTCTCGTAACCTCCAAGACTTTCCACATTCTAGTAACCTCCAAGCCATGATGGTGTGCACTAATTGCAACTTTTGGCATGGGCTTGGGGAAGGCCTATAAATAGCCTTGCTCCACATGAGAAATGGACACACAACACACGAGAGAAATGGACACACAACACACGAGAGCTTTCCTCTCGTTTTCTGCCTTTTTCCTACTCAGAAACTCCAGCATTTTGCTTCTTCTTTTCGACCTTTCATATTCTCGTAACCTCCAAGACTTTCCACATTCTAGTAACCTCCAAGCCATGATGGTGTGCACTAATTGCAACTTTTGGCATGGGCTTGGGGAGGGCCTATAAATAGCCTTGCTCCACATGAGAAATGGACACACAACACACGAGAGAAATGGACACACAACACACGAGAGCTTTCCTCTCGTTTTCTGCCTTTTTCCTACTCAGAAACTCCAGCATTTTGCTTCTTCTTTTCGATACCAATCAGGCACTCTTCCAGTTCGCCAAGACAGCAAGTTTGGTGCTTAACTTGGTTGTGGTTTTTAACCGTTGTATCCTGGGAAACGTACGTCCATAGAGTACTCTGGCACTAAGAGAGTCGGACGAATCTGTTTTAAGGAAACCGTGCGTGCACGAGCCTCGGTCATACGTTGTTCCAGATTCCAGTACCAGGTGTTGCCCAACATTTCCGACAACATTTTCCAGATTTCACCCAACAAGAAATATATACATACATAATAAATATATTTTATAATATATAAATAACAGATTTTAATTTCGAACATGTTGTCGCATTTGTGAAGTTATTCTCATAAATTCATTCACCTGAACAAGGGTCATTCATTCTTCAATCCCATGTTCTTATTTTTATTGTCATAAACTGTTGTATAATTATAAACTTAGTTTGAACTACAGGGTTTCATTTAACACTTATCTAATTTTTATTTTATAAGTAATATTATTTCATAAGTGTTTGTTGATTTATTTTTATATATGATATTTTTTTTATTTCCTTAAAATAATTTTTTTCATTATTTTTTTATTTTATTTCATTTGATCTTTAGTACAACATTGTTAATTGCTAGTTCTTTATAAGTGTTTTAACTATTGTATTAGGTATTTTTATATCCTTCTTTAAAAAGTAGAATAAATCCCATTTTTATCGCTCGAAGGCACTGTTTTGTTCCAATTTTGCCATTGAGTGCTCTTTTTATTAGGTTTATATAATGATTTCATTTGTAATTTTTTTTTTGTATTCTTTTTATTAATCTTAACCAGTTGTTACATCTGTTGTTTTAATGTTTTATTACAATTTCCCAATTGTTTAGGGGGTGCTTGGACGGGATGTGCCCATCCGAATTTTGAATGAATAATATCCTAATCATGTTAATTATTAATTTGCAGAATCCTATAACTCTAATCTATTTTTCCTACTTTATCCATTTTTTTACAATTCCCACTAAAAATATTTTTTTTTTAAAAATAAAATAATAGAACATCATCTATTTTTTCTACAATTCCCGATATGATCCACTTTCAAACTTGCAAATCTATATACGTCCCAATCTAAACATATCCTAAGTTTTTTTAGCACCTATTTTTTTGTTAATGCCATTAGTTTTGCAAGAGCATTATTGTTTACCTTTTTTTTTTTTTTTTTCAATTTGAAATGTTGGACAAAAACTATTATTCAATTTTGGAACTAAAGATTTTATGTAGAAAAAGGCATACAACATTAGCAATCTCTTCCAAGTATTTGTAACTTACATATTTATTTTTTTCAAAGCATTTATTTTTTGTAGAGTAGTGGAGTGCGTATTTAATTGATATTAATTTTTTAATATTTCATAAATAAATTTTTTTTAAGGGACACTTGGCAACATTGTAGAGCTCCAAGTGTCATCACTTAAGAAAACCAAACCACACTTTTATAAATAAACTAGATTAGGAACCCGTGCGATGCACGGGCTTCTTTTCAATTTTCTTTTTGTATAGTAGAAAATTAACATTCTATTTATTAATTTTATCTCACTTTGTTTTTTACAAATAAATTGAGTATATGAATTAGAAAGCCAGTAAAAAATTATTTTTATTTCTGAATTAGATTAAATGCATTATGTTTAAATCATGATTTGAATAAATTTTGGGTAGAATAAATGAAACTCTCATATAAATTATATTAAGTATAGTGATTCAAAATATAATTGAGTAGAATTTTACTTTAATGAAGAAATAAAATAGTATTGCATGTGGAAAATTCAAAAGAATAAAGAACGAACGAATGCAATTTTCTATATTTAAAAACAAATAACTAATCATGTTACTGGATTATTAATCCAATTGGTTAATTGATGTAGAAAAACAAAATAGCGCATGTATATAGTTATATAAATTGATATATTCATTTATGTAGATAAGATTTAAATAAAAGAAAATATAGAGAAATATTTTCAAAAGTTTTATTGTTGATGAGGCCTTGAATCTATAATTCAAGGTTGATGTAAGAATACAAATGTAGTTTTATGCATTTTTAACTACCTTTACAAAAATATGGAATAATCAACTTCTACAACATCCACCACCATCAACTTATAGTTTTTTTTTTCATGCCATTTTTTCTAAGAAGCTTTATGTGGCATGCTTGTAGAGATGCTAGTGTCTTCATTTGAGAGTCTTAATCACACTTTTATATATATAATATGATTCCAATGAACATAATTAAATAAACAATAATAAGTGTGAGTAATTTAGCCAAAAAATATATATGTATGTAGGCTATAGCTATAGTAATTAACCTGACAAAATTTAGTAAATATATGATAAATCAATTAGCATTATTGTGAAGTAAATATTTTAAAATAAATATCAATAACTTAAAAATATTAACAATAATAAAAAATATGAAGAATAGTTTCAGTGGAAATATTTAAATTATATGATGAGTGATATGTGTGTTCAATTGTTGTTACTTGATATAACATGAGGATAATGATCATATTTCTAAATTTTAATTTCAGTTTTTTTTTTGAAATCATTTTAATTTTAGTTATTAAATATATGAATAAATATATAAAAGTGAAAAGTCAAGGTCAAGATGCATGGATCGAAAACTGTTAGTTAAACTTTAAGTTGATGAAAATTGATTTTGTTTTAAATATTATGTACAAGTTGTAAAACATAGCCTTGAAACCTTTTTTAACATATAATTGAAAAAGAAATCTATCAATCATATTTAAAAATTAACAAAAGAAAGGGGAAAAATGAAAATAAGCTAAGATTAGTCAAACATTTGAAATCTATTATTTTAAAAATTGATTAAATATAAATCATAATTTTATTTAATCTGCATAAATATTTAAAAAAAAAAAAGATATATAATATACTACAGAGGTGTTACTCTAGGCATCTTCCTCAGTTCCATTCTATACAATTCCCAGCTCTCCCCTTGTTTCTGCTTCTCATCTTCACTTTTCGTACTTAGAAATTTTATGGAATTAATTTCTCTATTTTTCCTACATGAATAACTATTTTACAATATTTTGTTAAACATATGAAAAACTAACAAATTTGATTTGCATGTATGTATACAGAAGAGATGATACCAAGTGAAACAACAATATACCAAGCTCCGAGCAAAACCTTTTCTGGAATTTGCCCCAGCCAAAAAAACTGCATCACTTTATGAGAAAGAGAATTTCATTTTTTGAGAATACAAATCTTTTAAATGTGTCTGCTCTAAGAACTGTGGCACCGCCAGTGGTGATGGTGGCTGCACTCTCAATGAATGATTAGGCAAGACCAGTGGTGGTGGTGGTTGCACTCTCAATGAATGATTAGGCAAGAAATCCTTGGGCAGAAGATGAGCAGCAACCCATTGATGTAG
Organism: Scutellaria galericulata; assembly: GCA_946896805.1. Taxonomy (NCBI): domain Eukaryota; kingdom Viridiplantae; phylum Streptophyta; class Magnoliopsida; order Lamiales; family Lamiaceae; genus Scutellaria; species Scutellaria galericulata. The sequence continues at coordinate 13,996,150 of OX335791.1, read as the reverse complement.
CAAAATACACAAGTAGTAGTAAAATAACACCTGAAAAATAAATGGGAAGATAATGAGTGGTTAAAGGAGAAGAATCAAGAAAGGCTTGACAAACCTTTGACATCTTGTCACAAACATAGGACTCAAGGAGTTGATGAGGTGATAGAACAGAGATGGAAAAACCATTATATTTATATCCCTTACTACTAAGAGCTTGAACCATCATGTAAGCTGCCCCAACAATACCATATCCTAAGCTGTGCATTGACATTTTCTTCCATTTAGTTGCAATTAATTGATATTCCGTTTCGTAAGTTATAATCTTAATAAATTCATTGTTTGCAGTTTTATTTTTATGAAATTGCCTTTAAGAGATGAGTGGTAGGAGAGAGAAGATAAAAGAACGTGGGAGACAGGAGAATTGAACTCTGCTTCCGTTTCTTTCATTTGAAACGCTAGTGGTAGCTAGGAGAGAGATGAGAGAAAACGTGGGATAGAGAAGACAAAACACCTCGGACAAGTGGCATCCCAAGAGGTCTTGAAAAAGAGATGATACGGCATTCTTGGAGCTCTCCACTTGTTAACATTTGAGAGAGTCAAACTCTACTTTTATAAGTATAAATAAATAAAATGCTTATGTGTCAACATTTCAAAAAGCCAAATGTCAGCCCAAGGTTCATTTGGAAAACACATGTGGCACAATTTGAGAGAGCCAAAGTCTCATTTTATATATATAGATTTTTTTAAGGGACACTTGGCAACATTGTAGAGTTTCAAGTGTCATCATTTAAGAGAACCAAACCATACTTATATATATATATATATAACTAGTGTAAGACCCGTGTAATACACGAGTTATTTTTTATGATAAATAAATTTTGTTATTTATCTATATTATTTAAAATTTTAAATTTGAATGTATTTATCTTAATTTATGATATTTTCATAATACATTTACAATTTATAAAAGTTTTTCAATGAAAAAATTACTCCCTCTTTTAGCATATTTTTGCATCTACTAATTTGGCTACGTGCAAAAGTAGTTTGGATCCTTGTAAACTGAAAAATGAATCATGAGGGAAAAAAGTTAGGATTAAATAAATTTGAATTGTAAACATATTGTAAAATTATAAAAAACATAAAAAAAAACTCATCATTGAAGAATATATACCAATTTTATGTAATAACATGATGTGTTCTTAAATTATCATCCATCAAAACCATCTCCATGAGGCTATTTTCCGGTGTGGAATTACTTTGAGGTACAAACCATGATATGATAACTCAAACTGTTATTGCACACGTCTCATTGGATGAATTAATGTCATTTATTGCAAGATATTCCATAGGGTGGGACTAAAGGCACCCCACCAACTCTAAGACTATATTTATCAACAAACTCTCACAACCCAACCTCTTAATAAAATATTCATTTCTCTCTCCTCCACATACACAACCTACAACACAACCCAACCTCTACAATTTTCACACTTTATCAATAACATCAACCCAACCTATAACAATTATTAATTTAATGATTTAATAATTACATATATATATTTTTTTTTATAATCAATTTTTTATTATTTGAATTATGTACGAAATATATTAAATTATATGATATTCCAAATTCGTAATTAAAAAAAATATGACCAACTTAAAATAAGTTACAATCTCAACAACAAAAATAAAATTCATAGAATTGAAATACAAAATTATTATTACATAAGTCAAGCTACAAATTGATAAGTAAAAAACAACAATGCAGAAGATGAAAATTGCATATTTAATTATCAGTGCCGAATTTTTGCCATATATGTTCAATCAAGTCGTTTTTTAGAGCGGTGTGAGCTTCTCTGTTGCGAAGTTGCTCCCTATTGGTCATATAAGCAGATAGACTTGCAATGCGTTCAGTAGAGTATTGAAAATTTTGATCATCGTCTATGGGATCATCGATGAGAAATTCTGTGGGATCATAATAAGTTTGGTACGTCTCTCGTTCATCTTCAACTATCATGTTGTGCATGATGATACATGCCATCATAATTTTTGCCATCAGATTTTTGTCCCAAACAAGACAAGGGCGTCGAAGAAATGCAAAACGAGCTTGTAGAACTCCAAATGCTCGCTCGACATCTTTTCGTACCGCTTCTTGGTGTTGAGCGAACAACTTGTGTTTTCTGATTACTGGAGAAGTAATTGACTTAACAAATGCAGCCCATGAAGGATATATTCCATCAGTTAGATAATATGTCATATTGTACTCTCTACCATTCACGACATAACTAACCTTTGGTGCTCGACCTTCCAAAACATCATTAAAAACTGGAGATCGGTGGAGTACGTTAATATCATTGAGTGAACCTGGTGTTCCAAAGAAAACATGCCATATCCATAAGTCGTATGATGCAACAGCTTCCAAAACGATTGTTGGTTTTCCACTTCTCCCTCCATATTGTCCCGCCCATGCAGTGGGATAATTTTTCCATTCCCAATGCATGCAGTCAATACTGTCTATCATGCCCGGGAATCCACGTTGTTCTCCGACATGGAGTAGTCTTGCCAAATCTTGTTCAGTAGACTTTCTAAGGTACTCGTCACCGAAGCAAGAAATGACGCATTCTACGAAATTCATGAGAGATTGCCTTGTCACAGCTGCACTCATTCGCAAGTATTCATCAACAGTATCTGTTGATGTCCCATACGCCAACACTCTCATAGCTCCAGTACATTTCTGTAATGGGGAAAAACCTTGTCTACCAGTGGCATTAGGCCTCTGTTGAAAATATTCGTCACTGGCAGTAACAGCCTCCATAATACGGAGGAATACTGATTTTCGCATGCGAAATCTACGTCGGAAGATCTCAGGAGGATACGTCGGGTTGTCAACAAAATAGTCGTTCATCAAACGTTCATGACCAAGCTCGCGTTGCCTTTCACAATACCTTCTTGTGGCTCTAGGAGTGGTATCTTCTTCGTTCAAATTAAGATTGTTTAAGAGCAGATCCTCGACGATGCGATCTACATGGTGATTCTGATGAGCAACATGGTCTTGCCATTCATCAAATGCAGTAAAGAAAGGATCGAAACTTGAATAGTTATCTAGTGATTGATTTTCATTGTGAGACATTTTGGGAAGTGGAATGAGTAAAACTATTAAATGTGAAAATTTTCTTTTGAGATGATTGAGATGATAAGAGGATATGAGGAGATATATATAGATAGTGATCAAAAATAACAAACAAGTGCCACCAATCAATAATCCACTATCACATGCATTTTCCATCCACTATCCACTATCAATAATGACAAACATGTTTCATCCACTATCCACTATCAATAATCCACTACACGTCTTCTACTGCAAAGTGATAATTCACATGGTGCAAAGTGACAAGTGCATGTGACAAAGTGATAAAGTGACAAGTGCATGTGAATTCTGCAAAGTGACAAGTGCATGTGACAACTTTTAACAAAGTGACAAGTGCATGTGAATTCTGCAAAGTGACAAGTGCATGTGACAACTTTTGACAAAGTGACAGGTGCATGTGACAACTTTTGACAAAGTGACAAGTGCATGTGAATTCTGCAAAGTGACAAGTGCATGTGACAACTTTTGACAAAGTGACAAGTGCATGTGAATTCTGCAAAGTGACAAGTGCATGTGACAACTTTTGACAAAGTGACAAGTGCATCTTAGAATTCTGCAAAGTGACAAATGCATGTGACAAAGTGAATAAATACTAAATAACTTAAAGCAAAAATAGAAACATCCAAAATAAAATATTAAAAATTCGAAAAATAGTAAAATGACGTTTTCGCCCCTCAAACGACCTCGAAAGGCTAAAATCCACCTTGCATCAGCACTTCTCCAATGGAGTACTGAGTTTGATTTCTCGGACCGTTTCGCATGTCGGGTGCGAATTTCAAAGCGATCCGAGTCTGTGAAAAATTACGTCGAAATTGCATCAAATACTAATTAGAATAAAAATTACAATTCGATTTAACAAAAATAACACTAATAAAAAAGATTACAAGACAATATTAAAACACATGACATCAAATAAAAAAACTTACAAGATAATACTAAAACACATGCCATCAAATAAAAAAAAACTTACAAGATAATCCTAAAACACTACTTAAACAATGCCAATAGATGACGTTTCATCTCTTCTTCATCTTGGGATAAGTGATCCTTGGCCAACAAAGCCATCAAAAGAGAGTGCTTCATCTTCATTTTCTCTATTTCCACTTTCTCTCTTCCTAGTGTGTTGAGCACTTGAACTTCACTATCTCTAGTGAGTCTTAATGCACGAAGTTCTGCAACAACCTCAGATGAAGACTCTGATGCCTTACCTTTTTCTTTCTTCTTTTTCGCTTGATCTCTACCTGTAGGACGTGAAATAGCTGAACCACCATTGTCTGGAGTTTCTATATTTGTGGGACTGAAATATTCACCATCTTCACTGGTCCTGGTTCTCTTTGTACTGCCACCACTTTCTTCGTTACCATCTTCATCGTAAGCACGACTTCTTGAACCTTGATCAAATTTTATTTCCCACTTGGGAATTTTACTCATAACTTCATTAAATACATGCAAATCGGTGAACTTACCATCGTATAATTGATGGGCTTATTTCTCCACATCGTGTTGGCTCGTACCACTTCTTACTCGACGATGTGCTTCAATGTTAGCAGCAATCCACTTCTGGGCATTTTTATTAAGTCGTGTGAAACAACCTTTTAGTGATTCTATATTTCTTTCATTTATTTCTCTTAGATCTTCCCTTCGAGCTTCTTCATACATCTTATGGATTTTCCCCCAAAACGAGTCAGTCCTTTGAAATCTGTCCTGTTTTTTATCTTCGCTAACGAAGATCCAAGATGACATTAGGGCCACATCTTCTTTCACATTCCAAGTACTTTTGGCCACCCTTTCATTTGTATTCTGAAACAAATTGCGAGAGATATTTTGCGATGGTTGAACTTGTTCAGAGGTAGGAATTTGATTTAGATTCGGAGATAATGGAGAAGTTTGAGAAGATTGAAAGTTTTGATAGTCTTCGGTGTTAAAAAAAGACTGGAATAGTTTTGGGAGTTTGGATAATCCGAATTGTTTGAAAAAAATTTGGGTTACTTGGATCCATAATTGAAATTAGGAGAAATAATAGAATATGATATAAATTATAAGAGATTAGGAAAGATAGTACACAAAAGAGATAATTTGAGATTGTGATTCAAAATGTATCAATATTAGTCTCTATTTATAGAGAAAAAAATTTCATGAATTTTGGTATTTTTTTATTTATAGATAATTGAGTGTGTAAAAGATATAAACGAAATTAGACGAACGAATCAGAAAATGCCATGTGGCAATATTTTGGATGAGAGCATGCCTTGAAATTGGTGCACAAACCGGGCGGTCAACAACCCCGGTTGTGCGACTCCTTGGCCATGAATTTTTTTTATTATTAAAATATTCACAAACGGTCACACGACCTCCTGATAAAGATAGTCTAAGGGCACCCCAATTTAGAAAAAAAATTCCAATTTTACCCTTAGATTTTGACTCATGTAATACACGAGTTATTTTTTATGATAAATAAATTTTGTTATTTATCTATATTATTTAAAATTTGAATGATATTTATCTTAATTTATGATATTTTTATAATACATTTACAATTTATAAAAGTTTTTCAATGAAAAAATTACTCCCTCTTTTAGCATATTTTTGCATCTACTAATTTGGGTGCAAAAATAGTTTGGATCCTTATAAACTGAAAAATGAATCATGAGCGAAAAAATGTTAGAATTAAATAAATTTGAATTGTAAACATATTGTAAGATTATAAAAAACATAAAAAAACTCATCATTGAAGAATATATACCAATTTTATGTAATAACATGATGTGTTCTTAAAATACCTTATCATCCATCAAAACCATCTCCATGAGGCTATTTTCCGGTGTGGAATTACTTTGAGGTACAAACCATGATATGATAACTCAAACTCTTATTGCACACGTCGCCTTGGATGGATTAATGTCAGTTATTGCAAGATATTTCATAGGGTGGAACTAAAGGCACTCCCCCAACTTCTAAGGGCACCCCAATTAAAAAAAATCCAATTTTACCCTTAGATTTTATTCAACTAGTTACATTCGGTCATTATGACTGAACATACTTCTCTGTGTTGCTTCTATATGTTTGGCCATGGTGGCCGAACACTCTTCTATGTGTTCGAACAATCGGGGCCGAACGAAACTGGTCGGGTTCAATCGTTTTTTTACATTTTTTCCTACGATTTTCACACGATTTTCACACATTTAAAAAATCCATAGAATGTTCGTCATTATGTTGGCATTACATTTTTCAAAAAATTAAAATATTTAACATAAAAGAAAAAAAAATGAAAAAAATCGATCAAACCCGACATAATTTTTTGCGATCGGGTTTGATCAATTTTTTTACGTTCTTTTTTTTATGTTAAATCTTTTAATTTTTTGAAGAATGTAATGCTAACACAATGATGAACATTCCACGGATTTGTTAAATGTGTGAAAATTGTGTGAAAATCGTAGGAAAAAATGTAAAAAAATGATTGAATCCAAGCATTTTCGTTCAGCCCGATTGACCAAACACATAGAAGAGTGCTCGGCTACCATGACCGAACATATAGAAGCACGTTCAGCCACCTTGGCCGAACATGGAGAAGTACGTTCGGTCATAATGACCGGACGAAACTAGTTGAACAAAACCTAAAGGTAAAATTGAATTTTTTTTAACTAGGGTGCCCTTAGAAGTTGGTGGGGTGTCTTTAGTTCTACCCTATTCCATATATCCACTGAAAACTGCATCAAAAGTGATTAGATTAAAATATTATGTAAAGAAAATTGCAATGTTGAATTTTGAAATACAATATCTCATGAAATATACAATTGAACAATTGAGAGGGATTAGTTGGGGATGCTATATGAAATAAGCATGTAAGAATGCAGTGATATAATACTTGAGGTTGAATTTTATAGTGACAAATAAATTTTAAGTTTCGAAATAGATCATATCTAAAAGTAACTGCAATTTGTATGATTCTAATTTTGCATGATTCTAGTTTTAATTTGCATGCTTCTAGTGTAACTCAAATATCACGTATAAATTAAATCATAGTTTTGCATGATTATAGTGTAACTCTGATTTGTTAAAAGTAACTGTTTATAAAATTAAATTATATTGAAGAGCAATGAAATTTTTTATTATAAAACTTAATTATCAAATCACATTAAGTCTTATATAGATTTTGGCAGGACTCATATTATTAAATTTAGGCGTTCTATCAAAATAATTGACTTATTCGGAACATATGAAAATTTAGTATATTATCTTAAGTTAAGATATAAAAAGTATATTATCTTTTATAAACAAAAGAGTTTATTACACAAGATTTTAAAAGTATATATATATATATATATATATATATATATATAAACCAAAATATCATGTATAACATTTAAAAAGTATATTATCTTAAATGTTAAATATAAGATATTAAAACATAAATAATAATGTTTATTTTATATCTCTTATAAATTTGAGATTGTATTATAAACTTAAATTAGATTTTAATGTATAAATAGTAGCATTTATTTATAGATGATATTTTTTAAAGTTTTAATTTATACATGATATTTTTTAAATAATATTGCGGTTATTAAAAATTATGAATCTAATTATTAAAAGTATATTTTTTCAATATTATATATTTGTAATAAAGAAAAAAAACTTAAATGTATAATGATAGATTATCTAAAAAGAAAAAAAAACACTTAATAAGAGAACTTAATGTGCAAAATTTAAGATTGTATTATAAACTTAAATTAGATTTTAAAATATAAATAGTAGCATTTATTTATACATGATATTTTTAAAGTTTTATACAATGATATTTTTTAGATAATTTTGTGGTTATTAACAATCATGATTCTAATTATTAAAAGTATTTGCTCAAAAAAATATATTAAAAGTATATTATTTCAATACTATATATTTGTAATAAAGAAACAAAACTTACATGTATAATGATAGATTATTAAAAAAAACACTTAATAATAGTAAATTAGCAATTAATGTCCAAACATCTATGATTTGACACGTGACAATTTTTGTCTTACTTATATATATAATTATATTATATATATATATAAAGATATTTTTAAAGTTTTAATTTATTCATGATATTTTTCAGATAATATTGTGGTTATTAAAAATTATGATTCTAATTATTAAAAGTATATATTTTTTAATATTATATAATTGTAATAAAGAAAAAAAAACTTAAATGTATAATGTATAATGATAGATTATCTAAAAAGAAAAAAAACACTTAATAAGAGAACTTAATATGCAAAATCTAAAATTGTATTATAAACTTAAATTAGATTTTAAAATATAAATAGTAGCATTTATATATGATATTTTTAAAGTGATATACATGATATTTTTCAGATAATATTGTGGTTATTAAAAATCATGATTCTAATTATTAAAAGTATTGGCTCAAAAAATAAATTAAAAGTATATTCTTTCAATACTATATATTTGTAATAAAGAAAAAAACTTACATGTATAAAGATAAATTATCTTAAAAAAACACTTAATAATAGAAATTAATGTCCAAGCATTGTATGATTGACACATGACAATTTTGGTCTTTATATATATATATATATATATATATATATATATATATATAAAGATAAAGATATAAAGATTTCATTGCTTCTTCCACAAATTAATATATTTTTATGTGACATTTATATTCTATTAGTTTAAAAATAAATTTAACAAATATTGTTTGTGGGATTATCTGGATATCAAGTTGATAGAAATTATATATAAGATATATACAATTAGCCAATGTGATTTTTACCGAATTCTTACTTGAACAGTAAAATAATGAGTTTCTGAACTCCCAGCACTCTTATATATTAAATAGTTGAAAATTTTCGATTTAAAAAATTATATATTATATACTAATATATATTAAGATATAAATATAAATATCTACTTTATTATATAATAAAAATTGAAAAGGTCAATTTATAGAATATAAATAGTGTTAGAAGTACATGGCACGGACCTATACTATGTTTACATACATCATTGATGTGTTGCAGAAAGTATCAATTCACCTGTATCTACTCTTGGCTTAACCCCCTTTCCCTTTCCTCACCAAACCCTAACCCTAATTCCATCTGTTTCTCTATCGATTTCCTTTTCAACTGCTCTAATTCACAGTAATTTCGTGATCTCCATTCGCTACCTTTATTTTTGAGGGTAGAGAAAGGTCAGCCATGGATTCGCAGCCCAACAATCTCTACGAGACGGCGTCGCAGCCTGACACCGGCAACGACGCCTACACATTTCTTGAGTTCAACACTCAGGGCGAGGAGGACTTCGATTACCCCGAATTCCAAGAGCTTTCTCAGCCTATTCGATCATCTACCTCCGTATGGCCCACACCCTCCGATTCTATCGCTGCTACCGAGGTCCCTTCCTCTTCCGAAGCCTCTCAGTCCGCTACTAAACCCCGCGGCGGCGGTGGGGGCGGAATCAGTACCACCGGTGGCAATAGCAATAATAATATTAACAACAAGGAGACCGGGGTGGTGGAGGCGTTGGCAGCAGGGATGAGCGGCCTCAACTTTGAAGACCCTGGGGCTGATGATGAGGTGTTTGAGTATGGGAAGGGTGACTTTACGGAGCATGCTTGCAGGTATTGCGGTGTCACCAATCCTGCTTGTGTTGTGAGGTGCAATGTGCCGTCCTGTAGGAAATGGTTTTGCAATTCACGAGGGAATACGTCTGGTTCTCACATTGTCAATCATCTGGTGAGTTGTTTCGATGCCAAATATATGTTATGATGATAAGTTTTTTCGTGCAAGCCCTGCTGGGTTATGCATTATCTATCAATACACTTCTGGTTGGTTTTTTTTTTTTTTTTTTTTTCTGCACAGAGGAAGTAGCAGTTGGTTTTTTATTTTATTTTCTCAGATGGAATTTTTACCGAACAATTTGTGTGAAATTGTTAGTGGATTAGAGAGAATCTTTCTAAATGCTGTTTATAACTGCTTTTCTTGGAAAGGATTTTATGATATTTAGCATCGTGAGTGGTGAGTCCTGAGGTTCCGAAGTTAGTCTGGTTTTAATTTATGTCTAAAATATCATTTAAATGAGTGGGAAGGATTGCAGGTAACTTTTTTTATACTGAGGAAGCCCATGTCATCTGAATGATGCCATAGATAACGCCTGCCATATCCAAGGCCTAAGAAGCACACAGCCGCCCTGATTATGGCCTGTCCAGCCATTTTGGGGACCAGGCTTGGCTAGGTTGTCCTAGGTGCCACATTTTTTATTTTTTAGAAACGGCATTGTTTCTATCGCATTGAAGACACCGACAATATATTATTGTATAATCATGAAATTTGATGTACAAGTATTGTACAAATAAATTATTAAGACTCACTTGTACTCCAACCTAAAAAGTAAAACAATGTTTGAGATCAAAAATATTTTATAAACTATAATTATTAAAAAGGGGTGAAAAACCAGCAAAAGTAACCAGTGTTTGACACTTGTTTAACTTCTGTGCTGCAACCTAGCTGCCCGACGCTAGTCCAGTGTCTAACTGGCTGGCGCCTGGTGAACTTTAGAACATTGATTCTGTACTGATTTAGATATGGACAGATAGTGTAACTCAAAAGGTCAATTATTTTTTTATCGTAATGGGTATGCATGAGTTTGTAGTGTTGTGTCAGAACTTCCTTTTCCCCCAGCTCTTGGATGGACGTTTTTTGATTACTCTTAAGTCATAACTGCACTTAGTTATGATAAGTATTGCCTTATTGGTACTTGGATCTTGTCTTGGAGTATCTCATGATTTTTGCTGTTGAGTGTTTGACTAAAAGAAATCTAGTTATGACTCACAAGATCCCAGTAGAGAAATTAGTGCAGGTATGAAAGATTGAAAACTTAGATGGGTATATATACATAGATTGGAGTGGGTCTACTTCTACATTTGGCTTTTGGAATTTTGATGGCATCACACATCACCATCATATTGGCTAAGGAAATGCTTAACAGAAAAGTTAAATTAAAGCTTTCACAAATCCTATATCCAGATATTCTAACAGCAGACACCTTTACCCAAGTACAATTTATTATTTCATACTAAAACAAACTATCAAAAGATTACATGCAGGAGAAGTATAGAGCTTGTATCGGGTTTAATCAACAGCATTCTCATTACAAAGTAGTGCTCTTGGCTTTCAAGTCCTAAGTCTATAATTATCTATTTTCTGATTATTCTGGGAAAAGATGAAAAGAAATGCCAAATTGTTGGTTTCTGTTGTTTATTGAGAACCGAGACTTAGTTGTAAATGATGTTGGCAGGAGACACGTACCATGGCAATATTACTTACCGATCCATATATTTTAGTATGGCTTCATCATCTTCAAATTGATAGCAAATATTTAAGGACTCTTCATTTCGAACATTGCAATGATGGCCTTTTTAACTCTTATCATTTTTTATCAATGGTAGGTGAGAGCAAAGCACAAAGAAGTGTGTCTTCACAAAGACAGTCCACTGGGAGAAACCATTCTTGAGTGCTATAACTGTGGTTGTCGAAATGTTTTCCTTCTTGGGTTCATATCTGCAAAGACAGAAAGTGTTGTTGTTCTGCTGTGTAGGGAACCCTGTCTTAGTGTTAATGCACTGAAGGACATGAATTGGGATCTTAGTCAATGGTGCCCGCTTATTGATGATAGATGTTTCCTCCAATGGTTACTAAAGGTTTGGCGTGCTTACATTTACTTGTCTATCATGGACTTCATTTCATGCTCCTATTTGTGGACTTTTCAACTTGTTGCAAAATAGGTACCATCTGAACAAGAACAATTGAGGGCTCGACAAATTAGTGCCCAGCAGATAAATAAAATAGAAGAGCTTTGGAAGACAAATCCCGATGCTAGCCTTGAAGATCTTGAGAAGCCTGGCGTGGATGATGAGCCTCAACCTGTAGTTTTGAAGTATGAAGATGCTTACCAGGTGCTCTTATTGACATTCAGCGTAGTCTTGACTTAGTTGTCTAAAGTCACTTCTGTTGTATGTGGTGATAGTTAAAAGTATTTTTATTTAGTCACTCTATTTAATTTAATTGGTAATTTGTTTCTTCTCCAGTACCAAAATGTATTTGCACCACTTATCAAGCTTGAGGCAGATTATGATAAGGTACAATGTCCCTTCAATATGCTTGTGTACCGTTTCCTGATGATAAAGTCCTGACAGACAACTTTGAGAGCTTTAGATGAGAGTTGAAGAACTATTACTATTGTATTTACATTGATTAAACTCAATTACGGTGTAGAGTTTGCATGTAGCATAATACTTGTGAGGGTACTTCGGAAGGAACACTAGCATTTCAAGAATTGAGATATTGTTTGTGATCTTCTTGGATGGGAAATAGAACCATCTAGTTGTTGACTGAAAGTAAATTTGGAAGAACCCTTAATGGTGTATTTGTTACTTACTTGAAATGACTTTTCTCCGTTTTACAAGATAGATTGTTCATTGGAGATTGCATCAGTCACATGCCTACCTGTTCAATATTTCTTTGGTTGGGCCTGGGATTTGATAAAGACTGTGTAGCAGTAAAACAAAGTGAAAGGAAGTAATGTTCATCAGCTTCCTTTCTGCAAATGTAGTTGCACTATATAATATCAAATGCAGTCGAAATATATGAAAATAAGAAACAGAATAAATGTATCTATAGCAAGGTTCTTGCTACGTTGAATTCCTAAATAAGGACACAAGCCTTCTTTTAACATTAAATAGAGAAAAAGTGCCTACAGTGTTGTCTTCAAGCTCTTGTGGAACATTACCACATGTTGTAGGAGACTAACTGCATTAATGGTTTGGCAGATGATGAAAGAGTCTCAAAGCAAAGACAATATCACGATTCGTTGGGATATTGGTCTTAATAAGAAGCGGATCGCTTTCTTTGTCTTTCCTAAGGTAACCTTTGTGCTGTTTGTTATATATGCTATGATTTAACCGTTGATTATTCTGATGAAGAATGCAAAATTCATGTTTTCTGTAGGAAGATAATGAATTACGCCTTGTACCTGGTGATGAACTTCGACTGCGTTATTCAGGTGATGCAGCTCACCCCTCATGGCAGTCCGTGGGTCATGTGGTATGACATCTTTCTATGACCATTCCATCTTCATATCTTTAATCAAGCTTTTGCATTTAGCCTGCTTATAGGTTTCTGGATATTCATAACCTTCCATGAGGCTCTGCACTTGGTTCTCATTTTCATATGCTTCTGACTATTGTTTGCTGTATATTCAAAAGATCTACTACTTTGTATTGAATGTTCAAAACTATTTTGTCTTGTCAGATAAAATTGACTGCGCAAGAGGAGGTTGCACTAGAGCTTGGTGCTAGTCAGGTATCTTTTATCACAATCACATGTTTTGTTGTTGTTCATCATCAAGAAGGAAAACATCTGATTCTCTGTTCCAGCAGGGTGTTCCTGTTGATGTCAACCATGGTTTTAGTGTTGACTTTGTTTGGAAAAGCACAAGTTTTGATCGGATGCAGGGGGCTATGAAAACTTTTGCTGTTGATGAAACCAGTGTCAGTGGGTGAGGAACTTTTTTAGTGTCTTTTTTTCACTGTTTTCGTATTCTATTAAATATTATGATGAAATTACAATCAACTGTCTATGCATGCTTATCCATGCACTAGTTTAGCCAAGGTCATATATTCTTTTTATGCAATTTGTTACACCTTTGCTATTGTACTTCGTAAGCTTTGTTGGTCTTTCTTTTCTTTCAAATTTTCATCTGCAATTTTGCCTAAACACAGGTACATTTATCATCATCTGCTTGGCCATGAAGTTGAAATGCAGATGGTTCGTAACACTTTGCCTCGCCGATTTGGTGCACCAGGCCTTCCAGAACTTAACGCATCTCAAGTATGGTCCCTTACTTGGCCATGTTATCTTTATTGCTACATCGTTTATGGTTAGATATTTTTCCTCATTTTTGTTCTAGGTCTGAATCTACAATGTACATTAAGTTTCTGTTTCAATCAGGGTGTAGATGGGAATAATGATGTTAAGCTAGTGAATGAGTTAACTAATATATATTTTTTGATTTCTTAATGATAGCATTTATAGGTGCTTTGGAGAAAAAAGCCTTAACATCCTATGATAACATTATGCAGATAGTATTATCCCTTTATAAAAGAGTTAGCTCGAAAAAATTGGTTGTCTCTCCTTGTGGTCGGAAGTGAAGATGTAATTAAATTATGTGGAAGTGTTTTACAGATGATGTGATTCTGCTGGTTCCTTTTTTTTTCCTAGCCATTCTGTTCCTTGTGTTGACTTGCCAATGCTCGTAGGTGTTTGCTGTCAAAAGTGTCCTACAAAAGCCTATAAGTCTCATCCAAGGTCCGCCAGGAACTGGTAAAACAGTGACTTCTGCTGCAATTGTGTATCATATGGCAAAACAAGGCCAAGGACAGGTTGACTTACATCTAGTTTCTACTTTCTGGAGAAGATATTAATTTGCTTGCCTATAGCTATTGTTTCTGTTTGCTCATATTAGTTTTCCATTCAGGTTTTGGTCTGTGCTCCAAGTAATGTAGCTGTTGATCAGCTTGCTGAAAAGATAAGCGCCACTGGGTTAAAGGTTTGGATATTGCTACTATAAGTGATTATTTTTATCTATAAATGTTATGGTGTTGCTCTGGAATTGTAAATATGTGTAGCTTAAATAATTAATTTGCTCAAATTCTGACTCACGAAACTTGATATGGAGGTCCACTCCACAGTTAAAGTTGTTAGAAGTTGATTTAATTACATCATAAGTGCACATTTTTTGTATTTACTATTTACGTATCTTGTTGATTGGTTAGCAACTTACTGGGCTGATGGGATTCTCTGTGGGGTTCCCCCTGCAGTCACATGATTCTCCACCTGAAACTAAAAGACGAAATATATTTATGTATTTTTTGGATAAGACAGATCATTTGATTCATTATTAATGGGATAATGAAAAGAAGAAAGATATAGAGAGCTAAACATACCAAATGGCTTCCTTTACTGTGAAATTTTTGTGGTTTATGTTCTTCGCTTGGCATATTTTTTAAATTTGTCTTTTTTTGTGATCAGGTTGTCAGGCTCTGTGCTAAATCCAGGGAAGCTGTCAGTTCTCCTGTTGAGCATTTAACCTTGCACTATCAGGTTTTGTTAATTCTGTTCTGAGTTTTTTCCATTGTGGAGATCCATCTCCCCACCACCGGAAAAAAGATTTTGGTCTCATCCCTTTTGTTACCTGTTCACAGGTTAGACATCTTGACACGTCTGAAAAGAGTGAACTGTACAAGTTACAGCAACTGAAAGATGAGCAAGGTGTGTTGTTATGTGTTCTTTCCTTCTCTTTTCTTTCTCTATTGTTTTTGTGGTTTTCTCTTTATTGAGTGGGTTTGAGTTTTTTGAATTGGTTTTCGTACAGTCTGTGGTTCCAATTTGTTCTCATTGTTGCATTTTGGCGTGAAGTGTAAATGACAGTCAATGTCTGAATATGTTTGACATCAACTGAATAATGTCCTTAGGATGATGTTGTAGTTTTAATCTAATTTAAATTCATCAATTGAGTGATTTTATTTTTTTGATGCTGAAAGTGGTGAACTCAATAATGACGGGGAAATCTGAGAGGGAGGAGATTAAAGTACCAAGCACTCCATCCCATTACATTTTTTCATTTCAGATTTTCTCACTGATCCATTTGCAGTTAATTGTATTTGCTGTGTGGCGTTGATTTGAAGCCCACTAAAATCAGGTTCTTTTTTATCAAAATATTTTTTTGTGCAGCATTGCACAATATATTGGCTGTCAGAAGTACTATTGAAAATAAGTCCGTCACCGCACATTTCCTTGTAGTGCTAAGTGAAGTACACTGCAGTACAAACATTTGTCCTTGCTGGTCTGCTTATAGACATTAATTGAACTTGTTTAATTTAGCACATGATAAATGATGATTATTTCAATCTATTTACAAAAATTACTATGGAGTAGGACACTCAAACTAAAGGTGTAGTTGGATTTGTTATTTCTTAGTTTCAAATCCCTCTCATATGGGACAGGAATACAGGATATGTAGCTTGATTTGAAGGCCCCCCCCCCCCCCCCCCCAATTGTACATTTGAATGGGGCATGGATTAATTGGATTACTGTTATTGTTTTTTCTGTAGTCAGTTGCATTCCTTGCTAACTATAAATTTTATAGGAGAATTATCCAGCAGCGATGAGAAAAAATATAAAGCACTCAAGCGAGCAACTGAAAGGGAGATATTGCAGAGTGCTGATGTTATTTGCTGTACATGTGTTGGGGCTGGGGATCCTCGGTTAGCAAATTTTAGATTCCGCCAGGTAAAACAGGCAGTTCTAAACTCGATATACCTGTTGATGATGTTTTTTATTTGATTAAGGACCTCGATATATATATATATATATATATATATATATATATATATATATATTTTTTCTGTGGGTTGTGGTGGGGTTCATTTTATTATATTGACCCTAATTTTGCAATACCACATTTCAAAAATAACTATAGGTTCTTATTGATGAATCAACTCAAGCTAATGAGCCCGAATGTCTGATTCCATTGGTTCTAGGAGCAAAACAGGTAATTGATGGAGTTAGCTTTATTATATATTTGCTTATATCACTTCAGTTCTAATATGAATTTGTGCAGGTTGTTCTTGTCGGAGACCACTGCCAGCTTGGTCCTGTCATTATGTGCAAGAAAGCTGCACGAGCTGGGCTAGCCCAATCTCTGTTTGAACGACTTGTGCTGCTTGGTGTCAAACCAATTAGATTGCAGGTGATTGTTATGCTGCTGTTTTGCACTTGTTACTTTCTTTTGAGGAACCATGTTTGTGAACTCTTTAATTTACTTTATCTTCAGTTAATTAGGAATTCATTTCTGCCGATTGAACCTTCTTGAACTGTTTCTTTTTTAAGGACCAAAAAGAGATATTAGGCATGTCTGTTGCTTGTAATTTTGACAAACCTAACTCCTCTTGACCTGGTGCACTATCCTATTTCTTCCTTCCACAATTGCCGAAACCAATGAAGAGTATAATACATTATTTTTAGTAACATAATCGTTAATAACAAAGTTAAATTTTTTGAGATGCCTTGCAAATATATATACGATTGTTTGCTGTTTGTGTTAATGTTCATCTTTATAGTGCATGATTTATGAAAATTTACGGTGGTGTTATGAATGGGAGAACTCACGCCAGGAAATGTCTTGTATGTATGCACTTGAGTCATTGATGCATGAGATGCTTGCATCATACGAAGCTTTGCCGATTAGACTGTACTTGTCCCATTACAGCGGTGTGTGTTTGTAGTTGTGTTTTCATTTTACTTTCTGCATATTCATACTAGATGGATCTTTGGTTTTGTCTTTCCAGGTTCAGTATAGGATGCATCCTGCTCTTTCGGAGTTTCCATCTAACAGTTTTTATGAAGGTACTCTTCAAAATGGAGTGACCATAAATGAAAGGCAATCTCCTGGCATTGATTTCCCTTGGCCAGTTCCAAACCGTCCCATGTTTTTCTATGTCCAGGTATAGTGGATCGCATTCTATACATGTATTTGTATTGGTAATAAGACATTCACATCTCTTAATGTGTATATTGATTTGTGCTCTTTATATGGAAGAAATTTGTTGGTTCATGATATTGTTATTGCTGAAACAAAATGGGATGGCAATTTTTCCCGCCTTAATTTCTGAGAGATCTTTTACATTCATGGCGTTATCTTTTTTATTATAATGAGTGAATACAAAGGGATATAATAAAAAATACACGTGAACTTTCCTTCAATTTTGGACATTGTGCAGATGTACATTCTTTATTCTCCTTTCCCCTTGCATTTTAGTTTCTTAAAGATATGTTTAACTTTTTTTAGTTGACTTGTATAGATGGGTCAAGAAGAAATCAGTGCTAGTGGAACATCATATCTAAATAGGACTGAAGCAGCAAATGTTGAGAAAATTGTGACCACATTTTTGAAAAGTGGTGTTGTTCCCAGTCAGGTTCACAGAAGCTTCTCTATTTCTTCGATTTTCTGCTTGGTCTTACTTTTTTCTTTGGAAAATGATTGTTGTGCATTGGCATTTGACAGATTGGTGTTATAACACCCTATGAAGGCCAGCGAGCATACATTGTAAATTACATGTCTCGAAATGGTTCTCTGCGGCAGCAATTGTACAAGGAAATTGAGGTAATATGTGATATTGATTAAGTTATACTTTAAATCTTCCTAAGGTAAAAGCTGAAATGACATTTATGTTTCTCAGGTAGCGAGTGTAGACTCATTCCAGGGCAGGGAAAAAGACTATATAATTTTGTCTTGCGTGAGGAGTAATGAACATCAAGTGGGTTCTCAAGCCTTGTTTTCACATTCCATTTAATGCAGTTCATTTTTCATATCTTTGATTTCATCATTGTTTGCTTGTGGTATGGCTTTAGCATTATTGATGGGTTTGGCCCATTTTGATGGAATAGTTCAACTGTGGGTTGCTAAGTGAGTTCTGGAATAGGTTAACATATTGGCTGTAATTTGCAAAACATGAAATTGTCTTTTCTCTTTATTCATTTATCCATCCTAAAGGTGTCCTGATGCCACGGTGGTTGTCCCGTTTTCCTATTTTTAGGCCTTAAGAATTACAGCATTCCTGAATCAGCTGAACCAAATAAGAATGGATCTATCTTAATCCAAAAAAACCAAACAATGCCTGTCTTCCTAAATGCATTTTTATTTTTCAATAGAATGCCGTCACCATTTCTCGCACCACTAGTCTGGTGATTCTCACACGTGTCAGTTTTTTGCTTTCTTTGTGCTTCCGCCAAGTAGCATTCAGGTCATGGATAAATAACTAGGTTCATACCTCTTCCTATTGGAAAAACTGCTTGCTGTGGTGGGTTACTCAGTCAAAAAGCTGCATAGGATTTTTTTGGTCTTGCTACTTTATAGAAAGGCTCCTAAATTGTGTTAGATCTTTATAAGTTTTTGGTGAATAATATTGATCGTAGGGCAAGCGCTGGAATGTAAATAACTGTTAATAATTTCTGTTACATTCAATAGTTGCATTATGCTTAACTCCTTTAATCTCATTTATGTATCATCAGGGCATTGGTTTCCTCAATGATCCACGACGGCTCAATGTTGCTCTGACACGTGCTCGTTATGGTATTGTTATATTGGGAAATCCTAAAGTTCTAAGCAAGCAGCCTCTGTGGAATGGCTTATTAACACACTACAAGGTATTTTGCTTGTGCTGTATTTTGTTTCTTTTTTTGTTGCCATCATTCAAAATCAGATGAAATAATTGACATGAGTAGTCCTTCAAACTGTGAACACTATCTGGTGCTTACAATTCTTTCCTTGAATTTTTTGGTTACAATATTATGGCAATAATTTGCAATTGTCTACTGGAATCTTGGTTCATTAGGAACATGAGTGCCTGGTTGAAGGACCTCTGAATAATCTAAAGCAGAGTATGGTTCAATTTCAGAAGCCCAAAAAGGTAAACATTAGTTATAAGTAGTTGCTAACTGAAACTTGTTACCTAATGTTTTTCCAAATTTTTTCTAAAGATATTTTTGTTTTCTGTATGTGTGGCTGCTTTGACATGGATCATGTGGTTGATGTGGATCAGATATACAATGAGCGTAGACTTTTCTATGGTGGTGGCCCAGGAATTGTTCCCAATGACACTTTTGGTTCTGTTGCCTCAAGCCCAAATACTGATAGGAGGGGTCCTCGCTCTAGAGGTACGCCATTTCTAAAAGTTTTCATGCATAAAACACATCCATGTTGTCTGACTTAATCATGAACATAACCAAATATGCTTGCAGGTCGAACGACATGCTCACACTACTATAAAATTATAATACTTAAATAGTTGTGCCTAACTGGAGAGGTGTATGATTTATTCTTTAAGCAGGTCCTTACATGCCTCCTGGACCAACGAATGGTTCTCATAAACCTGGTGTTCACCCTTCTGGTTATGCAATGCCTCGGGTACCCATTCCTCCATACCATGGAGCACCACCATCGCAGCCATATGCCATTCCCACTCGTAGTGCTGTGCATGGACCTGTTGGGGCTGTTCCTCAAATTCCACAACCTGGAAGTCGAGGATTTGGTGCTGGTCGTGGGAATTCCAGTGCGCCCATTGGCAGTCATCTTCCACACCAGCAAGGCGGACAACCACCCATCGGAAGCCTTCCATCTAACTTCAATTTCCCATCCATGGAGAACGCTAATAGCCAGCCAAATGTGGCTGGACCACTTTCTCAACCTGGTTATGTTTCCAATGTTAGTTCCATTATATTTGTGTTTATTTTTCTATTTCTCACTAATCATATCCTGTAGAACTGATTTGATTAAAACCTGAGATTTTTGTGTGAAATATAGGTGACAGGTCAAGGACCAAGTCAAACATATAGGGATGGATTCTCTATGGGCGGCATGTCTCAAGTATTTGTTTAGCATTGAAGCTGTTGATTCATTGTTACATGTTTGGATGATTTTATGTATGCTTATTATTTGAGTATGCTGCAGGACTTCTTGAGTGATGATTTTAAAAGTCAGGGATCACATATCCCTTATAATGTTGCTGAGTTCTCCACTCAGGTGCACGAATCTCTTCATGCTTTTAGATTTAGTGTCCATTTGCTTTATGTCAGAATCTTGCATGCTGATCTTTTTCTTGTTATAATGACATACCGTTGTTTAACGAGGCCTTGCTTGATTAGCTGGTGATAATTTGACATCAAGTAACTATGCAGGCTTCTCAGAGTGGGTATGCTGTTGATTATGTTGCACAAGGAGCCCAAGGCGGATTTCCTGGGAGCTTTTTAAACCAGAACTCTCAAGCTGGATATGCTCGTTTTACCCCAGGAAATGATTACATGTCTCAGGTATGAATAAGAAGCTTGTATTTTTCCCTTCAGGATGCTTAAGCATAACTCATTTCTGTCTTGCTTCTCCATAGAATTTTTTTCGACTTTGTTGTTACTGGAGAGTTATTTTTCTGTATTTCAGTTTCATTATTATGGAAGGCAACTTATCTTGGAGAAACAAAATTAGGTTCTGTGAATTTGTTTGGATCTTGCCTGGATGACTGAAAATTGCTAGAAGGTTTTAAATGACATTTCTATTGGAAGACTAAAATATAAAATAAAAAAATTCGTTCTCTCAATTTAACAGTTTAAGATGACAATTGTGGAGTAAATCTAAAATAGTTTTTGTCCCAAAAGAAGTCATGTTTGAAAAGTCAAAGATTCTTTAGGTGAAATTTCTACAATGCCGTTATTAATTGAACAGATTAATAAATGCATGGGTATGATTGAAAGTTTGGCGGTATAATAAAGGATTGATGGATTATAAATGGTTGTATTTCCATTAAGTCTTACCCAAAATATAAAATTGTACATTGGAGAAACATAACTTTTTTTTTGGGATGGAGGAAGCATAGCTTCACTTAATATGTGGTATTTTGTCATTTATTTCATATACTTTTGATATCTGTAGTTCAAGATGATGCAAGAGATTCTGCCTAAACTTGTTAGGATATCAAGGATTTATTTTTTGAATATTGCTACTTAGTCCTATATTTGAGCATTATTTTCTTATGTAAAGGTAAATTTGATTTTATCCTATTGATACATGTAATAAATAAAAATAAGATTACATTTTGATCAAACGGTATAAATAGGTTTACATTTCATTATATAATGCCAAAATAAACTTTTGGGTCTGAGAAATGCAAATGAAAGTTGAACTGTGTCAATTTTTCTGGGAAATTTACGGCCTTTTGTTTATGTACATATATACTTAAAAGACATCTGTAAAGTTTCAATGAGATACTTTTTAGTGGAGAAAAGATGAGTATTTTGGAACTTAATTATAATATAATTGCATGCTAGTAATAGATTTCAAACATTAGAGAATTTAGGGAGATCTTTGTGAATGATGTTATTAGGAATTAGTAATTTATTCGCTAGTCTTAATCTGGACCTTTATACTTTAGTGTATGAATCGTCTTATCCCCTTGTGTACTGCGATTTTATTAATTAATAAATTTATGTTTCTTATCCGGAAAAAAAAGAAGTAAAAAGCAATATTCCTATTCTATGTGGCAGCTTGCAAGGTTATTTCTTGTGCAAATGGATGGTTACAGAACTAATCAATACAAGATTCTCAGAATAGCTTCTTTCTTTGATTTGATTTTACTTATTCATAATATATACTTTTCTTGCTTAAGAATGACTTGCTAAAGTGATGAAAGTTAGTATGTCAAAGCTTAATTTAGATTTTGAATAGAAACAAGATTTACTTTCTAATTGTATTGTACTTTTCACGAAGTCCCCAAGGATTTTGTGGAATTATTCAACAGTGCAGTTGGTGTTTTGATTTAAACTACTCTATTGTCTGTTAAATTCGTCAATGATCTTAGTTTTGCTTTCATTTGATTTGTGACACCTTTATTTGCTACAGGAGTATATGGCCCATGGTTCTCAAGGATTATTTACACAGGCAGCATTCAATGATCAATCTCAAGATGATGGTTCTCAGAACCATTTCGGTGTGGCCAATTCCAATCCGCTTCAGTCCCAGGTTCTCTCTCTCTCTCTCTCTCTCCCCCCCCCCCCCTCCCTCCCTCTCTGGTGTGGGCGAGGTATATTGTTAAATTTATTCATGTAAGTGGGTGAGGTATACGGCTACCCAAATCTCTCAGCAATTACTTCAAACTATTAGTCATGGATTTCAAATCTATATACCATCAATGGATTTGCCATAATGGTTTCAAACCCATCCTCAAACCATTTAATCCGTACGGAGTCAAAAGGGATTCTAAAATTTTGTGTTTGATCTAAAATACTCGTTTGAGACCTTGCCTGCAGAGTTGGTTCTGATTAGTGAATTCTTTTGCTTTGCGTGTTTGTTTTCAGGTTAACCCCCTTTATTCACAACCATTTGCTCACTATAACTCTCAGCCACCAAACATACAAAATCCTCAGCAGCAGCAGCAGCAGCAATCCTCCCAAGGATCCCAGAATCATAAGCTTCATTACAATGGTTGATGACTGTTTGAGTGGTTGATGGGTTATTGCTTTTGCATTCAGATATATCTGGTTGTGTGTGGTTGGATATGCTGCTATAGAGTTTGGCAAAGATGTCAGTCAGGCCGATTAACTTATGACACAATCCTGAGAAGGTTGGAAATCAGACTTAGTTTTGACTAAAACGAAGCTTTTCAAACACGGGCTGAGGAGAATAGCACGATAACCCCCAATTCATATCATCTTGTGAGTTTATTACACGGCCATGGAAGCGTTGCAGCAGTGTTCGATAGGCGGAACCAGTTAAGTGGGCATCGAGAGCAGCATGGCTGGAAAGTTCTCACCTCTTGTAATTAATTCTATTATATGCATATATTAAGTCTGATGATGATGATGATGACTATATCCTTTGGTGTCAGTGAGTGTAACTACTGCTGTCGTGTTAGAGAGTACTAAGATTTAAGTTTGCTATCTCAGAATTGTTTTATTTAGCTGTGCAGTCAGCTGAGATATACCATCACTTCCAAGTTACAGAAAACCATATGATTTATGATATTGAAATGCTAATGCATCAAGATAACTAGTCTTCTTAGTGTGAATGGTTCTGAAGATGCAAGTAATGCTCAAGTCTTTTTGTCTATTTATTTCATTTGTTTTCTTTCAGATACTTTTGCACTATGAGATGCAGTAACTTGAAATTCAGAAATCTTTAATGAAATGTTTGAATGTTTGAAACCAGTGTTACGGTGTTGTCAGTTGTGTCAAGAAATCTTAAAGAAATGTTTGAATGTGTGAAACCACTTTATGGAGTTGTCAGTTGTGTTCAAAGTTCAAACTAAGGGTCTACCTGAACTTGACTCATGGTTAACTTGATTAGTTCACATTTCAGTATGAGTAATATTTATAAAATTATTCAAGTTGCTAAAAACATGCTCAGATGTGGAAAATTTAACAATCACAAATGTAAATAAATGAACTTTTAGGATAGAACTGTATATTCAACATATGCTTGATTAGGCTTGTGGGTTTGTCACGTACTAATGAGTTTGAGCTTGAGGTTGTCTCGAAATTTTTCGGTCGATCGTTTTTTTAAGTCGAACCTGATTAGTTAATGAGTTTCATATATCGGTTACACTTGTAGGTCAAACTGTGACTCGCGGGATCGCGACCCTTTGTCTCGGTCTATGTAGGACGTGCGTCACCTAGGGCATAAGTGGTAAACACATTGTGTAATCGACTTATTTCTTGTGCATACCAATTGAAGTCTTTTGAGAAAAGGAGTTGGGCTTAAGAACAAATGTTTTTTCATCAGGAGGGAAAAGATGCAAGACGTCAACTATGTAATCAATGCATGAAATTTATATAAATAAAAAATGTTAAAAATATTAGTTATAACTTGATATTTTTTAATCAAGCAAGTCTTTATTTTCTACAGATATGTCAATGTTTTAATACAACCGAATATATCTATGAATTTGTATCTCTCAAATTATATATAGGGCCCGACTATCCGCACCCCGAGAATTACTAAACACACCCCATATTCTAAACACACACACATTTAAATCAACATCATTAAATAATTTCTAAACACACCCCCACACTTTACAATAATACCCTTTGACCTTAAATTAGACAAATTTACTCAACACACCCACATTAACCAAACAAACCCCAAAAATCATTCACACCCAAATCAAAACCCTAACCCATTTCAATCCAAGAACCCTAACTCTCAACCCGGATTTGTTCGATCAAATCGTTCGGTCTAAGTTCGAACAAGTTTTATCACATTCAACAAAGTATCTTCGTACAATGGATCCTTACAACGAAGATGAAGTTCCAAGTAAGTTTGCAATTCGTTTTTCCAAAGTTTAAATCTCTATTTGGGTGAAATTTGTTGTTTTATTGTTTGATATTGAGCAACATTGTTTAGGAATCAAGTTTAAGATGCTTTGTAGTTGAAAACATATGTAGTTGTTGTAGATTTAGGGTCGAAAAACGAAATTGCGATTGTGAATTTTGGAGGTTCTGGGCGCGACGGTTCGGCCCTGGTGCGCCGACAACGTTTACACTTGTTCGACTAGTAGTCGAATGCTTTGTATAATGTTCGACTAGTAGTCGAACATTATTCTTAGTGTTCGACTACAAGTCAAACGTATAGCTATTTGTTCAACGCATGGTCGAACGTGTTGAGCTTTGTTCGACACATGGTCGAACACTGTCTTCATTGTTCGAATTATGGTCGAACATAAACTGTGTTGTTCGAATTATGTTGGTCGAACAGACCTAGTACAGTCACATCAAGTCTTGTATTGTTTTGTTATATCTTTCACTCACTCAAGTTTGATAAATATTGCAGGACAAGATAGAGTTTATGTAAGGAGGAGACCTACTGCCTCGAACAGAAGACGTAGAAACGAAAAGACAGATGCTCCTGTGGAACAGGAATCGATTGCACCTGTACCCGGTCTTGAAATAATTGAATATGTTGAACCGGAAGCCGAGGAAGAAGAGGAGACAGGTGAGTAGGCCAAAGATGAAATGGAAACTGATGAGGTTGAAGGGGATGCATCGGATAAGGGTGAGCTTCTGACGGCTTCATGTCCTGAAGGGCCTGTTGATTGGTTACTCATACCGAGTTTCAAAACACACGTTGTGTATGATATTTGACATGTGGATGAGAGGCCGATTCTCAAGTGTTGGTGTCACACGATTAAGATGGAGATATGGAATTTCAACAACGTGTCAGACGATTTTAGGAGGTTAATGATGAGGTGTTCAAAAATTCCAAATCTAAGGTGGTTGTCGTATAAGACGCCCAACAAGAACCTCATTTGTGCTTTCGTGGAGCGTTGGCAATCGGAGACCAACACGTTTCACATGTCATGGGGTGAGATGACCATCACCTTGGATGATGTTCGTTGTATCATCGGCCTCCCGGTGAGTGGACACTCGGTCATGTTACCTACGACTAGGAATAGACCTGAACTTGCTAGAAGCTTGATGAAAAGGTTATTAGGAGTCGAGGAGAGAGTCGCATTGGCAGCCCTGTCTGGTCTTAGAGGAAGTAGCGTCAAATTTGAGTGGCTCCGGTCTCAGTTTGAAGGGTAGATATCCTCAGACGATGCAGACACATTGGCTTCTTCTGCTCGGGCATACCTATGGTTTGTGTTGGGATGCACAACCTTTTCTGACAAGACTGGAACGAGAGCTGATATGAAGATCCTTAGACTTCTAGACCGTCTAGACCGAGTCCATATATACACGTGGGGAGCAACTGTCTTGGCGTATTTGTATCGACAGCTTGGACTCGCCTCTCAAAGTGGGGTTCGACAAATGAGTGGTTACTTGACCATTCTCGAGGTACAATTGATTTCATTTTGTTGCAATTTGTTGCATTTTGTCTTTAAATTGGATGATTAAACCATTCTCCCTCTTAATTGTGTCAGGGTTGAATATACTAGTACTTTCCAGTTTTTAGGCCAATACATAACGTGAACTATCAAGAGCATGAGCCGTTGGCAAATAAATGGAGAAACCGATCCCACGCCGGTGGAACCCTTGATCAGTTGATGTCTATTCAAGAAGTCTTGGACAACATGTCAGCCACAGACGTGAGTATTTAATAGTTTGAAAGTTAATTTTTGTTTTTCCCTTGAGTAATGAATAACCAAATAGTCATGATATTTGTTGGTATATGTAGGTTAATTGGATGCCCTATAGTGACGTGAGAAATCACCATCCATTGGATGAAGTCACTTTCTATCAAGGATGTATACGATCCTTCGACACGTTGGAGCCGTATCATCCTGATCGTGTGCTTCACCAATTTGGCTTTGTCCAACACATTTCTGATGAACCACTTGTGCCCTTGATTGCCTAACGGGGAAAGAATGACAAGCAATACTCGGTTACTTGGGACGCCCTCGGAGCATTTTTTTGAGTTTAGAGGAACCATGTCCTCGCGTCGGATAGTCGAGGGAGACGTGCTAGTCCGGAATGGGAGTGCTCGGATGACTATATGGAATGGTACAACTTGGTCTCGCATTCGAGGATCCAAAACCCAGAATTGATTGCCGATCAACGTGCTCCACCTCCTCGACCTCGGGGGCCGCAACCGTGTGAGATGATTAGAACGATTGTCGGACATTTTGAGCCGTTCTACCAGTAGTGGCTAAACAACATGGAGGCACTCGATTTAAATGTCTACATTCCAGATATCATTAGGGCCTATCGTGCATTGAGGATCGACAATGAGGATCAACCTGAGTCGTCACAACGGGCCTCATCTAGGCCATCTCGCTGGGGTCGTAGAGGTTAAAAATTTGATCATGTACTTGTTGGTTTGTGAACTATTATTTGACAAAACAATTTCAGTTTTTGTTATTTGTTATTTGACTCGACTTGTTCTTTTATGAATTTTTTATTATTTGTTATTTAACAAAACTCGGTCATTGCTTTATTGATTCAAATTCAGTTACGTTAGCACGATATTTTCATGTGATCAAAAGATATGCTTTTGTATACTCAAGACCCAATAAATTGAACATCATGAGTCACATTTTTCTATCATTTTTTGGTTTGTTCGACCGATGGTGTTCGAACATATTATAGGTTGTTCAACCAACACTGGTCGAACACTCTTCATATAGTTCGAACACCATTCAAACATAGTGCAGAGTGTTCGACTAGTGTTGGTTGAACAAGAGGAAATTTGGGATTTTTATTGGCCAAATTCTTTCGACAAGTGTTCGAACAATGTTAATATGTTCGGCCATTGGTCGAACACCATGAAGAGTGTTCGGCTAGCGTTGGTCGAACAGGTGAGAAATCTCCTCATTTTAACTTATATATTGCACACTAATCCAACAGAACAAGATATGATGAAAACCTGTATTCACAAGCTATATAGCAACCATTGTTCAAACATCAACCGATCAATATTACAAGACAAAATTAGGTCAAATATTGTTTCATACAACACACCAAATATTTATATAAATCTAGTCATCATCTATGTCAATTGACGCAATACCCATCGACGAGCTTTCACTACGACTTTGAAGGGCATAATCCATGATTCATCTTTTATAATATTCAGACCACCCGTTTGCACATGGTAGCTGAGTTTCGAACCACCAATCAATAATAGGTGGTAATGGTGCGTCGTCAGCCAATTTTATCTATGTAAGATTTAAAATATAGTCAATGTAAGAGGCATATTAATAATTGATCATCAAGTATAACAAAACAAATAACATATCCAAATTACCTGAACGTAATGATCGTTGCCAACCAGAGCCATGCATACGAGTCGAGACTTCGTTGGTATCTGTGTCCTCATGGGTAGAACCGTTACCGACAGGTTTGTGGACAGGTGGACAATGGCCATGTTGTAAGCATTGGCCGCCAAGTATGCCATTTCGGGGAATGCCCACCAATAATTGATCTGGTAAATGGGCTTCTCGTAGCAAGTCAAGTTCGTAGTTATCTGTTCAATTCGGTCATGCATACCGATGATATTCTTGTATAACCATTCAAATTTTTTTATCTCATCGATTAGATCGCTACGAACCTGTGCCCATGAATTCTCTCCCAATCCTAGTCCGTGGGCTATGCACCTGAAACTACAATGACCTTCTCCCAATGGAATTTTAATACTCAGGACGTGCCCTTGCATGATAGGAGGAAGTTGACCAACGAAGATTTCATCACTAGTCTTGCGGACAGAACGTTATTTTATTGGTTGCATTTTCCTCTTCAAGGTTGAGAACAAAGGAGTTGCCTTAGTGGATTCACCAACGTATGTATTTTCCTCGACAGGTGTCGAACAACTATTGTGAAATGATTCAACGTATTCAAACCTATTAGGGTTACGCTTTGTCAACGACTCTCTCTCCAACTTCGCTTTGCTAGGCCTACCACGGGGACGTGTGATTATTTGGGGATCTTGCAGCGAACTTTTTGACGGTATGGATATCTCACGAAATCTTTTAAGCAACAACTTCTGGGACTCCGAGGCCATTCCAAACATGTCGTTAACATTACCGATTATTTCTACCCAATGGTTGCCAACATCAACGTTTACCTCGCCTTCACCTTCACACTTTGTTGGTTCACAATCCAACTTTCTCCAAAATGAGTCAATCATATCAAGTTGGACAACTTGATCATCCCGTATCAACTCCCTCAGTTCGTGTGCACAAGGCAAGCCACACGTCCTCCTCAAAACATAACCACAAATGAGAGGATCAACACCGCAACTATCCACACCACTCATCTCGTCAAACATCTTACCAAGTGCATGATGCGACACCAATCCTCGAATATTCTTGAACAAAAGAGAATCATAACGATGTGGCGCCATATAAAGACTTTATTCGAAGGAGGCTTTCACATTCGTATGTGACGTGATGAGCAGATGATGGATTCTTTCCCACGATGTCTCAAATTTGCCTTAGCTCGATCCCAATTGTTTTTTTAGTTTAGCGTGTGCACTCTCGGCCCTATGAATAAAAAATTCAAAATTTCAATAATTGTAGTTATTCATTTACGTAAGAGCATATCTGCTAGTAGAAGTGTTATCAAAATACATGATATTATCAGTCCAACAAGAGACAAACTTCTCTTTATACGGGTGGATCCAGTTCTTCATGACATAGGTAACAACCTTAGGATAATCTATGTAGTCAGTTTCAAGTCTCCTAATCAACTCATTCAATCTGTGTTCATCCTCAGCTAATATCAACATATTCCAAGAATTATTGAATTGTTCCCACTTCTCATTTCGACCGAAATACTGCTTGCACTTGCTCAAAACATTTTTGTTGATATGCCACCTACATAGCAACGACTTCGAGTCAGAGAACGTAACCGAGATAGCATTCATGAGTGCAAGCTCTCGATCAGTTACAATCACGTTCAGTAAACAACCGTCGTTCATTAATCCTTTCAATGTAGTTAGCGTCTATCTGTAGTTGTCCTCACGCTCGTGGGATAGATACACAAACGCAACTGAGAAAGTTAAGTTTGTAGACATGACACCAACTACTTCCAACAATGGCATTCTATACTTATTGGTCTTATATGTACAATCCATCAATAGCACGGAAGGAAATGCACGTAACAAATCCACAAATGTCGAATGAGCATAAAACAGATCGGTAACAATATCTGTTTGACTACATCTCCTGGCCAAGTAGTAGTAGTTCTCCAGCTCTAATTTTCCCAACAAAAATTACATTTGAGTACGGCCTCCATGCTCGACAACTCTATGTTTTTGTCGAGCATTGTAAATGGTCTTCAAGGTCGACTCATTCTCGGGAAAAGAAAGTTTGACTGTGCTCAATATGTCCTTCGGTTTGGTAGTGTCCATAGACAAGTCACGGACAAGTTGATCTTCAGCACTTGTTAGTCGACCTGCAAATGAGTGTCCGACCAAGTTCACCCCCATTGGGTGATTATGCGATCCGCATTGAACGATCAAGCACCATTGGCCAATCTCTTTCAACTGTACCCCTTTCAGCATAAAAGAACAATCACACTTCTTAGTGTCAGTATTCCATCCTTTGAACGACTTCTTCTCAACATCGCTAGAAGTGCCTACTGTAACTTTTATCTTCGATGGACGATACTTACCACCACGCTCACACCCTAAAAATACCCGAACTCACCTACCACAGTCTCCACTATCTGATTGTCTAACCAACACAACCATGTTCAGACAAATTCCAACCCTAGTTGCCCAATTGACTAGCTTCACGATCATCAAATAGTTCATTCGTTCTAAATTCTTCTGAAAAATCAATCTGCTCATACATTGGATTGATGACGTTCACAATGTTCATTCTAGATTCATTTGAATCGATTTCCTATAATGTATGAAATGTACAAGTAAATACATTGATAAAAAATAAAACATTTTATGAAAATTGAGCTGTTCGACCAACAATGGCCGAAAATATTTCATAATGTTCGACTATTGATCGAACACTAAGTGATTCATTCAACCATTGATGGTCGAACATACTTCATTGCGTTCAGCCATTGATAGTCGAATATACTTCAATAATTTCGGCCTTTACAGGCCGATCGCGTTGCCCGACAGATCTTTTTTTCCTCAATATACACAAAAACGAACGGTAAAAAACATCTAAACAACTTACATTGTCCATCTCTTCCACTCTTTCTTGAGACATGATGATATTTGAGTACATTGAGGGGTGGTAAGAGTTTGGAGATTTGTGTTGAGTTTGAATGGGTTTGCAAGAAAAAAAGATGTGAGGAAAAAGAAGGAATTGATGTATTACAAATGGGTGTGTTGCAAAATGGGGTGTGTTTTTAATTTGGGGTGTGTATAGTATATATTTAATTTATTGATAATTGTATATAAAATTAATAGTAAGGGTATAAATATCTTTAAAAAAAAAATTCTATTTAATTTTATGGGATGTGTTTAGTAATTCTCGGGGTGCGGATAACTGTGCCCTTATATATATATATATATATATATATATATATATTCCAGAAATCAGAATTGGACAATGTTGTTGAATTTCTCATCTATAGCAGAAAATCAAAACTCACGAGAAGTTGCAGTTGTGATGGTGCCCATTAATAGCCAAGCCATCTCAACTAGCTTTGCAACTCGTTGCCCTCGTCTATACAATCACCCCTTACTTTGAACTTTTGATCTTGGTCTCATTACCCCTATATCCGACGGTCTCTTTTCTTCGTTACTCCTACAACCTTTAATCATTCTCACTCTGCAAATGTGTTATATGATGTATATACGAGAATTATTTGTAAAGATTGGGAATTTTTTTTTAATCTGTAGATTAATCTACATCAAGGGTCTGATTTTGTTGAGGAATTGTTGATGGTTCTTTCTGTTAATTATTTGTTTGTGGTAATGATGGTGGTGGATGGGGAAAAATGATGGAGATGAAAATGAAGATGAAGAAATCAAGGAGAATGAGAAAAAGACAATTTTACCCCTTTAAAAGACACATGAGACGTACATAAGAGCATTTACAACCATCATCAAATTTTGAGTTATATTTATATTCTCTCTCCTCCATTTATCCCCACCTCATCATTTCATTAACTATAATTAATGATGAAAATTTCGGTTTCGGTAAAAATTTCGATACCTTGATTTTACAGAAATATCGATGGAAATTTCGGACATTTTTTAAAAAAATATGGAAACTTTGTAAAAAAATTGAAAAATATATCTAGTAGTTTACAGAATATTATAACTAACATTAAAACATATATTGAACTTAAATTCCAAATAAAATGATATGTTTATAACAAATATAGAATTAAACTATTATATAAACGTTGTTTGTTATGATAACATGACAAGTTTTGTACAAAATTAATACATGGATTAGTAATAGCTTGAACTCCTATGAATAGAACTCTCATTTTATTAAAATCATGATATTACTTATTAGAGATAATTGATGTATATATATATATATATATGATATTATATATATATATTACTGAATATATATATATATATAATATCATATATATATATTATATACTCATTATATATATATATTACTGAATATATATATAATATCATATATATATATATTATATACTCAGTATGATATAATATATATATATTATATACTCAGTATGATATAATATATATATATATATATATATATATTAAGTAACTGGATATCATACTAGATATCATCTAATAAAATTGAAGAGAATAAGATGACTTTCATATTGGATATTAACTTTTCATACAATAAATTCATAAAAAAAAAAAACAAAAAATAAATTAAAAATTAAAAAAAAATCACCGATACCGAAATTTCTCCGATACACCTCAGTTTTATAAAAGAACTCACCGAACCGAAATTTTACCAAAATTTCGCCGAAATTTCCCGAAATTTCTCCGAAATTTTGACGAAAAAAATTGTCACGTGTTATTATTTCGGCACTTGATTTTGAACGAAATTTCGTGAAATTTTCATCCATGACTATAACTCACAATTTTTAACATCTCCAACCATATTATTGGTTAAACACTATTTGGAAATCCACAATCAAATCCCATTTTTTGTCCAAATATTATTAGATTTAAGTGATATTTTTTAATTTTTGGAAATATTATTATTTTAAAGACAATTAATTGAAAATACCGATTATTTTTTGCAACGGCCATAAACGACTCTATTTTGACTTGATACACTTTAAGATTTTTTTAGAATTTAATTAAATATATATTCAAAATTGAGGCAATAATAAAAAAGTAATAATAAAATTATGCATGATTGTTTCATTAAAAATTGGGAAAAAAAAAAAAACGAACATGTATGTTTTGCATATTTGAAATGGATATATATGAATTGAGAAAGGAAAAGAAGTAATATGAAAATATAAGTAAAAAAAAGCGAAAAAAGAAATCTGAAAAGAGCACATGAGAGAGGTACGCGCCTAAGGAGATAGTGAGAGACACGCGCTACTCACACAGGTCAGCGTGTCCTCATTCGCCTGCGCCAATTTTTTTTTTTTTTTTTTGTTAACTTGTGTTAACCCATTTTTTTCTGAAAGGTATGCAAATATCACCATCAAGCTACTCCAACGGCATTTTAGTTATAGTTAAGTAACTATAATCCAAAATTTTGAGCATTGTAAATGCTCTAAGCAACTTTCAATCGAAAGTATGATATGACAGTCGAAAACATAATTTTCAGTTGGAAATATGACATGGCAAACAAAAACATTGGAAACTAGAAAATCTGTGTATTGCATATAGTGATATCAAAACAATTAAAATTGAATTTACGATGTGTTTTTATTTTTTACCCTTTATTTTTTACAATTTTATGTTAAGGTTTAAAAGATAATGTTATAAGGTTTGCAACATCATAATCAACTATAAAATTGAAAACGATAACACCATAATTTTGCAAAGATAATGTCGAAAATATAATGTTTGAGTAAAAAGAAAAACAAAATCATATTCAACTATAAAATTGAAAACGATAACACCATAATTTTGCAAAGATAATGTTGAAAATATAATGTTTGAGTAAAAAGAAAAACAAAATCAGATTAAAACATAAATGTAATGTTTAAGTACAGTAAAAATTCAAACCCAAAACAATATTAAGTTATCCTCAAAGCTTATAATATTAATAGTTACAAATATTGATAGGGAGATGCATTTATTTGTGCGTAATATCGATAAAATATTAACATATTGATAGCAAGTTAAATTTATTTGTGAGGAATATTCATAAAATATTTATATCCTTAATTCGAATGACAAACTATATCGAACATGATCAAATATAAAAGAATACCTCGAAAACATAAACATCAATCTAAAACCTACAAATATAGACCTAAGTATTGATATTCTAAATTTATAGATATATTAATGAATATATTAATATCGACATAAATTAAAAAAAACAAATTTTTAACTTTTATTCCTATTTCCTTTAGATTTCCTTATATTGTCAGATTTGTTATTAGAATAATAGAACAATTTATTTCAACTACATATAGATTTTCTTATATTGTTAGATTTGTAATTAGAATATTAGATGTTATATTTTTTTGAACTAAATGTTTTCTCGATTGAGTGAAGAGAAGAATATGGTGGTTTTACTGAATGAGAAATGAATGTTCGATTTCATTGAAAAGAATATTTGATGGTTTCACAACATAGTAATTCAGAATCAATAAAGACAATGACTAAGTGTTTGAAAAAATTGACGATATTCATAATTCACATCGACAACAATAAACGTTTTTCATCAGTAATTGCAATGACAAAAAATCTAGATTCTTATTTGAAGGAATTGGAATGACAAAAATAACTGTATTACAAAACCAAAAGACTAAAATACAAAACCACAGTGAAGGTTAGCAAGAATGTAGAATCTAGATTATGCGCCAAGTAAAAAGTTTGGGTTACATGAAATTGTGTTTCAATCATAAACAAAAAAGGATGAGGTTAGAAGTTAACAAAGAAAAAAAAAGTCATTTATTGATCTAAGCATACTCCCTTATATTCAAAATATGTCAACACATCAAGTATAAGTTGATTTTGTTTGGTTGATAAATTTTAGTCTAATTATTAGTAAATTCATGCAATTCAAGCATTTGTACAACATTTCAAGTATAAGTTGATTTTGTTTGGTTGATAAATTTTAGTCTAATTATTAGTAAATTCATGCAATTCAACATTTTATGTTGATTTTTTAATGGATATTGAAGTAGGTTTGCAGTAGGTGTTTGCGATGTACCTGTTTTGTGAAGATTTGTTTAGTACTTAGTTAGTTCTGTAAATATTTGTTCAAGTATAATATGATATTCTCGATTTTTTACAATATTGTTGAAAAAATATAGTTATTTTTTTAATGATATCAACAACTCAAATATTTGAAATAACAATATTTATCTTTAATTTTTTTTCATAACATTACTGTAACTGTGTTTTAGTTATTTAAAAAACAATCCTCAACATATATATTATTATCATATTTAGTGGTATTCTCGATTTTTTTAACAATTTTGTTGAAAAAATATAGATATATTTTTATGATATTGACAACCCAAATATCTGAAATAACGAGATACATACTTCATTGTTTTTTTTATCATTACCAACAATAGCATGAACAATTGTATCTTTATTTGTTAAAATTAAAAAGTGGTGTTAATTTGGCAAAAAGAAAAAAATGAGAGTAGGATCCGTGCAACTCAAAACCACTTTGATAAAAAAAAACTCATTAAAAATATGTCAGTCAAAATTCGGTGAAACATGACGGAAAAATAGTTTGTTTGTTTAAAGGAGAGGACGAAAGACACCAACCTCATTTCTAAGGGCATCACATTATTTTGAAAAAAAATTCCAATTTTATCCTTAGGGTTGTTGAACTAGTTCCGTTCGGTGAAGATGACCGAACGGGCTTCAAGGTGTTCGGCCATGGTGGCCTAACGAGTTGTTGGTCCCAAACGTCTCAAGTGGTCAAAGGTTCAAAGGGGGGTGAATGAACATCTATCGATTTTGCAAACTCTTTAAAAAAAATTCTGTATAACAGGTTCCTGACCCAATGATAGTAACATATCTCAAATCAGCAACCTGACTCTAAGCTCAATCAGGTTACTGACTCGGTATCAGAATCAGTGCAACGGAATAAACTTGATAGAGTTCTTTTTTGCAAACACTTTTTCCTTTTAAATATGGTTTTAACAGAAACCTTTTTCAAAATGCTTGTGATGTATGTAATAGGATAGATATGCTTAGAATATAAAACATGTAAACCAAAGCAAATAAACACACAAGGTTTATAGTGGTTCGAAGGTAGTGTAAGTCTTCTACATCCACTCTACTCATTCACACAAGGAGGAACTTTGTTAGGTCAGTTCGATTTACAAGTTTCGCTTTACAAACATCTTCCTAACAAACTACGCCTACTAGAATTCCAGACTCTAGTTCGAGGCCACAACCCACAAAGGGTTCACAATCCCACAAAGGGCAAATAGTCTATTTCTAAACTACACACTTAGCAATGATCTAATCCTCTCAACTAAGTTACACCATAAACAACCTAGCGCACACAACACAATGATTGAAGATAAAATAAAAGGTTCTTCAACTGGTGCAGAACAGTCTTGATCTTTGAAGGTCTATTGCTATTGTAGACTGCTCCTGGAAGGTTGAGTGGCTGAACATGGATAAGTTTGAGAAGCTTTGGAATATGTCTGATTTTCCTCTCGACTCTGCTCAGCAATTTTCTTCAGTCAGCCACACCTTCTATTTATAGATCCTGAGAATATATCCGTTGGGGAAGTATCCATTGAGGGGAAACACATCTCCATTTTGAATGTGAACTACGATCTCTCAGGATCTTCTCTGTGGCCGCATTAAATGCTTCTGAGTTATTCCTGACATGTGCATTTAATGCGCCTACAATTTGCTCATGGACCTCTCTACCATTCATGCTGACTTGTCAAGTCGGTATGGGTCCATGGCTGAAGTTCATGCAATGGCTGCTTGATGTCAGCTAACTTTTCTTTTCTTATTGTTGCATGATCTTCCTGATGCTGCTTCTTGTTGTCTTCAACTTGCCGCTCCTTTCCAACTTGCTGACTTCTGTAGTCTGCTAACAACTTCCTGTTTATAGCTTTCTGCTCTTGTAATCTGCTGATAGCTTCCTGTTTGTAGCTTTCTGCTTTCTTCGTTGACAGCTTTCTATTTGTAGCTTTCTGCTTCCTTTGTAGCTCTTTCAGCATGATGTTCCCTACTGCATGTTGTCTTCTTCTTACAGCATCCTATCTGCTTCATATGCAGATACTTCATTCAGCTTGTTGTTCCCTACAGCTTACTGACCCTTAGAAGATGTATTCTCATTTCTTCTAAGGTTGGTTTTCCTTAATACTTGGAAAACCATTACATGATCTTATTTATAGAAAGATAAGTTTTTGATCATGTAATCAGTGGAAACTTTCTTTAGCAAACTTCATTGTCTTATTACGCACATTGTTCTGTCTTATCAAGATAACTACTGAAATATCCCAACAATTTCCCTTTTTTATTTTGATGATGACAGAACATAATAAGAACAAGAGTCATTAAATAAAAATACTCTTTTATTTGAAACTTAATGATTGTACAAGTACAATTACATTTTAGTACAGAAGTAAGTAAGTTGCTACTACTCCATCTAGCTTTACTTCTTTCTTTAGTTTCATCAGTTTGTTGTTTCCACGTTTTTCCACCAGGGAGTTCTTCTTCTCCCTCTCTACCATCTCTGATCTCTGCATGCCTTTTTCAGCATGTTTTCATCAACTTGCTGCATCCTTCAAATCTTCTTGGATGATCAGCTTGCTGCTCCGATTGTTGCTCCAGATGGTAGGTGATTCCTGATCGCCATTATTTCTTCAACTGTTTCCCTCTTGCAATAAGGCTTCAACAGTGACTCTTGACTTGGAACTCTTTTCCTCATTTCTGTTATCATCCTTAAGCTTGCTGCTCAGGGGTGGAGTTATAACGCTAAGATAGGCTATCAAGTTCCTCCTGTTTGTCAATTGCTGCTCAAAACCCAAACAGCTATTTGTCTCTTCTCGAGGTTCCTCCTTCTTATTCCTACCCAAGGGAATAGGGCCTCGAGAGAGAGAGGTGTCAGGAGGTCAGGTACCTGATCGGTGGATGATCAGTTACCTGTGTAGCTTCGTCAGTATCCAAGGCATGTTCACCTTGGATCTTTGACTGCTGGTCTGGCTTCGCCTTCACCACAGCTTTTGTCTTGTTGGTGAGGATTCATCTATATGCCCTTAGACCAGGTGGAAGCTGTTGACATAGTATCTTCACACAATCAGCTAGCTTGCTGACATCCTTTGAGAGAAGCACCTGTTGTTCTTTGATTTTATCTTCATGAATGACAACAGATGTCTTCTTTGTCCAAAAATTAGTTCTTAACTTCCACATCATCCTTTGATGTGGAAGCCTTCCTCATGGGCTTCGGTCTCATATCTTCTCGGAGTTGAGGAAGTCGAACATGTGTCAGATAAACGAGGGTACATGTGAATACCTTGTTTATCTTTCTCTCTTCTTTTTTATCTTCAATCAACTTGAAGAGGGAGTTACGAGATATCTCCAGCATCTCGAATGCTTTTCTAATAGCATCTATTTCATAGAATGTGTCATTTCCTCTAGTGAAAGCCGCGGGGTTGTTGAGATATCTTCCAAGAACATTTTTTCCTTCTTCAACACCCGTGATGACCTTTTCATCATCCTTTGAAAACCTCCTCATCTTCTTAGTCATCAGAGACTTCTCGTCTTTTTTGTCTTTTCCTCCGTCTTCATCATCTTCTCCTCTTTTTACTAGAATCTTCATCACCATATGACTTGATACAACTATGCTTTTAGAGAGTATATGGGGGTTCTTGCTTTAATGAAAAACGTTCGAGAAAAAGTGATGAATTCTTCGGGTATAAATAAACGGATGTGAGCGGTTTCTTTGGATCGACAGTTGAGAGATGAAACGCACGATCTGATGGTTGTTGCATAAAAGGTGGAGTGACCTTTTTGTAAATAGATGAAACTACTTGATGGTTTTATTGGATAGACTTTCATAACCGCCTTTTTAACTTCTGAAAAGTTAGATCCTATTTTTGTTGATTTGATAGACAACCGTCTTTCTAGATCTTCTGCACATAGCTAGATCTCTTGGATCGAGATTGTAGAGACCCATTACTTCTTCTGTAGAGAACATGTTGAGTTATGATTACTGGCTTGATGAGAGCATGCTGATATATTTGTTG
Organism: Scutellaria galericulata; assembly: GCA_946896805.1. NCBI lineage: Eukaryota > Viridiplantae > Streptophyta > Magnoliopsida > Lamiales > Lamiaceae > Scutellaria > Scutellaria galericulata. The sequence goes on along the minus strand of OX335791.1, from coordinate 13,956,625 downwards.
GACTCCCTTCTGTGACACTACTCCTCTTGATATTCCCTTTTATATCCTTCGTAGGAGCTGTCTCAACAGCATCCTTGCCCGAGGTCTTCACTTGGAACCACTTGTTCCCACTTGTTGGTCAAAAATCCTATTATACTGTGATACTGCTTTGATATCCTCTTTCTTCTGTAGTATCCTTCTTCTAGATGATTTCTCGGTTTCTGACTCCACTTGATGAGATCACTCACTTGTTGGTCCCGATTCAACGTGTTGGACTTCCTTATTCGATGTCTTTCTTCTGATATTTTTCTAAGTATCTGAGACTTCTTGAGTCGATGCCACTTGAAGACATTACTTGATAGGCTCTGCAGAAACCTGTCATCAGGTTGCTGTTTTTCATAGCTCATTATAGAGTTCACTTTTCTTCAAGGTTTCTCTTTGTTGTCTTGTTGGATTCTCTCTTTGATATCTACCTGAAACAATTTATGCATACTTACTGTGTCCTGAAATTGAATACTTGTTAAAAAAAATATGTTCTATTAGGAATGCAGCATCCTGTTTCAGAGACTTAAATATATGAGCAAAATAACTAATGCTTTTAAAACCAGTACAAGTTCCACTTTACTTAAGGAACTCATACTTTCTTATTCATGAGAGTTATCTGAAGCTCTTGTTCCTATGAGAGTATTCTTCACAGTTTCTTGGCATGTGCTTTCTTGGATTCTTCTGAGGGGACTGTCATCTTGTCATTTCTTAGCAGGTACAGTGGCTATGTCCTTAGAGACTTGATTTCCCTTAGCAACCTCTTTTTTTGTAGTGCTTGCTTAATTAGGAATAGAAATAACTCATACTAGTGTTGCTTCCTTAATGATCTTCAGCTTACTCTAATTGTCGTAGTTTTAATCACCTCAGTAACCTGTTTAGTTACCTTATCAGCAACCTGATCATCAAAGATGCAATTTTACAAGAGGTTATCACTTGAATACGTGGAAGATACTGCTTTCTAGGTTCCTCTTGTTGATATCACTTGTAGGTTTTGTAAAGGTCTGCTACTTGTTGATAGCATCTGTAAATTCTTCTTTTGTAGAGATCTTGTCTTATTGAAAAGTTTGGCACAGTTTTGTTAGTCCTTACGATATCACTTGATGGACCCTACTAATTCTGAGATTGTTCTTTTGTCTGAATTAACAATTTATATGTGTAGGAGTCTGCATACTGTGAGGTACAGTATTCCCCCTTAAATTGTGTATCCTTCTTCTCAGAATGATATTTTTGTTGATCTCTTGTTGACTTATTCTAGGTATCTAAAACTTCTTTTGATATCATCTTCTTCTTTGTTGATATCCTTTAGGATGATCTTTGCTTGTTTGCTAGTAGAGTACTTCATTTTTCAGCATTTTCTTTGTTGACATTACTTAGTGATGTCATTGTATTTTTTCACTTTTCTGCTTGCTGGTGTTGACTGTGGTTGTGTTCCTGCATCTTGTTTAGTAAAGCATAGACAGTTTCCTCTTTGTTTCCTCAACTTTCTCTTTGGAGCTGGATTGTGTCTTTTGTTGATGACTGGTCTTGTCTGATACTACTTGCTGATCCATTAGATGGTCCTAGAAACCTGACACTAGGTTACTGTTTTCTTTAGTTCAGAATTGAGGGCTCAGCCTTCATCATGGATTATCTTCAATCATCATGCAATCAATCTGTAAAAATTATATATCAAGGATAATTATGAGAAGCTAGGATTGTCAGAAATGTATGCTTGTGCTAAAACGATGATTTTGGTAACATGAAAAAGAAAACGGTTTTTCTCCATGCAAAACGGGTGGATTTGGGTTGGTTACTAGTCAAGTCGGCTTTTAACCCAACTTGCTCTGATACCACTTGTTAGTCCCAAACGTCTCAAGTGGTCGGAGGTTCAAGGGGGGGTGAATGAACCTCTATCGATTTTACAAACTCTTTAAAAACTTTTCTGTATAACAGGTTCCTGACCCAAGGGCAATAACCTATCTCAAATCAGCAACCTGACTCTAAGCTCAATCAGGTTACTGACTCGGTATCAAAATGCAGTACAACGGAATAAACTTGATAGAGTTCTTTTTGGCAAACACGTTTTCCTTTTAAATATGGTTTTAACATAAACCTTTTTCAGAATGCTTGTGATGTATGCAATAGGATAGATATGCTTAGAATATAAAACATGTAAAACAAAGCATATAAACACACAAGGTTTATAGTGGTTCGAATGTGGTGTAAGTCTTCTACATCCACTCTACTCCTTCACACAAGGAAGAACTTTGTTAGGTCAGTTCGATTTATAAGCCTCGCTTTACAAACCTCTTCCTAACAAACTACGCCTATTAGAATCCCAGACTCTAGTTCGAGGCCACAACCCACAAAGGGTTCACAATCCCACAAAGGGCAAGTAACCTATTTTTAAACTACACACTTATCAAGGATCTAATCCTTTCAACTAAGTTACACCATAAACAACCTAGCGCACACAACACAATGGTTAAAGATAAAATAAAAGGTTCTTCAACTAGTGCGGAACAGTCTTGATCTTTAAAGGTCTATTGCTATCGTAGACTGATCCTGGAAGGTTGAGTGACTGAACATGGATAAGATTGAGAAACTTTGGAATATGTCTAATTTTCCTCTCGACTCTGCTCAGCAATTTTCTTCAGTCAGCCACACCTTCTATTTATAGATCCTGAGAATATATCCGTTGGGGAAGTATCCATTGAGGGGAAACACATCTCCATTTTGAATGTGAACTACGATCTCTCAGGATCTTCTCTGTGGCCGCATTAAATGCTTCTGAGTTGTTCCTGACATGTGCATTTAATGCGCCTACAATTTGCTCATGGACCTTTCTACCATTCCTGCTGACTTGTCAAGTCGGTATGGGTTTATGGCTGAAGTTCATGCAATGGCTGCTTGATGTCAGCTAGCTTTTCTCTTCTTCTTGCAGCATGATCTTCCTGATGCTGCTTCTTGCTGTCTTCAGCTTGCCGCTCATTTCCAGCTTGCTGACTTCTATAGTCTGCTAACAGCTTCCTGCTTGTAGCTTTCTGCTCTTGTAATCTGCTAATAACTTCCTGTTTGTAGCTTTCTGCTTCCTTCGTTGACAGCTTTCTGTTTGTAGCTTTCTGCTTCCTTTGTTACTCTTTCAGCATGATGTTCCCTACAGCCTGTTGTCTATTTCTTGCAGCATCATATCTGCTTCATATGCAGATACTTCCTTCAACTTGCTATTCCTTACAACTTGCTGACCCTTAGAAGATGTATTCTCATTTCTTCTAAGGTTGGTTTTCCTTAATACTTGGAAAACCATTACATGATCTTATTCATAGAAAGATAAGTTTTTGATCATGTAATCAGTGGAAACTTTCTTTAGCAAATTTCATTGTCTTATTACGCATATTATTCGGTCTTATCAAGATAACTACTAAAATATCCCTACACGGGCTTCAAGGTGTTCGGCCGTGGTGGGCGAACACTCTTTTATGTGTTCGGCCAACCAGGGCCGAACGAAATTGATCCGGTTCAATAGGTTTTTTTACATTTTTTGCTACGATTTTCATACATTTAACAAATTTGTGGAATGTTCGTCATTATGTTGGCATTACAATCTTCAAAAATTAAAATATTTAACATAAAAAAACACAACCCTTCACCTGTCGTACATGCGCACACCGCGCCCCCCGTCGCCCGTCGTGCGCGCGCGCCCGACGACGACGGGTGACGGTAGGCGCGATGCGCACACGCACGACGGGTGACGGGTTGCGTTTTTTTTAGTTATATCTTTTAATTTTTTAAGATTGTAATGCCAACATAATGACGAACATTCCACAAATTTGTTAAATGTGTGAAAATCGTGTGAAAATCGTAGCAAAAAACATAAAAAAACTATTGAACCGGATCAGTTTCGTTCGGCCCCGGTTGGCCGAACACATAGAAGAGTGTTCGGCCACCACGGCCGAACACCTTGAAGCCCGTTCGGCCACCACAGCCGAATACCTTGAAGCCCGTTCGGTCATCTTGATCGAACGGAACTAGTTCAACAACCCTAAGGGTAAAATTGGAATTTAAAAAAAAAATAGTGTGGTGCCCTTAAAAATGAGGTTGGTGCCTTTAATCCTCCCCTTGTTTAAATTGTGTATACAATTGTTTATTTGCAAAACAATTAACCATTTTATATATTTAGCCAAATTATATGCATAAATACACTTGTTAAATTTTAGCTTATTAAATGCATTTCTACTCAATTATGTATCATTTCTTATATTTATGATTTAGTATAATAGGAGTAACAAACAAATTAAAATTGAAATACAATTAAAATTGATTTCTTTATATTGATTAACAGTACTATTTGAACGGCCACACGATAACAAACTCAGGTTTATTTTTATTGTTAATTTGTTCATTTGAGAATGATAACCAACTCCAACTCCAGTTTGATCACTATGAAAACACTGATACGGAGTATGAGAAATTAGCAAATTAGAAAAATGACATTTTGTGCAGGGTATATTACTACATTTTTAAATGCCCATTGGCCATTGCATCTAATTAGCAAAAGCAAGTATTTTCCAGAAATTCTTCTGCTGTTGCTAATTGCCCCCTTGCCTTACAAGACATGCATCAAGGTTTTCCATTACAAGAGAAATGGGCGACCATCGAACGACTGTCATAATTTCGAGTGTTGTCTCCAAGGACAACCACCCTCGAAAGCCTGCTCTAGCACGTCCTCCATCCGCTTTGCAAGTAATATCTGTTGCAACAATATTCATGCAATAATTATTTTAACGACCCCACAAAAGAAAAAAAGAAATTCTGGGATCACACTAATAAGTAGAAATGACAAGTGAATTTCCTGATAAGTAAAATGTGAGAATATGAAACAAACAAGCATGATGGTTGACATTTTACCTCCAGATTAGAGAGCACAGCTGCTGGCACCTCGACTAAGTCCTTTAGGTTTCTCTCTGGTAGAATAACTCTCTTAACTCCGTATCTATGAGCAGCTAAAACCTGTATGCATTTGTTCAATGAGAAGCAGGGGACTTGTTTGTGTACATTTTGTATGAAATGAGTAATAACCCCCAGTAGAGACTGGTACGATTCAATTCAACATTTTGTTCATTCGGGTATATCCCGGCATATAATACAATATCATGTAATTCTTCTTTTCCTAAGTACTCATACAACATAGCATTCAAGAATAAAAACGATTGCCACATTTTTGTAAATAAATCTCAAGTTTAGGGATATTTAAGAGATCAGTGAAGACATCTAAACTGCCACAATCTTTCTAACATTAAGCATCTTTTCCAACAGCCACGTTTTTGCTACTCAAATGGCTGCCAAATCAGGTCTGAACGAGGGCCAAACAGTCCCCAAAGATACAATAGAATTAATATATATATATATATATATATATATATATATATATATAATAATTTGCTTTTCCTATTAAAAAAAATTAATTGGAAATGTCACAGTACACAGCAGCATACAATTATGCCATTTATTGTTTAGATTTATTTTCTATGTATGTTTCCTCTAATTTATTTTCGTCTTGGTATTCTATGCCATTATTTGTGCAAAATTGTGGACATGGATGTGCTGTTTATTAGCAAAGCAATAAAAGAGCATATGTATTCTCACTACAACAGCCATATTGGGGGGCTTTAACTTTGACAATATTTTGGTAGCAAACCAGTTAGTTTTGTTTACTGAGGATTGTGCTTATACAAAAAAGGATTTCTTCCAATAAAACGAAACAAGAAGAGAGTTTTGTGCTTCAACTTGAAAAGGGGAATAAAAGATTTGGATCCAACAATGCCAAACATTATTTTAATTAAATGCTTTCTCCTTTTTTTCTGACAAGAGATCAACAATAATAAGACTCTAGTATTACCCAACAAAATGGGGTGATTGAGAAGGAAAAGTAAAAAAAAAAGGTCATCCTGAACTACTTATAAATGAATTGAGTTTCCATTTTACAGCATATGATGAGAGAGAGTCCATCAACTGGCCAGAGACAGCTTATAAATGGAGGCAAGGTTCCCAGAATGTTTAAGAACAAGTAGATTGGACAGGGAGATTGACATCTGATGGGGTGCCAGTGTATATAGCAAGGAAATAGTTTAAAGCCATGGGCACCCGAATAGATATCAACTAATTAGGGGCATGTATTTTTTTAAATGGCAGACCTTATTTTAGATTTACAAGGTGTTTGGGTGAGCTTATAAGTTCCTTAAAACATCTTATAAGATGTTAAGAGCTTATAAACTCATCAAAAGTCTTTGGTTAATTTTTAAAAATAAGATTTTATTTTAAGAGCTTAGAGCATCCACAACAAATGAGTGTTAATAACACCCATTGTTGTGGGGCCCATGTACTACCACACCAAATTAAAAACATCTACTTTCTAAAAACTACACACCCACATCAATTTAACATTATCATTATATGCGGGTCCCATTATCCACTAACCATTTTATATTATTTATTAAGATCAATTCTTTTATGGGAGGAACTAAAGGCACCCCATGAAATTCTAAGCATACCCCAATTTGAATATTTTTCAATTAAAAAAATTTTAAGTATTAAAAAATACAAATTTACCCTTTAACAAATAAAAAAAATAAAAGAAATTTGAAACCCAACCCTCTCTTTTGACACTTCATTTCTCTTTTTTATTTTTTCATTTTTTTTTATCCTTTGATGTTGTTTCTCTAAATTTTTTCATACATTTGACTAATTCGTGAGATGCCCGTCGTGAATTTAACATTCAATTCCTCAAAAAATTTAGAGAAACAACATCAAAGGATAAAAAAGATGAAAAAAAAAAAAAAAAAAAAGAGAAAAATGAAGTGGCAAAAGAGATGGTAGGGTTTAAAAAAAAGGTTAAAGGGTAAAATTAGTATTTATTTAATATTTTAATTATTTAATTGAATTACATTTATATTGGGGTGTGCTTAGAACTTCATGGGGTGCCTTTAGTCCCTCCCTTCTTTTATTTGAATTTTTTTATGATGCAATAATTGTAAATTGAATTTAGATTAATTATGATTTATTTGAATTTAGATTAACTATCAATTAAGATCAATTATTTTATTTGAATAAAATTTTTAATTATAATTCAATAAAATAATATTGGTTTATTTTATTAGAATAAAGGTTTTGATTATAATTTATTTTCTATTAATATTTTCTATTCGTTTATTCAATTTATTCTCGATAATAAAGACATCAACAATATTTGCAAATTATCCCAAAAAGATTATATGAGAAAAGATAATTTTTCAATTTTTTTTATATGTGTTTTTAGAAATATAATATTATTTATATTATATAATATGACAATAACATAATTTAAGTGATACACATATATTATATAAAATCTTAACAAAAAATTATAATGTTTCAACATTGAAAATAAGAATTTACTTGTTAAAATTTTCTAATAAAATAACTAAAATAAATTTGAAAATTCCCACGTTGAAAATTAAATCTTAAAGAAAAAGCATAATATTAGAAATTGAAAAAAACAATTAAATAAATTTCTCGTATTTGAAAAAAATAAAAAAAATCATGTTGTAAATAACAAAATGGAGTAAAGCTGAAAATAATGTGCATAATCAACTCCTACAAATAAATAGAAAAATAGCAAAAAAAAAAAAAAGGGAGTGGAAAACGTCAAGGGGACAAGAACACCATTCTTATAGAAAAACACACATTATTTTATCCTAAAACACACACTTAAAAACACCCCACATTAATTAACACCACACATGTTTTAGTTAATAACACCTCAAAATGAATTGTTGTGGATGCCCTTATAAGATGTAAGGAGCTCATAAGCTCTTTTAGGAAAAGTAAGGGAATCTCAACTTATTTTCTAAAATAAGATGTTATTTTTTAAAACACCTTCAATTTGATCATTGAAATTACACAAATACCATTACTAACCTCTTATAATCTCAACCATCTTATTAATCCAAACACTTCAACAACTTATTTCTAACTTAAATTAAACATGAGCTCTAAAAACATCTTATAAGATGCAAGAGCTTTATAAGCTTAAAAATAAGTTTAGTCAAACACCCCCTTAGTGGTTTATTCTTTCAAGATTTCAAAGATTGTGCTTTCCCAGTATTCAGGTAAACACAGCCCTAAACCTTGAGCTTCCTTCAAGTTTTATCCATAATCAGAAATTTCTCTCATACTCTTATCCATTTAAGTGCACAAAAAGAATCAAGATTAATACTTTAATGGTTTGTGACCTTGCTCAATTTGAACTGGCCTTTGTAACTAGAGGCCTGATGAATATTAACCATGTTTGACTAACCTATATCTAACCTGCTGAAATGCAATACAACCACCCCCGTCAGATGTCACACCTAGTTCAGATTATGAAGTAATGTGCTCACTGCTACAATTGATGTCAGCAGATGAATTAGTTCAGTTGATAACACTCTTACACAGATCTGGTTCACTAGAAGAACTAAGAATTCACCAAGTTGAGAGCAGAAAATGTACCTTATCCTTGATGCCACCAACAGGTAAGACTAAACCCCTTAAAGTCATCTCCCCAGTCATTGCTGTATCTGCTCTAACTCTTCTTTGACTGAAGAGTGAAACCAATGATGTAACAAGAGTCACGCCAGCTGAGGGCCCATCCTTAGGTACAGCCCCGGCAGGAAAGTGTATATGAATATCTCTGCCTTCAAGGAGATTTTCTTCAGCAGTAGCCAATTTAAGTTCTGTTGCTCTAGCTCTAACCTATATATAAAGGGACAATTACAAATCCATTACCAAATAAAAGTTTACCTAAAAGAATGCTACTTTCTTTTTATTTTTTTCCACAGAAATGGTAATGCACAATGCATCAACTACACAGTATGTTACCCCAAATAATAATCAGATTCAAGAGGAGCTGATTTTTACATCAAAAATTCCTTTAAGTATGGTTATGATATAAGTGGCAAGTTAAGAGATGGTTTATTGTACTAATACCATAACAATTCCAAGTGGCACTACAATCTTAAGTGACTGGTATCTCAAGCCAGCAGACATTCATAGTTCTTAAGTAGGTTTTCCAAAGGCGTTCTCCAGAAAACTTTATACTTGGTTCTGGAGATACCAGAAAAGCACAATTATGACCAAAGTATTTAAGATGGCAAGTTGTAAATCTAGCAAGAACCAAAAAGTCATCCCCACTTTTCAACAATAGAAACCTTAAGGAAAATTTTATAATTTCTAAGGTGCATGTAAGACATGCAATTAAAGAAGGTCAAAATAGTTACCCATGTTAGAGCAATTTGTGCAGATTCCTTAATAACATCCCCAAGTTGGCCTGTGAGATGCAAATCACCTTTTCCCACCATTGCAGTAGCCTCAACAAACTGAACCTCTCCTCCAAAGGCTGTCCATACTAGTCCAACAGATACCCCAGGAGTTGAAACTCGGTCAGCGGTTTCTCTATCATCATACCTAGGGGGCTTCAGGATAAACAGATATACTCATTTAGTAATAATAAAGGACCAACTAAAAAGATAAACAAGAAGAATGAGAATGACTCAAGCTGAACAGGCAGCTTTTAACCAAGCAACCAAGGTTTCTAACTTGATTAGCTATACTAATTCTTGGAAGATATTACTACTTACTCCAAGCACTTTCTCCAACATAGCTTCATCCACTATGAAGGGTGAGGTGACCCTGAATGCAGTTGATAAATCATGCTTGTTAACACCAATAGGAATCACTTCCATTTCCACTTCAGCCTCATCAGCAAGCCTACCATCCAGCAAGGGTGAAGCCAGCCTCTGGACATCTTTGCTAAGTGGTACGGCCTGATCGTGCTCGGCGACTCTGACAGCTGCAGCACGAGCTAACGCAGCCAAGTTTCTCTCCAGGTTACGCACCCCAGCTTCTCTGGTATATCTTTGAATGACAAGTTTTACCGTAGCCTGCCAAAATTTCAAGAAAGTCAGCATGATTAAGGATCTACAAGTTTGACATTTCTTGAGGACTCCCCAAAAATGAATGGCAACTATATACTAATTTAATATGGGGAATTTTTTTTCAAAATTTACAAAAATGAAGCTAAATATACATTTGAATATAAACACACACACACACACACACAAGATATGAGGTACAAATTTCAGCATTAGAGAAAAGAGCTACTATGACATGGCTCTGTACCAAAACAATCTAAATATATTGAGTGATCAGATATAGCTGAAACCTTAACCTTAACAGCTGAACTCTGGTAGAAATAAAAAGAGGAGAATACAGAATTTATTATAGTTCAACTTTAAGCAAACCAGATTACTACTCTGAACAACTAATAAATCATTTGGCATCACTAATGAAGTGAATAAACCAGTATGCCTCCTAGTAAAAGCATGATGTGAATCATGTATCTAGATGCATAATTATATACTCTAGCGAAACAAATTGCATTATAGTTCTATACCTCAGGAACTTGAAGGAAATCAAAGCTCAAGCCGTGCTGATCAAGAACTCGTGGAATTAAATGCTGCATTGCTATTCTAAGTTTCTCTTCAGGTGTATATCCTGGCAACTCAATGACCTCCATCCTGTCTAAGAGTGCCGGAGGAATAGGCTGTACTCTATTTGCAGTAGCCACAAAAATTACCTTTGACAAATCAAATGGCACATTCAAATAGCTAAAAACTTCAGTCAAGGATCACTGTAGGAATAAGTTCCCCATAAATTTGTCAAAAAATATCATATATTCACTTAAACATGTATCAGGGCATGTTAAAGGGTCCAAGTGTGACATTGGCACTGTTTCATCTCCCTATGTCCAAAAACTAATAAAATGGCAAAGCTTCTGCCAACAGACAATCTTCTAAGTTCACTTTCCTTCCACAACCCCCTGCACACCACCACCACCATACACACACACCCTTACAAAAACAAAAACAAAAAAAGAAAGAAAGAAAAGAAAAGAAAAGAAATCTCATGGGAAAAAATATATATAATAATGGTACGAAAAAAATGAAGAGCCAACCAATACTTATAGAATTACCAGAATATGTGCCGTGCAAATATTAAAGAATAAAAATGATTATAAGAGGATGATATTTCACCAAACACAATTATATGCAGGTGCATATTGGCCACTATATTATCATAGATTCTACCAAAAATCGACAGTGACAGGATACTGATCATTAAATGTTTTGTTCTGTTCAGGATCAAGAACCTCAAGCAATGCAGAAGCTGGATCACCCCGAACATCAGAACCTGTTTTGTCAATCTCATCCAACAGCATAACTGGATTGCAAACACCTACTCTCTAGAAAAATCAAACAAACACTTCAGTTCACTTTGATAAATGTATAACGTTATATAATAGCTATTTTAATTTATTAAGGTCTAAAACACATAACACTTGACATATAATTGGAAAATGATTCTACATCTTAAAGCAATCAGTGAAATTATTTTCTAATGTATAGTTGTTAGAAGTATATATCCATGAGATGGTGAATATATTCTAGCAACTAAGCTGTAAAATCATTCAATCCAGATGACTAATTTTACTCTATTTCAAATAGTTTGAACCAAAGACAGGGAGCAACCAAGATTCTAGTTGTCTATCTCAGTGAAGCATACACAAGACAAAATCTAATGGTCCACATGCATTTTAGTGGAGGCATGGACATGCCATTAGATAACCTATAGACCCCGACCATGAAATTTATGCAATAGCACTAGAAGGCATTTCTAGAACTTGAAAATTTCACGGGAGGTTGTGACTTACTTGGTTGGGACAAGGGATGATTGGGAAGGAGTGCTATGAGGTATGGATTAAGATGATACCATCAATAAATATAATGTGTGATTCATGTAATTGGATAACATGATCAAAATATTGTTATCTAAAACAAAACAAACCCAAAGTAAAAAAAAAATTCTGTTACCCATTTTCTTTTCCTATTTCTTCTCTCGGTGTTAAGATGCATGTTCTTCACTTTCATTTTCTATTTTGTCTCCCAACCTTCCTCAAACATCTTTTCTTTCTTGCGATTCTTATTCTGTCACATTTATTTTTGTCCTCTTTTTTATTTTTACCCCCAAATTATCTCCCCTATATTCTACTTCTCCAAGGATTGACCTGCGCTATCAGCATCATGTTCAAGCACCACCATCCACTTTATTTCTTTGAATTTTTGTATTCTCCACCTTTTCCTTTTTCCTTCACCATTGCTGGTACCTACATAGCCATGTTCTTTCCTTTTGTTCATATTCTTTTTGTTATCTTTATTTTTTTTCTTCTCCACATTTTCCCTCTCAGTTTTCACCTTTTGCTATTTTTTCATCTAGTAGTACCAAACTCACAATCCTGTCATGCTTCTTTACATCTTTTCTTTCTTTTTATGCTAATATTTTGTTCTTTGATATTATTTCTCTCCCTATTTTTCTCCTTTTTTTTTCTTTTTAAGACAGTGATGGCAGAACACCTTCTCTGCCACCACCGTCCACCAGCACCTCCAATGCCAGAACTGGACATAACAATAGGTTGCATGGCTAAATGAGAGTCCATCCTTCAGAAACTCTACCCCTGAATTCAACTGGATTGTCTGTAAAGTTTGATTGATATTTTGGGATATCTTTTCCCATTAACCTATTAAATATTTAGCCAATTGGGATTATTCCATCTCACAACATAGTGAGACGCCTCATCCAATTATCCCAACAAAACAAGGATTTGGACCGGGCCATGGACCGACCCTAGGCCCTCAGTGCAAAATAATATATTAGGTTTGGATATGATAGAAATCAACCTAATCTGGTGAAGGCGCCTGAAAAGTTTAAAATAAAATGCAACAAGACATTAAATTAATAAAAAGGTCGCTTGAAGAGGTTTGCAATTTTCTCTAGTTAATGATACTAATCCACCCCATGCAGCATTTTTATTCTTTAACTTGGCATTATTTTTTCCCTCTAATTTCAAACCTGAACACATTGACAATTATAAGTTCAATTTGTGAAGGATCATACTTTATTGACTGATGGGGTAAAGATAAACTTTTTGGGACTTTCACTGCTGGAAATTGCTATTTCTGAAAAGGCTTAATGAAGAAACAAATTTTAGCAAGAATGGTCCTTATCATTCAACTGCCCAGCTCATGGAACGAAGAAAAACAGGAAGTCATTCTTCTACTTGGCTCATGTAAGTGCAACTGCTGGAAATTAATAAAATTCTGACTGATTAGACCTCAATACACAACATTAATAAATTTTACAGTTTTCATACATGCTATTTCCTTGGGCAGACATCGATATATAATTTGGGTCCTAGCAGAAAACAGATATTTTGGGGGCAAGAAGAGAATGTTGATTATATCTTTACTTAAAAGCAACATTTTATTTTCATGGAAACAGAATATGAACTCGACCACCCTTAAGGAAAAAATCTCTTTCCCCAGAAAGAGGATTACACTTGATTGACTCACCAAATATGAGAGTTGGGAAAAGAGAGAAGTCAAGGGAATTCCAGAATTAGTCATTCCCTTAAAATACGTCATTAGATATATTACTTATATTTTCCACTGATTCAAGTTTAAATTTTTTCATCACTAGTTGGTTGAAGGTGCAGCCATAAATCAACTAAAAGTCGTTCATTAAGCTCTAGTCACACTATAAGGTCAAGCCCATGAATCCAGTTGTAGACATCTTGCCTATATTCAGCTAAGGACCCTCTTTTAAAGAAACCTAATTCTACAATCAAGCAATCATGAGAGAATGTTCTGTAAGATCATTACTCACCTTCAGTCCATCAACAAGACGGCCAGGCATGCTCCCAATATATGTTCGCCTATGCCCTCTAATGTCAGCCTCATCTTTAACACCACCTAGGGATATGCGGACAAATTTTCTGCCCAAAGCAGCAGCAATTGATGAAGCTAAAGATGTCTTTCCAACACCTGGTGGACCAACAAAACACAATACTGGGCCTCTTGCATCTGGCTTGAGCTGCATAACGTATTTGAGGCATAGTCATGTTGAATCAACAACTTCTACATTAGGAAATATCAACATATCTGTAATAAGAGGTCAACCTTGCGAACAGCTAAATATTCAATTATCCGCTGCTTGACTTTTGCTAGACCATAGTGGTCAATGTCAAGACGTTCCTTTGCAACCTTCAAGTTCAACTCCTGTTCTTCACTGGCTTTTTGCCAGGGCAAGTCAGCAAGAAGATCCAGGTATACGCGGGAACTATTATATCCAGGTTGTTGAGGCTGCATTTTTTTCAGTCTCCTGATATAAGAAATTAATGTAATAATATAAATACACTCTTTTAAAAAATCATTACTGTAGAATCATGAGAAAGACATCTAAAAGCCATAACTTATGCGATAATTTTGTGAAACACAAATAAACTACATAATAACACATCTGAAGAGCCTATCTTAAGCTGAATTAATAAAATAATCTAGAAATAAAATGAAATGTATCAGGTAAACCCACAGACTAGAAAATTACGAAGATGAAGATAGGATCACTTGGATCCATTAGTTCAACCACAAAATGAGACAATTCTTTGACGCACTGAGCATCTTTCAGACAACTTCAAGAGGCTTAATAGTGTCACTTTTCCTGAGTGTATTTCTCCATGACAGATAATTAAATTTAATTCAAGATCATGATTTACGAAAGAACTCAGAGTCTTGTGTGCAAAACAATAACATAAATCTTTTTATAACATCTAGATAGTAAGTACCTTAGTTCTCTCTGAGCATGTTTCCAGATATTTGCTGGCATTCCTGCATCTTGCATCTTCCTTTCCAAAGCGACCACATCATCCTCCTCGTCATCATTGTCTCCAAGTTCTTCCTTTATAGCCCTCATCTGGAACATGTTGCAAAAATCACAAACATGTACACACCATTAGAATCTATACATGTATAAGCCAATGAGAATAAATGAGGACTTTCCTTCAAGAAATCAAATATGTGAAGCCAATTTCCCATATAAGTCATGGATTTCATCTATGTCTCCATAACAATTACAGTAATACGGATATCAGCCCCATTTTAGTTAGAGGTAGCTTAAGAATTTAAAGACAAAATACTTGCTTTTTGAGACAACGGACCAGATTACAGCACTTAAACCAAATTAAGTTTACGAGGACAGTTTTTTTGAACGTTGTGGGAACAACGCTCTGAGCCTGGATGGTTTCACTATGCTAGCTTATCAGGAATGTTGGATCACAATGAAATTTTCAATGAAGGTTTTTTTAGGAGTTTTCTGAAACGGGGTGGTTAAAAGGATGAAGAGTGAAACTTATATTTATCTACTTCCAAAGCAAAAAATTCACCAAAGATTAAAGACTTCAGCCCATGCAGCTTAGTCACTATTCTCTAAGGTCATTGCCCAACTGTCTTTAAGAATTAGGTAGCAATTCCATTTATAGTTGAATCAAAAAGAGCTTTAGTTAAGGGAAAACAAATGTTGTATGGTGGGTGATTGCTAATAAGGTGGTAGACGAATATAGAGTTCATAAAAAGAACTTGGTTTTCAAGAAAGCATAATTATCGAGAGAGGGGAAGTTAACTTTAATTTCTGCAAATAATGAATTCTCATACCGGTGTTCATATGCCTCTTAAGAATACCCAAATAGGTTGCATATCTTATAGAGATATTTAAGGGGGACTTCTTACGGGACGGGGCTGACAGAGATTCCCACTCTCCATCTGGTTGCTTGGGAGGTGGTTGTTAGGCCTAAAGAAGTGGGAGAGTTTGAAATTGGTAATGTTTGTTTGAGAAATAAGGCACTATTAGGTAAGTGGCAGTGGAAGTTTGATAGCGAGAGGGATTATCTTGGGGTAGGGTTGTGGTTAGAAAATAATAAGATGATATTTGGGGAAGATCAGCAGTAAGGGTTTCTCTTTTGCACAGTTCCCAACGTTATATGGGACAATTTGTATTCAGACACTGGTCAATATTTGTATTGCACAGTTATTCCCATCTTTGCATAATGAAAAAGATTAAAAGAAATGCTGGGACAAACTTTTTCAGGTGGAACATATAGTATATGACCTCAGTGGTATTCACAAAGTATCAGATCATGGAAAGCAAAAGTAAATTCAGATTTGAGATTTTTCGAGTTACAACATTATATGGTCAATGCACAGCATTGAATCCTTAAGCAGATCAAGAGTTGACGATGAGCAACATCTTTATGCAACTCCAACAGCTAAAGGTGCATGAAACAATCAGTGAAGGAGATAAGTGATCAATGTTACAAAATCTGCAGGCAAAGGAACTTTTCGAGGGTTCCACAGGGATCACTGAAATCCTAAAACAATAAACAGGCATGGAATGACAAACCTGCTGACGGAGGAGAAATTCTTTCTGCGATTTTGACAGTTGTCCCTCAACCTTTTGCGTAATCTTCTCTGCCACACGAATTGACTACACATGACAGGAAAAAAATAGCATGACTCATGATTCTATAGGATCCTAAAATTAACAAATCCATTAGCTGAATATAGATACCTGTAAATGCCTATCAACCAATTCAGTTGCTTTAGAAAGCCTCACTTTCACATCAACAGAATCTAACATGGATAACTGCTCCTCGAAGCTAATTTCAAAACTCGCAACGAAGATATCAGCCAATTTGTGCACAGGAACTGTCTCCAGGAGAACTTTAGTCCTCCCTCCTGTTTTTTGTTTCTAGATATAGAAATAACTCAAATAAGATCACAAGTAATAAATTCTTAGAGAAAAAAATTTAAATGTCTGCCTTGCTTCAACTAGCCCATGACTTCCTCAGTGGTAATTTAGCTTTTATCAAACAGCCAAACAATAAAATTAAACCACGAATATTACCTGCTCAAGAACAGAAATAAGCTCCATAGCTGTGGACTTGAATTGTCTGGATAATGCAATGAAATCAGGATCTTGTTCCACTTGATCCATCTCTAATAATATGATAAGATGGTATGGAATCAGCATCTTAACAAAGCTAGTTCTGTACAGTTGGTGAATATGATGCTTTCCAAATGAGATGGCAGCAAAAGAAAATTAAGTAGGCATTTTCAAAATGAACATATAGTTTATGAAAAAATTAACTAGTTGATGCAAGATAATATATCACATTCGTTTAATTAGTTTGCACCTATGTAGATGAAACTAATATTAATTCCATAAGTATGATTATATATGTGTGTGTTAATGAAATAAAACAAAGCAATAGAGAAGAAACAAAGTAAAACTTAGCATGTAAGCATTGAGTTTTTTCCACATTCTGCTCTCGTGGAAGGCAGATAATTCTTACAAATATGCTTTTTCAGACCCTATTTCATGGAGAAATTATCAATTTATAATTTTTCTGTGCATGATTACACAAAAGCCAGCGGGGCATGAGTGATATTACTTTGGTTTTAGGTTAGCTTTAGTCTTTAGCTTGAGAACAGCTAAAGACTTTTGTGCAGGGCACATTCACTATGTATTTAGTTACATACAAATCTCTTGTCTCCGATTACTTGCACCAAAATGAAGAATTTGACGATAGCTTACCAACTTTCGTCATATCAAGGGGAGTGATCCTGGCCGTGTAATATGTTCCTCTTGTGCTCAGCTCCTGCACACTAAATCTGCACAGGCCTTCAAGAACTACAGTGTAGGTGACCCTTCCACTTGGTTTCTCCACTCCTCTTGACAGATGTAAAGCTCGGGCAGCAACTCCCCTGGAGAGCACAATGGTAGAACACCAGTAACCAACAAAATTCAGCTATAACAAGAGCTAGCAGACTTCAGCTTCACTAATGTTAGTATACCTATCATGCCAGTGGATAACTTCTTGTTGATTTTTACCACCATGCTTGTGGGAGTCAGATGTTTCCTCTTGGGTTTTTGAGCTTCTTTCTCCTGAATTAGTTCCCATGCCTTCAACAACAGTTTCACAACAACTGGTTAAATCATATCTTAAATATAATGCTGTTGCAATTAAGATTATTCTCAGCGTGATCTTCATATCATGTTTCAAAATTTCCCATCATAACTACATTGGAAAGACGCTCAACCAAACACTAAACACCAAACGGTGTTGAACCTGATACATGTAGTTTAGAAAAACACACACAACACCTGGAGACGTCATGGAACCAGCTGATGAAGCCTCCACAGCAGCATCACGAACTGGGAGGATACCAATCAGTCCTTTCTCTTCCCTCTGCCACAACTCTTGTTCAACCAACTTCACACTAGCACCACAACCATTCGCAACAACATAAGTATCTGCATCCCAAATACTGAGAATAGCACAATACCCAATACAATAGGAGACTACAATTGAATAATTCGTACCTGCTGGAAGAGGTGCATCGAATACGAATAATCGCACCAGGCAGCAACACTTTGTTCCGAAACGGAAGAATTGCGAGTCGACCAGGGAGCTCCACCGATTCCGCCATACAATAATCAAAATCAACAGCAAAAACGTATCGTATCTGTATTCGTGGTGTGTTTATGTATCTGTATATTTATGTGTATATATATATCTGATTTTGCGGAAAAAGAAAAATTGAAGCTATGAGAAAGGGGGAGACTGAGGAAGAAAAACTGGAACAGAAAAGGGGAGAAAAGGAAAATCAGAAATACAAGTAGAGTTTATGAGGTTAGGCAATAAGATCATAGAATAGACCAACTACAAAGTTACAAGTTACAACAGACAATGAATCTATACACATATACATATAAATGTTTGTTTGGTGGTTGTATTCTCTCTCCACTTTCTCTCCCCTCGTGATCAATGTTTTCATTGGGGTGGATTTTACTTTGGTCGATAGAAAGAACAAAGAGTAACACTTATGTGCACCAGTTGCATGTTGTAATCAATATTTTTATATTATAAATGTAGTATTTTTATATTATAAATGTAATACATTTATACATATTCATTTTAAAAGGTACGGATATTTGTACATAAAAATACTATATTTATAATATAAAGATATGGATTACACAGAATTTCACTTCTGTACAACTGGTGCACAAAATTTTTGTGAAGTACAAATATTCACATATATCCTTCTCGCTAACGTATTGATTAATTAACAAACCATTTCAAAATACACAAAAACTCATGTGCACCAGGTGCATGGATTTAAGATTCGTGCAATCCGGGTCAATTCGATTCGGATTCGTGAATTTCTATTTTTTTTTAAATTTTTTTTCAGATTTTTGTTTTGACCTTTATATTATAAATGTGTGATTTTATGTATAAATGTGTGACTCTTATGTACAAACATCCGTACCTTTATGTCTGCAACTTAGAAAAAAAATGAAGATTTTCAACACAATTTGTATTGTATACCTTTTATGTGATATCAATGTAACATTTATGTTATATTATATCACATCTATGTACAAATATTCTGACTTTTATGTACATAAAAGTGCATAAAGGTCAGAATATTTATACATAAAGGTGACATGATATAATGTAAAAGTCACATTGATATCACATAAAGGTATACAGTTCAAATTATGTTGAAAATCTTCATTTTTTTTCTAAGTTATAGTACATAAAGGTCATGATAGTTGTACATAAAGGTCACAAATTTATAACATAAAGGTCACACTAATACAACATAAAGGTAACAACCAAAAGTTAAAAAAAAAAAAAAAAAACTAAATTCAAAACACGCAGATTCGAGTCAAAATTGGGTCGACCCGAATTGTATGTACACCAAGTGCACCCAAGACCAACTCTTCAAAATAAATGTTTTTATTGAATTTAAATTTTGTTTCAAATTAACTATTGTGTTAAATTTTTATACAATTTTTAATTATTCATATTAATATTTTCTAACTAAAATTTAGGGATTTAATACGATATTATTTATGAAATTAATTTGATTCTTCCCAATTTTGAATTCTAAATTTCATAATTAGTTAAGGGTATGTTCACCCAATTTTAATATTCTTTAACAAAAACTTTAAAACAATATTTATTATGCAACAAATGTAGTATATGTTAATGTGTTTATTATTTAATATTCAATCTGTTTGGAAATAAATGTCATTTGGAATTTTTGTCATAAATTATTTTAAAAACAACATTTATTATGAAAACAATTGTAGTATTAGATTAGTTACATTAGTAAATAAGTATTCCTTTGATTGGAATAAAGTTGTATTGGTATAAAAAGAACCCATTGTTCTAAAACAACCTTCATTTTATAGTTATAAAAAAATGCGTTCACAAAATTAGTGTTACAAAATTTCATGAAGAATCATCTTTAATCTCAATAATTGTTCATACTTACTAACCGTCGCGTAGATTACATTTTTTTTAATGAAAATACAATCAGTAATTAGATTTCATTAGAAGTATATCGGTCACTTTATAAAGCTATTTAATTTGTGTGAAAAATATTAAAACAACACCTATAAAACATTTTTAAAAAAACATATGTTTTGGTAATTCATAAAAAAAAAATTGTAATTTCTTTTTCAAATTGATCCTTCTTTGCAAATTGTTGTTTGGAAAATATTGAGTGTGATGCTTAGATGCTCGTTTAAATCATGGTTGACCCATGAAATTCTTTTATAATCTTAAAGTCAATTTCAATCAAAACGATCATATTAAAAGTTGAAGAGTAGACTTAAACAATACTTTCAAATACTAAAATATAGAATATTAGGCAAATTACCTTGTATTTCGACACTTGTGGAGATATATATGACAAACAAGATTCTCTATTTTACATTAGTGTTTTATCTGTTGTTTTAAAATTACTACCACACTTCAAGTGTAAAAAATGATATCATCAATTTATACGTGGCATAAATTAAAAATAATTGAATAGAAGATGAAACATCAATTCGTGTGTGTTATGTATCAATTCCTGTGCGTCCATATTTATCTGAATCCATCTACGTTCGTTAGTAAAAATATAGTGTATATTAAAAAAAATTTATTTGTATAATTAAGTCTTTAAAAGATACATTTCTTAATGAGTTTGAAGAATTTGAAGGGAGGTGAACAATAAAGATTATATATTTTTAATAAGTTTGAGGGAGTGGAAGGGGGGTGAAAAATAAAGATTAGAAAACTTCATTACTGCTCCTTCAGTGGATATTGATGGTATTCGTGAACCTGTTTCTGAATTTCTACTTTACGGAAACAATATTATGGTATTTATTGGTATACAAGAACCTGTTTCTGCTCCAGTGGATATTGATGGTATTCGTGAACCTGTTTTTGGATCTCTACTTTACGGAAACAATATTATAGTATTTGTTGGTATTCGTGAACCTGTTTCTAGATCATCTCTACTTTATGGAAACAATATTATGGTATTCGTGAACCTGTTTCTAGATCTCTACTTTACATATAAACATGTTTCTGGATCTCTACTTTACGAAAATAATATTATGGTATTCGTAAACCTGTTTCTGGATCTCTACTTTATGGAAACAATATTATGGTATTCGTGAACCTGTTTCTGGATCTCTACTTTACGCAAACAATATTATGGTATTCGTGAACCTATTTTTGGATGGATCTCTACTTTACGGAAACATGTTTCTGGAAGGATCTCTATTTTACGGAAACAATATTAAGGTATTCGTGAACCTATTTCTGGATGGATCTTTACTTTACGGAAACATATTTCTGGATCTCTACTTTACGGGAATAATATTATGGTATTCGAAACATGTTTCAGGATCTCTACTTTACGGTAACAATATTATCTAGATGTTTCTGGATCTCTACTTTACGGAAACAATATTATGGTATTCGTAAACTTGTTTTTGGATGGAAACAATATTATGGTATTCGAAACATGTTTCTCGATCTCTACGTTACAGAAACAATATTATTTGGATGTTTTTGAATCTCTACTTTACGGAAACAATATTATGGTATTCGTGGTATTCATGAACCTGTTTCTGAATGGATCTCTACTTTACGGAAACATGTTTCTGGATCTCTACTTTACAAAACCTGTTTCTAGATGGATCTCTACTTTACAGAAACATGTTTCTAGATCTCCGGATCTCTACTTTACGGAAAGAATATTGTGGTATTCGTGAACCTGTTTTTGGATGGAAACAATATTATGGTATTCAAAACATGTTTCTCGATCTCTACTTTACGAAAACAATATTATCGGATCTCTACTTTACAGAACCTGTTTTTGGATAGATCTCTACTTTACGGAAACATGATTCTGGATCTCCGGATCTCTACTTTACGGAAACAACAATATTATCTGGATGTTTCTTGATCTCTACTTTACGGAAATAATATTATGGTATTCATGAACCTAATATTCGAAACATGATTCTGGATCTCTACTTTACGGAAACAATATTATCTGGATGTTTCTGGATCTCTACTTTAGGATGCTTCTGGATCTCTACTTTACGATAATAATATTATGGTTTGCACTTTTACCCATGAGTTTGAGGGGATGGAAGGGAGGTGAAAAATAAAGATTAGAAAACTTGTGTGACCCAGGTTCGAACTCAGGTTATCACAATCTACACTTTAATAAAGATAGGATACCACTTGAGTTGCAAGGCTCGTGGTTATTTAAAATGTATATATTACTTATTTTATTTAAAGGTATTAGTTGTTTATCTAAAAAATATTATTTCATTTTACTAAAATTATTACTTATTTTATTAAATGACAAATGTGCAAATATTTATTTAATGTTTATGGTGGGGGTGCAAATACTTTCCTAAAGTTTATGGTGCAGATACATTCATAATGTTTATATTATGAACGATAGAAATGTTGTCATAATCTTCTTTATA
The DNA here is from genome assembly GCA_946896805.1 of Scutellaria galericulata. Classification (NCBI taxonomy): domain Eukaryota; kingdom Viridiplantae; phylum Streptophyta; class Magnoliopsida; order Lamiales; family Lamiaceae; genus Scutellaria; species Scutellaria galericulata. The sequence continues at coordinate 13,933,810 of OX335791.1, read as the reverse complement.
TGGACTTCTTTTTTACATATATTCTTTTAATATAAGTTTTTTCTATATTTTATTAAATAATTAATTATTTTTATTGTAACAGTTCTAATTAAAATTAATTTAGAATATTTCAATACAAACAATTAATTATTTAATACAATATAATACATATTTTACAAAATATATATAATAAATTTGAATGTGAATAAAATAACCATAGAGGAGTAATTAGGACATTAATTAAAACTATGGGACTAGTGAGAGTATATTTGCACTAAAAATGATTGATAACATATTTGCACTTCTAAAACAACGTTAAGTATATATTTGCACTTTATTAAAATATAAAATATTACTCGCATAATTAAAAAGTATTACTCATACAATTGAAAGGTATTGTATAGTGTACAAATTTAAAATCTTAAAAATAGAATTCGTGATTTCATCATTTTCTTCATCAAATTTTGTGCAAATGATTTTATATTGTTGAAATAATTGATTTTCAATGTTTTAAAATCATTGTAACGGAATCATTATTTGAAATTAATCTTCTATCATGTACCAAGATCCAAAGGGATCAATCTTGTTTGGAGGTACTGAATCTATGAAGATAAGGAAAGAAAGAGAAGAGAAAGAAGAACAAACCACACACATGAAATTGTGATTCAAAGCAGAAAGAGGAGAAAAAGATATAGAAGAAGAATAAGAGCGATATGTCTAAAGAGATTAAACGAGGTGAAGAGTGTATGTGTGTGTGTATATATATATTGAGTAAACAATAATAAGAGTGTTCAACTAAACATGACCAAATTTAAATTGAGTTGCACAAATGTTAGAATTCCATACTATATAGTCTATAATGTAGAGTAAGTGAAATTTAAAATGAATTGCAATGATCCTAGAATCCCACTGTATAATCTATATTGTGGAGTGAGTATGAGCACAAAAGGTCAAATGGAAAATGTGTATAGTTAATAAAACTATTTAAAGACAATGAACAATTCCACAAAGCTCAAAGTTGAACTGAATTTATTAGAAAGAGTAAACTTGATCAAAATTCTTCAACAATAATAACAATCAATGCCAATCAATCACCTGCATGAAAATGAAATTGAAAATGAGAGTTACTAATATGATACATAAAAATAGTAACTATATCACATACAAATATTACCTTATATTATTAATATTTAAAAAAATTGTATTACTTACACAACCAAAAAATATTTCAAATATAACTAAAAAGTGTTACATATTTGATAGAACATAAACAGAAGTAGGGGTGTGGTCGGCGCGTGGTGTATGGGATCACGTGAAAACAAATTGAAGTTTTTGTGATTTAATAATGTATTTATCTAAAAATAAATTATTTTAAATTAAATTTCTGGACAGCATATTATTTTGGATATGTGGAAGAAATAGAAACAGGGTGGCGATGTGTCGATAAGGTGGGTATGAGATGAGAAGTCCAAGTGCGTCGGCCGATGAAAAGTCGTGGCTGCTATTCCTATTTGGGTGGGCCCAAGTCAAACCCGACCGTACGAATTGGATGACTTTGCATGCTTCGCTTATCTATCTTTCCTTTGCTTCTTCTCTCATCTCATGTTATCTATTTCTCTATCTACATATAAACCTTTTGCATATTGTATGTATGTAAGTTTTTTGTTCAAGCAACTTTTCAAGAAACATAAAAAAAAGCAATACAAAAGTGTGGATTGACTTGGAAATGGGAATCAATGATTAGATTATGAGTATGGCTTTTCTGAAATCTGAGAAATATTTCAATTCATTATTCAAATATGAATTTTATTTATGGATAACAATATTTTTATCTCGTAAAGTTTTATTCTTAAATCTTTTAACAATGAACAAAAGCTGACACAACGTTTCGATTGGTTTTTATGAGCAATTTGATTAAAATCCACTCATTTCTATTGATGTGATACTATATTACCATTTTTTAAGTATAAGTACATGTTACAAGTTAAAACATTGATTGTTGAATGAGTTTAAATGTAATTTTCACGGATCTTGAGATCGATTTGATGATTCGATCAAAATTCAAGGATAATAGATGAAATTCACTCAATAAATTAAGGTCCAAAAGTGGCCCACAAAGAAAAAACTTCTAATTTAGGGCTAAAAGACGAGTCCATGTGAGAAACGAAAGAGAATTAAAGATTAAAAGTCAACCCTTCGAAGAAATCTTAAGCAAGGGTTATAAGATACAAGAATCCAATATAAAGAAAAAACTAACTATTTATAAAGCCCACAACTCCATGTTTTCTGAAGCCCAACAAAGTAAAGAGCTGCCCAAATTCCTTAAAAAATTCCAAAATAAAACCAATTGGTACATGAAAGAAATTTAGCTATGATGTAAAAAAGTTAATTTATCATTTTCAACACTTTACTTTTATATTTATAAAAATTATATATGTTGCATTCATGAAGAAACATAAATAATTTGTATTTATTAAAATAATATTGACATGTCTATCATATTCTTCAATCATTCAACTATTTTTATAATATTTTATATCTTTAGTAAAGATTCTCAGGTTTTTTTTAATTACGTAATAAAATTTTCAAAATAATAAATTTCCAAATAATTTTCAAAGTTTATTCTAAAACATATATTTCACAAAAATATTCAATTTCTGATTAGGTTTGGAGGTTTCATTTATATTCAAACACCCCACCTTTATTTTAAGTTTTTATTTTCTTTCTATATTTTCTCTAAATTTAAAAATATAAAAATTGAAATATTATTTTATAAGAATAAATATAAATATATATAGTTTTGCCCAATGCATATCATCTAATTTAATGCTAAATATAATATAGTCAGATTAATATATTATTTGATTGTTGAAATATATATTGTATTTGTAAAAAAAATTAGTATATTTGAAAAATTACATGTAGATGTCTATTAGATTAATATTTAGCTCTCTCACCACTTTTAGATTTGATTTTTATTATTGAAATTAGAATTACCCTCAAATTTATTTTCAATTATATAATTAAAAAATCAAAATTTCTTATATAAATACAGAAGTTTATTTTAATTCACATATTCACAAAAATATCCAATATCATTAGTGAGTAGGTTTGAACAACTCCTTCAATCGGTCTACCGATATTTTAGTTTTTTTATATATTATTTTTATTTATATTAAATAAATTATATGTGTTGTACCCTGAAACCGAGCTAGCGTGTATAGGTTAAACGGGGCTTGAGCTCGTCCCGACCAACCTAACCAGGCACAACGCGAGCTGAGGCTCACCCTCGGCCGATAGCCGACCTCATCTTGAGATTCTCAACCACCCCCACCTAACATTATGGTGTCAATCATATCAACATCTCATCAAGATCAATCAAGACATGAATTAGGAATTTACATCTCCTAAATCATGGAAAAGTAGATTTTTTGTCTCTCAACCCTCATATAGAAACTCATTTGTAGAGGAAAATGGGGAGGAAGCTCTCAAGTAGTTATCAAATACACATTCAATGCTTTTCGGTTTGAACTATTTTAGTCGACTTGGACGAGTAGTTCTACATACAATAAAAGCAAAAGGCCTTGAGCCACTTTACTTGCATTTATTATTATTCATATCATTTATCTTGATTTTATCAGGGATGTAAATGAACCAAGCTGTTTGCGAACTATTCATAGCTCGGTTCGATAAATATTCGTTCGAGATCGTTTGTTAAGCTTAACGAACCGAACTCGAGCCCAGACATGTTTGGCTCGAAAGTTCGCAAACATATTCGCAAACTAGTTCTTTAAGGAAGTGCATGAACGGATTCACAAACATTCATTAAAGAAGTTCACGAACATTTTTATTTACCTATTTGTTTATAGTTCGTGAATATGTTCGTTTCTCTATTCGTTTATAGTTCGTGAATATGTTCGTTAAGGAAGTTCGCGAAATGTTCGTTAGTATGTTTGTGAGCCTATTTGTTTAGAGTTCGCGAACCTGTTCATTTTAAATTCATTTATATATTTTATAAGATATTAAATATGATTTATGAATTTTAAAAGATTTTAAAATTTAAATAAATATATAAATTAATTAATAATTTGAAAAAAATCTTACTAGTACATTTTGGAGAGGAATCGAACACGGGATCTCTTGCAATTGAATGAGATGGCCAAAATTTAATATGTTAACAAGCTTTTGAGCTCAAGCTCGAATTCTAATTTTAACGAGGCGAACTCGAGCTTCAATTATTGAGCTTGTAGTCGAACTCATTTTGAACTTTCATGAATTTTTGTTGAGCCAAACTCGAATTTGATTTGTCGAGCTTGTATTTGAACTCATTTCGAGTAATTTAACGAACTTTTATCGAGCCGAATTCGAGTTGAGTTCGTTTAGCTTGTTATCGAACTTTATACAAGCCGAACTCGAATGAATATCAAACTCAATTTTTTTATGTTGAGCCGAACTTAAACTTTATTTTTAAAGTTCGTATTGAACTCAAGATGAACTCAAACTTGAAAAAAAACGAACGAGCCGAACTCGAGCCCAATGATATTCGGCTTAGTTCGATTCGTTTACATCCCTAGATTTTATTATTTAAATACATTGATGGTGTGACTATAATTATTATTTACGGTTTTTATACGGCAACAATATATATATATATATATATATATATATATAAAATATGGGAAGACTAGCATATCTTATTTTGATAAAAAAAATTCAAAATTTATATGTTATTTAGTAATATTTATTATCAACCTTACATTTGAAATCAATAATTAGTCATAATATCTATTTTAGATCTTAGTAAGTCTTATTTATAATAAAGATAATTTATTGTGAAAAATATTGTAGGCTTGTGGCACAAGTGATCAGAGCATCCTTCTATATATATCTATTATCTATTACCTATATAAAAATGTGAATGTTTCTTATAAAATATGAATTGTCTTATTGTCAAATATAGCTTTATTAAAGATTATTATTTAAGATTATAATAGTAATTTAGGATTTTCATATTTAAATAATTTTATATTAAAATCCTATAATAATTAGAATTCTAATATATAAGGTATTTGTTTTTTTTTTTCTTAATTTGAATTGATATCCACGTACAACGTACGTGATCTAAAACTTGTATAATGATAAAGATAGAGATGCATATGTAAGTATAATATAAGACATATATTTTAATTTTTGTATGAATATGATCATACTTTATTATTTTTTATTATTTATAATAATAAGGATTATTTATTTATTTATTTATGATAAAACTCATCTATTAGTTTGATTATTGAATGGGTTGGAGTAAGAGCACCCCATTTTCTAAGAGCACCCCAAGAAAGAAAATACCACTTAATATCATTTCTAAGGGCACCCAATTTATTTCTCACACTACCCTTATCAAATAAAAAAAACACAGAAAAAAAAGAGAGAAAATCGGTGTTCTTCACCAAATCTCCATCTTGTTCGGCCAATACCCCGTTCGGTTCTTCGCCATTTTCAAATCTCCACGATCTTCAATCTTGTTCGATTGATTCGTCCAAACATCGGCAACAATGGAACGCCACTTCAAACAGATATTTGGAAAGCTAAATTTATCGAGTAAGTTAATTTTCAATAATTTCATTCGATTTTGCAATTGATTACTTTATTTTTTTAGAAATTTATTTACCTTATTTATCGGGTTTGTTATGGGTTAGTGAATTAGTAATTGAATTTGATGAAATTGTATGTAAAAAGTATGTTTTTGGTTGAATTTCTGAAAAAATCGAAGATTTGCAAACCGAAAAATTGTCAAAATGTTCGGTACTGGTTTGCCAAAATTTTTAGTTTTGTTCGGCCAACCTGACCGAACGAGTAAGTACACAGTCGGCCGTCTCGGCTGAGCGTGTGCGCGTGCGTTCGGCTGCCTCGACCGAACGCAAGTGCGTGCGTTCACGCGTTCGGTTGGCCCGACCGAGCAGTTTCGCACGCATTCGGCTGGCCTGGTTGAACAGTTGTGCGCGCGTTCAGTCGAGGCTACCGAACAGTGTGCAATTTTTTTTTCCAATTCATTAATTTTTGTGTTCCGTTGACTCAATTTTTTTTTTTTGTAATCCAGGTAAGATGTATATTAGGAAGCGTAGGGAATTGGAGCGTGGCGAAGGTTCGGGCATGCAAGAACCTAGCTTGAATGTGGAATTTGAAATAGAGCCAGAGGTGGTTGCCGAAATTCCCCACATTCCCGATATCCCACCCACATTTCTTTGTGGCTGTAGTTCTAGAGCCTTTTTTTAAAACACTCTTCCCACCATCAATTGAATTTAGAAGATGTTTCGCCTTGTTATGTGGACGATATACACCACCTCGTTCACAACCCAACATAACTCGAGGTCGACGGCCACTACTCCCACTATCAGACCGTACAACTAATACTATCATATTATGTCGATATGCTACGGTATTAATCCAATTCATCATCAAAGTTCGAGACTCAAATATTTCGTCAGTGGTAAAATTATCAGTGAAATCAATCTGCATATAGAGAACCTCTAAATCGTCCGAACCCGTCAGTTCTTGTTCATCCATTTGATTTATGAAGCTTATTTTAGTGGTATTTTGTAACGTCGGAAAACCAAATTGTTCGGCCAAGACAACCGAACATGTGGCTTACTGTTCGGTCATCTTGACCGAACTTGTCCTCAACGTGTCGGCTGATTAGACCGTTTCAGAAGGTTGGGTGTTCGGTCGGCCTGACCGAACGCACATAGTAGCATTCGGTCTGTGCTGGCCGAGCGGGTTAGTTCTGCGTGATTTTTGGGATTTTCGCGAAAATCATAAGACGAAACATAAACTTCTTAAAAATGATATACATTTGAGCGAAATCTTACATTATTTGTTGAGTTTGAATCTTCATCAGCCATTACACTTGAATCTCACAAAATGAGGAATGCAATTTAATAGTCACTCTTGAACATAAATCACAAATGTATAGAGAAAAGAGTGGAGGGAGGAAATTTTTTTTTTAAATAATTAAATATGGAAATTTTCAGTCTTTTCACATTTAATTATATTTAATTATAATATTATGGGGTGCTCTTATAAATCATAAGGTGCTTTTGGGCTCCCCTTGTTGAATTGGTTTCAAACCAGCAGAAACTCGAACCCGGAAAGAAGCTCCGCCGATAGTAATGGCGGCCTCATCCCCCGCAAAGAGCAACAGCGGCGCAACCGACGGCGCCATAACGACGCCGTCGGGCTCTAAAAGCCTGCGTGGCCTCAACAAACCCAAGTGCATCAAGTGCGGAAACGTCGCTCGCTCCAGGTAAACCCTCTCCTTTTTATTCATTTACGCACCTCATTTCACTCAATCTTGGCCTTTTCTGTGTGTTATATTTAGCTGCCCTGCACTTCCCTAAACCCTAATCTTAATGCATCCTAGTGTTGTACCCCATGCTCCTAGAACTTGTACTTGGGTTTTATCACTGCAGTCGTTGTATCCCTAACTGATTCACACCCACACCCTAATTCATATTAGTGTTAACCAGTCTTGAAGTACAAACAATCCCAGGGATTAAAGCTTAGATGCAAATTAAGATGGGTAGGCAATCAATGGGAAGTTTACTGGATTCTATATCGGATGTTTGGGCTAGGATTCTTTGGGATTTTTATTTCTGTAATTTAAAAACTTAGGTGTTGAAAAGTCAGCAAATAGTAAGAAATGCAAGGTGCTGTGAGGAGAAACATTTCCAGCTTGTCAATTTGGTTGAAATGAAATAATCGGATCTGTGAGGATACTGAATAGTCGGTGGTGGGAGTTTGGGGTAAAATGAAATTCAGGATAGCTTTTGGGGTTTCAAGTCACAAAGAATTCAAAAGTTTCGTTTTGTCAGATATAGTCTCTTATGATGTTTGACCTGATTCTTATCCATGTATCAATTCGTGTCATCACGGTTGTGGCATGATGGGTCGGACCAAATTGATGGAGTTAAGAGTCACTATGGATTAATGTAAAGAAAATGAACAAGTAGTAGTGTTATAAAGGAAGGGAGCATAATGAGAGATCCAAGAGTGATCTATCCACAAGATGAATTCTTGCCTCCAGCCTATGCTAAACTCAAATTTAGTGGCATATGCTGAAGTATATTTGATATTTGCTGCTTCACGTGTGAATGTTACCTATATCGTTGAAGTTTTCTGCTATCCCTCTTCTGATGATGCAATACATTAAACAAAGAAAAAGGTGGGTCTCATAAGTCATATTTTGTTATTAGTTAGTCACAAAAATTTTAGTTCCCACCAACTTTCAAATTAAGCGTGTTATTTTGAATCGACTACATGAATGAACGCAAGTGTTCTTCATAGATACTAATTCTTTTCTTGAAAGAAATTATAGGTCGTGAGTTATTAGCTCATTTGATCTTATTGGCACATTGACATTTAATTATCTTTTTAACCGTAGGAGTTATTTCTCGAGCAGTGTGAGCTAATGAAGCATGATGGATCCTATTAGATTTGAAATTGAAAAGAAACTTCAGTTTTTATTACGTGGATCACATTTGCAACTTGTTCACATACTACAAATCTGAAGTGAACAGTGAATCTCAGATATTTAGGGTCTATTGGATTTCTTATATTTAGAAAAGGTATTCTGGGTTCACCAAATGTGATGATAAAAAGTATGTACTCACTTGGTCGTACAATGTTCTATCATTTCTTTGGAGAGCTAAACATTACATTAAACCTCATCGTGTTTAATTTGTCACTTGTTGGAATACTTTGTCTGACAATAACTTCTTACATGAGGAGATTAATATTACTTCATCAGGAGAAGTCATCATATCAATGTGAAGTTATCATACGAATATGCTCGACAATACTCTTATTTGCTGCTATCTATTGAAACCATAATTTATGATGTCTAAGAGAGTTCTTATTAATGAGAAGCTGAAGATTTTACAGTCTTCTTCTGTAAAGGAATAATGTTTCTTATTTGATTAACTAAGCCATACTACTATACCTGATAATGGATACAAATCCCTGGATCTGTCAGATCACTGATGTCAAAAGTATCCAAAATGTCTGTGGTACTCTCGTATGATTTAGTGCACTCTTAATAAAGGAGAATCTATGTTCTAATTGTCCTTTTGCATGAGAATTTTGGGATTATTTTTATAAATCTAGCTAACATTGTTTACTTCCTTGTCCTTTGGGTTTAACTATGCGATTTTGTCTTAATTTTCTCCCTCTAAAATTTTACATTCTGGTTTAGTGAAATTATAATGGCAAGGCATGTATGGGAATAAATGTGCAGATGTTAATATTAAAAAAATATATATAGTTTTGCAAAAATCAAGGCTGTAGCTGCACAGGGGACTCAATGCTGTCCATGCTCCATTGTCATAGTTGGGGTGTGGATTCCCAGCCAACTTCGGGGCTGGAATGGGTCCCTTGTTGGGGTCAGGTTGGTTTTGTGCCATCTCTAGGGAAAGGGGGAGGCATGTCAACTCGTTTTCGATTTTGACAGATCTCTGGTTTTGGTTGTTGTGGAACGTTCAATCTGAAGTTGATTCTCCAACAAAGTAAATTTAAATTTGATGGGCTTCTGTAGTGAAAAGATATGTATTATTACAGGCATCTGGCTAACTACAAATAATGATTAAGATTTAGAACCAGTACAAAGCTCAATCTAGCTGCAATAGAGACCACCCCTTAGAAGTAGCTGAGTAGGATCCATTGTTGGTTTATCTTCGTCTATCTATACATCTGGTGTTGTACTGCTATATGAGATTGTAGACACCTTGTATTGTATTAGGTTTCTGACAGATAGCTTTTTTGTTTCACATGAACTAGAAAATTCAAGGTTATCTAGAGTGACATGCAAATTATTCCATCTTAAAATTTAGTTTGCTATCAGAGGAAAAATCTTTTCATCTGAAAGAACATGATGTTTCTCTTGTCATTATTTTCTGTCTGGAACTGGACAACTATTAAATGCACATGACTGTCCAGTTTCTTATTGATTTTACATCTGGTTTTCTAATTTCAGCCATGAGCTTGGAAGATATAAAGTTAGTGCTAAATATTTATCACTTGTTGATTTAACTATGCAGGTGTCCATACCAGTCATGCAAGAACTGCTGCGCAAAAGCTCAAAATCCTTGTCATATACATGGTATGGTTATCCAAGTCTCTTGGTGGTGCTTATGAATCCTTTCAATTACTGCATTGGTTGGATATATATTTTTTCTTTCTGGTATAATTATAAGTTATAATTGTGACTTTGCAGTTTTGAAAGGCAACTCTTCCTTTCCAGACAAACCACCCTCTTCCAGCTCTCCTCTGTTTGACCAGCAATCTACTGAAGCATCTCATTCAGGGTAAGTTGCAAAACCATTTATCCCAGGTGCATATCTTGTATAAGAAACTACTTCACATATTATATAAGAAATTGCTTCATATATTGCAGACCTTCATTTTTATATAACTTCATATTTGGTAGTTATTTTTATGGTTATAATGTCTGTGGTACCAGGAGAAAATATCTAGTTTTATATTTTCCCCTGTTTCTGTGCCATTATTGCAAATAAATAGCTGATGGCAGCACTTGTTAAACTCCTATTTTGCAGCTTTATTGTAGATTGTACAGATTATAATAGATGCTTCATAATTATTTACTTGACAGTGCTTCAACAAGAGCTTTTTAGTTGCTAGGAATTCTTTAGTTATGGCAATTAGAATTCCTCATTGTTTCTTTAGGATTGTTTGACTTGGTTTTTTTATCCTGGAATTGCTGCAATTCAAGGCCATTCAATGTATCCTTGTCATCAAATGTTGTATATACTGATATCTATCACATATCTCACAGGAATATCCACAGACTCCGGCAACTTTCCAACAACTTTGCACAATTCAATAATTTACAGACGCCATTTCGGACCAGGAAGCCCTTGACAAAAAAAGTGAGGATTTATTGAATATACTGCCTTCTTATTCATAGTACGCTGTGGCTTAAACTGCTCTCCTGATCTGTGTTCTTTGTCAGGATGCACAAATGATCAATGAATGGAGGTTCTTGAAGTTGAAAGAATTTAGAGAGAGAAACATTGAAGTAGAGACTGAAGCTTTTGATCAGTACATTCAAAATGTTGGTCTGTTGGAAGAGGTTTTTCTGGTCAATTCAGAGTTTGATGAGCAGAGTCAAGATGAGCTGTCTTCAAGAGTGAATTTGAGTTCTGATAGTGAAAACACTGAGAGGATGGTTCATGGCTTCAAGTTGAAGCTGAGATCAAATCCAGTAAGAACCGATAACTTGAGAAAGAGGATCCAATACATTGTAGATCAAGGATTGAAGAAAGTAGGAAAGATAGAGCTAATTGATGGCAGTTGTGAACTAAACGATATGGGAGAAGGGAGAACGCCTAAGAAGATTAAGTCTTCGCAGGGTGAGAAGGTAATAGCTTTAACCGATCTCAATGATAAATTGAACAAAGCACGAAACGAAGATGACTTGAAAGCGTGTTGGGAAATGGCGTCTCAAATGTTTAGATGGAACTCCAAGATGAGCCAAACTGAAGAACCTGATGAGGTTCTACTATGCAGTGAAAAGGATTCAAACGACGAGTCTTCTATCGAACGAAAATCGTATTCTTTCCCACCAAAGTGGTTCAACACAGCCACAGTTGGCCAAGAAGCTCTTTGCAGAATTGATGCACAGTTCTCATCTCTTGAGGATATCGAAGATTTGTAGGTTTAGGGGTTCTTTTTGGGCAGATTGTAGTTCAGATAGTTAATTCAGAAATATCTGCTTGTGTACTATTAAGCATAAAAGGATGAATGAGGTGTGGATAGTTTGATATTGGTACATTCCAATCGTCAACTACATGTAATTTTTACTTTCTGGGAAGGCATTTATCTTTTTTTTTTCTTAAAAAACAAAAAAACAAAAACACATTCCCATTTCTCAATGTATTTTTCATTAAATACTTAACAGAAATATTGCATCAAGATTTGTCCCAAGAAGTTTATGGCAGAAACCCCTTGTTACATATTGTAAGTTTTGAATGAGTTAAAGGTTCTATTGTGATTTAGTGACTTGAAATACAATATTTGAAATGAATGTAATTTAAATACACTCGGATTAGAGTGTATTCAAAATTCATTCAAATTACTTAAAATCAATGCAAAATGAAAGTGATCAATCCGAAAATCACCAATGAATTTGCTACTATAACATTTGTGCAAAATAGGAAACAAATAAATTTATGATTTTGTGCCCTACATATTGCCTAATTTAATATATGTTGTATTCATAAATGAACATAAAATAATTTTTTATTTATTAATTTGAATTTTTTTTATGCCTATTATATTATTCAACCCTCCCACTATATTTTAAAAAAAAAATTATTTTATCGTTAAAGTCTAGAAGAATCCTCAATTTTCTTTTCAACTAAATGATAAAAATGATGAAAGTCAAACTTTCTCAAAGAAAAAAAAACTACAGATTATATTAAAGTACATATCCAAATAAAATATTCAATTCCATTAATTAATAAGTTTGAACAATCCTTTCAATAAGTCCACCATTATTTTAGTTTTATTTATTTATTCTAATTTTTTAAAATTAAACAAATTCAAATAAATAATAAAATCTATTACTGAAGTCTAACATATGTTATTTAAATATATCCGGTTTACATTCTTATATTATATAGTAATGCTTCTTATCAAAATTAAATTTGAGTCACTAATTATCCATATTATTAGCTATTGTATTTTGAACATTTCACTCATTATAGATTTTTTTTTTTATAAACAAAATTTAATATAAGAAAATTGTAACCTTGCCAAACATATTTAGTGTCATTCATTTGTTTATATATAATACATAAGGTATACATTTTATTTTTTGTATATTTTAATTTTTGTATACTGAAGAGCATATTGTTGTATTATTATTGTCGTTATTTACTTTTACATATTTTATGGATTTAGAAAAAAGTTATTTTCGGATTTAGTTTTATTTTTTACATTGAAAGTTTTAGATTTAATCTTTTGAGCTTACTAGTATCATTATCAATAACTAATTTGTAGATTTGTGGAGTTTGAGCTGTAAACTTTTTCTTCTAATAAATAATAACCTATATGTCATGGTGGTTTTTACTTTATATAATAAGATGATATATTGTGTATATTTGCCATTGTGTGTGGACCTTGTGAAATAAATCCTCGTAGATCCAAACCTGCCACTTTTTTTTAAAAGGTTATCTTATAAACAACAAAATATAAGAAAATGAGAAAAAAAATTGAAGTTTTTTTTTTTTTTTTTTTTCTTTTAACATCCAATAATGTCAAGTGTATGCATATTTGATGTACACCACTTCGAGATGCCAGACCGAGCCCAAGCATACTGATGGATGCTGTCGATCCTCAAATCCGAAATGTTTGAATGTTCAAGCAAATCTTTAATTTAGTAGGAGGATGATCAAATATCCTTATATCCATTTTGAATACATTTCTCTTAATCTCATCCAAAACTCGTATGCCATGTGCATCTTGAAAATCGGGATAAGTTGGAGATCTATAGGTCCGTCGGGACAAGAGCCATTAGTACATCATCTTCCTCGTCCTCTTCTCCAACTTGCTCTTCTTCTACCTCAATTTGTTTGTTCATTTGAGTAGGAAACTTAACTTCGTCTTGATCTTGCACATTCATTTCAATATATAGCATTTTGAACTCAATTGATAATTCGAATTGGGGCAATATGTTCAAATCCGCCTCTTCGACCGAACACCTCCTATTAGATAGGGTTGGTCTAGCATTTTGGGAGGCCCTGTGCGAAAATAAAATTGGGCCCTAATTATTTTAATAGTGATATATAAGGAATGATTTTTTTAAACTTTTCTCCTCAAGTGCTTGTTTATGTCAACGGTTGAAAGGGAGAATGATGTGAAGTGATTTATTATTTTTAAGTAGGAACAATTTAGTGATTTTAATAGAAAAAAAGGAAAAACGTGCGAAGATAAAATTGGGCCCTAATTATTTTAACTGTGATATAGGAGAAATGATTTTTTTTTAACGTTTCTCCTCAATTCTTGTTTACTATTATCAGCTGTTGAATGGTGGGAAGTGATTTATTATTTTAAGTATGGGCAATTTATTAATTTTAATAAAAAAGAAAAAATGTTATGAAATTTATCCAAAAATTAAAAGCGAACATAGTACCTGCTGCTAAGAGGATTTAAGGACTAATAACCAATTGGTAACTTGATAACTTTATTCAATCGGCCCATTATGATGAATATATACAAAACTGTATATATATGTATATGTATATATATATATATGTATGTATATAAAGAATGAGGGCCCTCACCAACAGGGGCCATGTACGACAACACTTGTCACCCTCAAGACCCTGCTATTAGATGTGGTTATCTCCTCCCATATGACACTCATACAACATTTATTAAAAGAGTAATGTTTGTGTGCATCAAGTGCATAGATCATGATCCATACAACTGGGGGCGCGCGGGTCGGGTCGGGTCTGTATTCGCGTTCAGTTTTTTTTTTAAATTTATGATATAACCTTTATGTTAACCAAGACAACATTTATGTTATATTAGTATAACCTATGTGTACATGTATAATAACCTTTAAGTAAAATTACTTAAAAAAAAATTCAGTATAAAAACATAATTAAAAGTTATGTAACCTTTATGTTAACCGAGTATAACCTTTATGTTATATTAGTATAACCTTTACATACATATATCATAACATTTAAGTGATATTACTTAAACTTTTTTCACTATAAAATTCATATAGTATAGTTTAACTTTTATGTCATATTAGTATAACCTTTATGTACAAATATTATAACCTCTATGTAATTAAAGAAAAATATAAGGTTATATTATTATAACGAAAATGTTAAATTATTATGAATAAAAGTTATATTATCACAACATAAATGTTTTGAAAGGTATTATAGGTCTGTCATACATTGCAAAATGTTATGCGAACATAACTAAAAGATTAGGTTTGACAAACTAAAAGGTTAGGTTTGTCAAACTAAAATGTTAGGTCAATATAACTGCAAAACTAGGATTTGGACAAGGGCTTGGGCTAGGGTTTGGGTGCATGGGTGCACATGTGGGCGCGTGAAGCACGCGTGGAATGCGTGAAATGCACCCCCGGGTCAGGTCAACCCAGTTGCATGGATCTAGAATCCGTACACCCGGTGCACATTGTTGAGATATTTCTGATTAGGTTTTGATGAGACAATGTAATATTAGATGATCTTTTAGAGTACCCTTTTTCCACGTTTTATAAGTGAATAGTAGTATGCTGTAACTTATCTTTCTATGTTGAGTTTTGAGAAGTTTATATATCAGAAAGATAGAGAAAATTAATGGTAGCAGGATTCTGATCTTGAAAAGATTTTGAAGATGAGTTTTCAACATGAAAAGTCAATAACCTGGAATTGAATCAGAAATGAGACACATATCAAGAAGCTGACTGCAGGTTTCAGGAACAGGAAGCTGTTCTGAATCAGAATTCTAGCGCAAAACAGAAAGTGACTACTGCTATCATAGCAACAATCAGTAAGTCCCTTTAACCTATTCAATGCAGTACAATGTATATACTGGTTAAAGTACGAGTATTGGTTCCTGACAATGTTACTGGTAGATAGAAGCTTCTGACGAGCCAATGAGGAGCTGCCACCTGGAAAACAGCTCTGCGAAGTACTGTAGCTAGAGTATGACGCCATTAATGCGGATCAGAGTTAGACATGCTCTGAGATCCTAATTTTCTTCGATGCATTTAATACAAAGATTTGAAGATCTATTTTGAATTTCAATAGGATCATGCCTTCTCTTCAACGGGCATTTTCCAATATCTTTATATATAGAAGGTTGGAGTGACTTTGAACACTACTGAACATCTGAGCAATTTTATATCCTAAGCTATCAATCCTTCAAGCTATTTTGATCAAGCTTTCAAGTTCAGTCACTCAACCTACAGAAACAGTCAACCCAAGCATTCGAGCTTTCTTGTTCAAGGCTGTTTTCAAGTTGCACCAGTTGAAGAAACAAACATATACTTTTAAACATTTACCGTGTGCTAGGTTGTTTTAAATTTGGTGTACTTAGTTGATAGGACTTGATCTTCGCTAAGCTTTGTAGTCTTGTGTAGGCTATTTGCCATGTGTGGGATTTGTACCCTATGTGGGATTAGGCCTAGGAGTCGTGTGACTCTTGTAGGTGATAACTTGTTAGGAAGAGGTTTGTAAAGTTAAGACTTGTAAATCGAATTGACCTAACGAAGTTCCTCCTCAGTGAAGGAGTATAGTGGACGTAGAATGATTACACCACCTTCGAACCACTATAAGCCATAAGTGTATATTTACTTTTGTCTATCTGATTTGCATTGTTGTATATCTATCTTGTTGCATTTGTCATAAGCATAATGGTCAAAAGATTGTAACAAAATCATATTTGAAAAGAAAACTGGTTTTCATAAAGAAACTCTATCTTAGTTTATTCCGCTGAATACTGTGATACTGAGCCAGAAATTTGAATAAGCATTCTGCCAGGTTTTTGATTCGAGTCAGGTTACTGCATTCTTCGTAGAATCAGGAACTTGTTCATAGAAAAGTTTTAAAATCGTAAAATCGATAGAGGTTCATTCACCCCCCTCTGAACCTCTGACCACTTGGGACCAACAAGTGGTATCAGAGCAAGTTGGGTTAACAACCAACTTTCTGACTACCTACCCAGATCCACCCGTTTCTGCATTTGGATAAACCATTTTCCTTTTACTTGACCAAAACACATAGTTTTAGCATAAGCATAGATTTCTCACATCACAAACTACGTATGTTTTCCATAGATGAATATGACGACTGAAAGATACACATGGAAGCACATCTGTCGACCAAACACGATGAGATGTAGTACGTCATAACAGAAGGACCACCAGTGATCTACAAAGCAAACCCTACTTACGTAGCACAGCTTCGCGAACACAGATGAGCTGAAAAAGCAGCAAGTGGAGAAGTAGAAGACGCAAAAATCATTAATGATAGTGCCAAAGTACCTCCAGGATTCGGCCCACGAGAAACTGCACTAGGCTATATGAGAGCTCTTTCACCACAAGAAAACAATGTCAAAGAAAGATATGAATATACTTTTAAAGAAATGAAAAGAGCCAACCTTGACAATGTGGCAAAAAATGCTCTATTTATTACGTTGGATAAAAGAACATTCAGCAAAGTTTAAAGCTGCAAAACAACTAAAGATGTATGGGAAAAATTAGGGCTAATCTGTGAAGACAATGAACTTGCTAAAGATAACATGATTTCAAAAGCTACACAACTGTACGAGCAGTTCACCATGAAACCTGGAGAAACCCTAGAAGAGCTTGACCTGAGATTTACAATTATCATTAGTGAGCTGGAATCTCTAGGAAAAACCTACAAACAAAATGAGAAAAACCTGAAGGTTTTGAGAGCTCTATCTTTGGAGTGGCATAGCAAGGAAACCGCAATGAAAGTCTCATTGGATCTCAATACGATGAGCACCTTTGATCTATTTTCAGATCTTAAAGCTTTCGAATTCGACATTGAACGAAGAAAAAAAGAGGCTGAAGGATCAAACTCAAAGGTGACATCACTTACTGTTAGGGGATAAAATATTGTCACTACAAACAACAGTAAGCTGAAGAGCAAACAGAAAGAAGTGCTCGCCGATGATATTGAGGAAGATATGACACTCTTACTGAAGAAGTTTAAGAGGTTCTTGAGAACCAACCACAAAGGAAACGACTACAGAAAAAAGCCTCAGACATCCGAAAGAAGTCCCCAAGTAAGATCACAACAGTATACAAACACAGGTTCCTCTGACTTGTGTTATAATTGTAGGAAACCTAGTCACTTCGCCAGAAACTGCCCCCACCCTCAAGTGCACAAGTATACAGAGGATGAGAGGGCGCAGAGAAGAGAAATGAGGAGAGATGACAAACAGAAGTTTAGAGCTCTTCTTAGTGAAACTGAAGCCCTAAAGGCAGCAAACAGCCCCAAAGAAGAAACCAAAGATGACTGCTCATCTGAGAGCGATTCTGACAGTTCTACCTCCGATAAGGAAACACTGCTGTATCTGATGGCCAATGAGTGTGAAGATGATGAAGAAGATGAGGTAACTTCGCAATCTCTGGATACTTCAAGTTCTAGAAAGCTTAACATGATTCAGTCTTTTAGACAGATCATGAGTGACTTTGAGTAGATAAATTTAGCTCATGAAGAACTAAAAGAAGAAAACCTTCAGCTCAAAAGTGAGCATACTGTATTGAAGGAACATGTTACTGACATTAAGTACTACAGTACAGAAAGCAACAATCTTAGAGTTGAGGTCTCTAAGTTCAAGCTGCTAGTCACTAAGCTAGAAACTGAGAAAGCTGGATTGCAAGACACAATTAATGTGTATAGCAAGTCAGAAAAAAAGACACATGAATATATCTAAGAGACCCAAAATGCCTATATAGGAAATGGTCTGGGATATTATGCCAGTACTTCTCAGAAACCTGCGAACAAATCCAATGTTTGAAAGTTTGTTTAAGCCAGAGTTTCCTATGCTGATGAACTCTTTCCAATCAACGGAAGTTTGAACAAAATTAGTACTCTGGATAAAAGTAAGAAATCCTTACTAC
The DNA here is from genome assembly GCA_946896805.1 of Scutellaria galericulata. Taxonomy (NCBI): domain Eukaryota; kingdom Viridiplantae; phylum Streptophyta; class Magnoliopsida; order Lamiales; family Lamiaceae; genus Scutellaria; species Scutellaria galericulata. The sequence continues at coordinate 13,915,140 of OX335791.1, read as the reverse complement.
AGGAAGACAACAGTAAGACTGCTCAAACATTCAGAAAACAGCATAATCAGTATGCTGCTAAAAGGAGAAAAAAACAAAAAAAACTCTATCCCTCATACACTAAGACCTACATGTCTATATTCCAAAGAGTCTATGCTCAGGATATGTATTAGAAAGTACCTTCCTCGAACATGAAGTACAAAACCTGAAAACATCCAGTACACACACATCACGAACAGTATCCTGCTAAGGGTACTAACAAGAAGAGAACCACCAATGCTTATGGTAAAATAATTACTATTAAGCAAGTGTGGGTCCAAAAAAAAAAAACCCCAAGGACCCGTACTTGTATGGGTACCTAAATCTACCTAATTTACTTATAGGTACAGTTGCCAGGATGCAACAGTGATGTATGATATATAAATAGTGGCTGCTCCAGACAGATGACTGGCAATAAAGCTGGATTAAAAGACTTCCAACCATGCAAAGGACCTAAGGTTGTCTTCGGAGATGATTCCAAATGAAGCACCAAAGAGACATGAAGATTAATCAAAGACAATGCAAGTATCAATGATATTTCATATGTTAAAGGACTAAAGTACATCCTCCTAAGTATCAGTCAGTTGTGACAAATGATGTTTAATGGAGTTCAACTTCAACAGGTGTCTGATCAGAGACAACAAAACAAATGAGGTAAAACTTACTGGCACCAGGAGAGGCAACATCTACCTTGTTGATTGGAGTTCAACAACACAACCAACATGTTTTATCGCAAAAAACACTCCTGAGCTGATTGGTTATGACATAAGAGAATGAGCCATCTGAACTTCAAAATAATCAACAAACTGGCAAGGAAGAACCTGGTGAAAGGTCTACCCGATGTTGCTTATAAAAAGAAGAATGTTTGTGGAGCCCGTTAGAAGGGCAAATAAGTGAGAAACTCATTCAAGGATAAGGTTCAGAGATCCTCTCACAGGATATTAGATCTCTTACATATGGATTTATTTGGACCAGTGGAGCCTGTTAGTGTAAGTGAGAAGAAGTATTCCCTAGTAATTATGGACGATTACTCTAGATTTACTTGGACCATCTTTCTGGGCAAAAAATCAGAAACTCAAAGCAGGCTACTAGAATTCATGAAGAAAATGCAGAATGAAAAAAGCTTAAGCATTGTAAAGATAAGATCTGACAGAGGAACTGAGTTCACAAACAAGTTTATAGAGAAGTTTTGCTTAGAAAATGGGATCCGTCATGAGTATTTTGTAGCAAGAACACCTCAACAGAATGGAGTTGCAGAAAGAATGAACAGAACTCTGAAGGAAACTGCAAGGAATATGATTGCTGATGCTGGGATTCCTAAGAGATTTTGGGCAGAAGCAACCAGCACAACATGCTACACACAGAACAGATGTCTGATCAACAAAAACCATGACAAGACTCCCTATGAGGTATGGTATTGAGTAACACCTAACATTTCATACTTACATATCTTTGGTTGCAGGTGTTACATATTGAACAATTGAAAAGAGCACTTGAAGACCTTTGATGAAAAATCAGATGAATGAGTATTCTTAGGATACTCTTCAGTAAACAAGGCCTTCAGGATCTTCAACAAGAAAAGTTTGGTTGTGGAAGAATCCATACATGTGGTGTTTGATGAACCACACTGTGATACTGCTGAACTGGATAAGCTAAATGAAGATGTATCTAAAATAAGGATCAAAGATCAAACAGTAAAGTACATTGATGGTGTTCCACTGCCTGCAGAAGAGGTCGCTATAAGTAGTTCACAAGCTACTGCACACAGGAATGCAGTAACACATGATGCTGAACAACAAGTAGATATGATTTTGCAGACCAACAGTAACCACATACAGGATATTGATGATCAACAGATTACTGTCCAACAAACTACTTACTCTTTTGAACCTGATAGGACATGGCTCAGGAATCATCCAAGAGAACTGGTGATTGGAAATATTAATGAAGGTGTCAGAACAAGAAGATCAAGACCTCAAGAATCACTGTTCACATGCTTCATATCACAAGTTGAACCCAAGAGTATAGAGGAAGCTCTTGAAGATAGTAATTGGATTCAGCCCATGTAGGAAAAACTGAATGGATTTGAGAGGAATCAAGTATGAAGACTAGTTCCAAGGCATAATTATCAAAGAGTTATTGGAACTAAGTGGGTGTTCAAACACAAGTTGGATGAATCTGGTATAATGGTCAGAAACAAGGCAAGACTAGTAGCAAAAGGATACTGCCAGAAAGAAGACATAAATTTTGATGAGACTTTTGCTCTAGTTGCTAGACTTGAGGCTATAAGGATATTTCTGGCCTATGTTGCTCACAATGATTTCAAAGTTTATCAGATGGATGTGAATAATGCATTTCTAAATGGACTTCTATCTGAGGAAGTATATGTGGAACAACCACCAGGTTTTGAAGAACATGCAGAAGACAAAATATTCAGATTAGAGAAAGCTCTATATGGATTAAAGCAAGCTCCTAGAGCTTGGTATGATACACTGTCCCTATATCTCTTAGAAAATGGATTTTTGAAAGAGACAGTAGACAAGACTCTTTTCAGAATACTGGATGGAGACAATATACTACTTGTTCAGATTTATATTGATGACATAATCTTCAGGTCTACAAACAAGAGTATGTGTGATAAGTTCTCATCCCTCATGCAGAATAAGTTTGAAATGAGCATGATGAGAGAATAAAGTTTCTTTCTTGGCTTACAAGTCAAACAACTAGAACATGGGACTTTCATAACTTAAGTCAAGTATACCAATGAGTTAATCAAGAAGTTTAGAATGGAAAGTGGATTATCTATAAGCATACCAATGGTCACATCCATCAGTATGGATAAAGATGAAGGTGGAAAAGATGTGGAAGGTATTTAATATAGAAGATTTATTGGATCCCTACTATATCTAACAACAAACAGACCAAATATAGTATTTGCAGTTGGAGTAAATACCAAATGAGTCACATCTTTCGGCAGTAAAAAAGATTGTCACATCTTTCGGCAGTAAAAAGGAGTAAATACCAAGATTCCAAACAGCACCAAATGAGTCACATCTTTCGGCACTAAAAAGGATTGTCAAGTACCTAAAGGGCACTCAAGATGTTGGCTTATTGTATCCGAAGGACGGATGATTCAATCTTAAAGGGTTTTCAGATTCTGATTTTGCAGGATGCAAGATTGACAAGAAGAGTACCAGTGGTACCTGTCAATTCTTGGGACACATGTAGGTTTCTTGGTTTTGCAGGAAACAGACGTCTATTGCAACATCAACCACAGAAGCTGAATATGTAGCTGCAGGAAACTGTTGTGCTCAGATTCTATGGATTCAACAACAATTAAAGGATTATGGGATAATAGAGAGAGAGAGACTCCCATCTTGTGTGACAACACAAGTGCTATTGTTATTACTTACAATCCTGTCTTTCACTCAAGAACAAAACACATTGATATTAGACATCACTTCATAAGGGATCATGTGGAGAAGAATGACATTGTATAGGGAAAAATATATACTGACATGCAGCTTGCTGACATATTCACAAAACCTTTATGTGAATCAAGATTTTCAATGCTGAGAAGTGAGCTTGGGATCATCAAGCTCTAATGTGTAAGATTTTAAAGGTTTCTTAAGTAATGATGAATTTAAGATATATTTTAAATTTCCATATATTCAGTATACTAGAACAGGATATTACCTTTTTATCAGATGAGGACTTTCTAACAGCATTTAGTCTCAGGATACAACAAGTAACAACATGTTACTTCAACAGGTTTTTGCAACCAGATTTTGAAATATGTTACTGTAGGTTGCATGCAACACTTATTGAGATCAGCATTCATTGAGCCTTACAATCTTGTACCAAGAACAGTAACCTGATTTGTAATGATTATAAGAGACATTCTGGCAATCACATTTAATGCGAAAAACCATTTTTTCAGTGATGGAGAAAAAGATGCAGTTAACCGTCTGACACATCTTCAGCAAACTACAGATCTGCTCATCCGATATTTAACCTCAATCGCTGGATCAAACACGTCTCCACCATATTAGTAGAGAAATTATATACCTTTGCAAATCTATCTGAAGATGAAGAGTCCATCTCCTTTAAGATGGATGAAGAAGATGAAGAAACTCACACATTGTCAGTAGCAGACATTGCCAAAACCTTTGGCATTTCCGATCAAGAGATGGTGTATTCTGATCTTGTGAAGTATGGGTCAGAATACTTTGAAGAAAGCTGGAACCAGTTCAAGCTGGATTTAGTAAAAAAGGAGGCCGCCACCAGCAACTTCCCCAAAAAGAAACTCAAGCCGGAGTATGAGTTTCTTCATGATATCCTTGTCTACACCGTGGAAGGAAGGTGTGACAGTTTTGACAAGTGCACTAATCTTAGGATGAGGAGGATGATGACTGCTATTGTCAAGGAAGCAACAGTCAACTGGACGCAAATCATTTTTTAGAGGATTTGGGAGGAGACAATCAAACCGACAGAGAGAAAAGGGTTTGGGATTGTCATCTCCTCCATTTTGAGCGCAAAGGGGATACTCCTAGAAAGAAAGATACATTATGCTTTCAGATGGTACCTGGGAGTGAAGAAGGGGTTTACCAAAGGTGAGAAGAAGGAGAAAACACCCAAGAAAAAGCCAGTAGCCAAACTACAAGTTGCTAACTCTTCCAATGACTCTGGCAGTGATAATGATAATATTGGGAATTTTCCTAGCATCATGCCTCGGGTCAGAGCTTAAATTGGCGTTAGACGTGGCTCTTCCAGATTCGAAACCGTGAGCGCAAAACTACATAAGTATAAGACATTAAAGTTGCACCCTATGCCTACAGGATATCCTTTTGGTGTAGCGGTAAGCGCTTGATGGTCCTCACACTTGGTATCATAACAGGTCACGGGTTCGAATCCCCTTGGGAGCACTTTGCAGTGGGAGCTGTCAGGGCCTTAGAAACAGAGGATGCTAACGCACATGTCAGGTTGCTGGGTGGCCGGGACCTGAGAAAGGTGGACGGACCTTGGAACTGAAGATGCTGGCGTAGCAGAGGATGGTGCGGAGGCGTGGTTGCGCCGAGTCATGATGGTGGCGCGGAGGTGTGACGACGCCGAGTCATAGTGACATCGAGGATAGCGAGAAGACATGTCGGTGCCGAGTCATGAAGATGTCGGGCAGTAAGCTAAGTTGCTACTGAGTAAGCTGACATGAGGTTGCTACTGGGTAAGTAAGCTGACCTAGGTTACTACTGAGTAAGCTGACCTGAGGTTGCTGAAGCAGGTTGCTAAGGAGTAAACCATGTTGCTGAAGCCAGGTTACTGAGGAGTAAGCTGATGAGTTCAATGTTACTGGAGTGAAGAGGCTGTCAGGTGTTGGGGGGATTGTTGGGAATTTTCCCAGCATCTTGCCTTGGGTCGGAGCTTAAATTGGTGCTAGACGCGGCTCTTCCAGATTCGAAATGGTGAGCGCAAAACTACATAAATATAAGACATTAAAGTTGCACCCTATGCCCACATGATATCTTTTTGGTGTAGCGATAAACGCTTGATGGTCCTCACAGATAAGCCAGCAAAGAAGAATGTGACGAAGAAAGCCCTTTTGAAGAAAAAGACAAGGACAAAGAAGATTGCTGACCCAGCTATTGAGAAGGATTTAGTGCCTTTAGAACAGATAACGAGAGAGGTTTCTGTTCCAGATCCTCTTATTGCTGAAGAGGATCCTGAAGCTGCCTAGGATAAATAGGTTACTATTTTAGAGATTCAGGAAGTAGCTGCTGAAGAAGTGTCAGGAGAACAGGTTTCTGATTAGGTTGCTGAACCTGTTGCTAGAGAGACTCAGAAACCCGAGAAGAAGAAAAGAAGACTAGTAGAGAAGAGTGAATTCACTATCAAGTGAAGAAAGTGGTTAGGGCCGAAAGATGAACTAAAAGAGATTAACACCCTTAATAGGGTAGCACATTCCATCGAGTCCATCAGTAAAGAAGATGCTGAAAGAGTTGTGGTAAAATCTGCCAATTCTATCTGGAAGAGGTTCACAATTGCTTATGATACATTGAGATAGAAGAGATTGGGCCCTGGAGTTGAGCTGATGCAGTGGGTCGACTGGCTTGAGGTGGAAGAGATCGTCCTGAGATGGATAGATAACTTCGTGACAGAGGATGATGATCTGTCCAATGGCCTTCTACATTTTCTCAGTGAAGATTACATTAATCTTCATGCTGAAGATATGATTTCTCTCATCCAAGAAAGACAGAATACCTTGAATGCCTACTGGACGGCCAAGTCAGAGACATAGGAGAATAAGAGCGTTCAATCAATGAAGCTTGGGGAGGACAACACATTGATGAACCCCACTGCCAAGACTGTTAGGACCCCTACTGAGCTGGAGTTGGCTGAAGCTCAGTTAGCTAACCTCACTCTTGACGAAGCTAATGAAATGATGTTGCGTCCGAGAATGGAGGCCATCAGAGCTGAATTCAAAAGGCCCACTAGAATGCTGCAACCAGGGGAAGAAAGCTCCACAACTGCTGAGATACATGACTCTCCAACTTTTACAGCATCACCAATCATCCATGTTGTTGTGAATGATATTGAAAATGAACATGCCGATGAAGCATCTATACAGGAGGATGCAGAGGCAGGACTCCCTGTACTGGCCAAAGTTACAGTACAGAAAACAAATGAAATGAAAGCAGAACAGGTTGCTATGGAGAAACCTGATTCGACTCTTAAACTTCTACATGCTGCTGCTTCAAAGCTGGTAGAAGTGAGTTAGGATACTACTGCAATTGGAGGAGAAGTTGCTGAAATTCCAATTGCTGAAGCAACTGTTGACATTGGTCAATCATATGAAAACAGTCAAGTTGCTGATGAGGCAATTGAGGAGGTTGCTGAGGTGATTGAAGCTTCTACCTCACAAGAGGCTGAGATTACTGTGGAAACAACAGGTTTGACTATTGATGTGCCCAATGAAGTAATCTTTGTGCCTGAACATGTTACCGAGGGTAGTCAGGTTTCAAGTGACAAAGTCGTTGAGATTGCTGATCTGATAAAGATCTCGGGCATGGATGCTGCTAAGACAGCTCCGGCGGAGGATTTAGAAGGGAAAAACGAGATGAATAATGTGTCTGCTAGAGGCAAAAAGATGACTGTTGCTATAGCTGCTCCAGCTCCAGATGATGGTGATGATTCATCAAGCTCTAGTGATGATGAGCCAGAAGACTCTTTTCCTTACAAAGAACCTGGTAAGATCAAGATGACAGTGGAAGAGAGAATGAGATACGAGGCTGAGAAGGAAGCAAGAGAGATACAACAAGCTGAGGAAGAAACAAAAGAAAAATCTAGTCAGACCCTGGTCTTATATACTCATAAAGAATCAAGACCAGTGGATAGGGTTGAGACCCTTACTGATGCTTAAGAACTTTCTCTTCAAGGTGTGATGAATGCTATTCGGGGACTGATGATGGCCATGGAAACACTTCAGATGAATCTGGCCACTAGCTCTAGCATGCGAGAAAGAGCACATTTAAAAACCTTGAAAGAATTAAAGAAAGAATTGGATGCTCTTCCTGGTAAGATATAAACCCGGATGAATGAAGAGTTCAACTCTCAACATACTTCCAGAAACAAATTTGAGCACGAACAGAAAGCTGCCTCTAATGCTCGAGATGTATTACTGAATGATCTGAAAACATCAGTTGATGAAGTAAAGAGCAACCAGATAGCACCAAATCTGATACTAGAAGAAGTGAATGCCTCAGCTCGCAACACCAATGATAGGATTCTAAATCTTGAGTTGTTGGTAGGAGAAATGAGAGCTATCATGGAAAGGGTTTACTCACAGAAAGCTGCTGAAATTACTAACCCCAATGCTGCTAAGTTTGATGATGTTAAAAAGGGGGAAAATAAGAGTAAACAGTTAACAGAACCAGATGATGAGATAGTAGAGACCACTACAAAGGAGATAGATGATGATGAACTCCCCTTGACAAAAATCAAGCGCAAAAGATCAGATGTTTCTGAACATTGTCAAAGTGATGAGCCCAAAAGAAGGAAGAATGATGATGATGATAATGCAGGTGCTGGAGGTACTGTTTCTCAAACAGTAAGCAACACTGCATTACAACAAGTAGGACAGGTTACTGCTGCAACTTCAAAGCCAAGAACTTATAGGCAGCAACCTGGTCGAGGTAGAGGAAAACTGATGCAGAAAACTGATCCTAATGCCAGAACGTTCATGTCGCTGTCCACATGTCCCCTTCTAAGTGATGAAAGATGGAGATAGCTGAAGGCTGCTGATGAAGAAAAAATGAGGAAACAAACGGATTGGATTTCTAGATTGGGAATTGTTGGACACAGATCAAAAGCTAGTGATAAGATTGATGTAGTTTTACATTCATTCCCAGATCAAGAAACCCCTAACTTCAATAAAGAAGATGTTCCAGCTGAAGTGTTAGTCTTGTTGGATCAAAGACCTGAGAATATCAATCACTACTGGGACTTAAGTATATTCGGTCAAGTATACTTGCCCAATAATCAAAATCCAACATTTGGAGAGCTTACAAATTTCAAACGATCAGAATACTGGAGGTATTTCTGAAATCTCCTTAAAAATAACTTCTTTAAAGATTTTCCTTCTTGTTAGAAAGCGCTGAAGAAGTACGAAGAACTGGTAAGAAAAAGAGAATTGGATCGCCAGAATCTCTTGATTAAAAGGGTCAAGAAAGGAAAAAAGGTTCCTTATTGCCAGGATTTTTGGCTCAGATGGATACAGATTCCTGAGATTGCTAAACAGATGGAGAAATCCTAGCAGGACTCTATCTTAAATTGGTAGAAGGGAACCAAGTATGAAAAAATCGTCAAACAGAATCAACAAGCGTTCTCAGGACATGACTTAGTGAAGAGGAATCTGTTTGGTGATAAGAAACTCGGTGAAGAATAGCTTACTGACTCTATCAGACATGTTTTGTGTAAGCATTATTTGTAAAAGTTTTATTTTTTGTAAGTTATGAAGATGTTAGCTTATCTCTTCATGTGTTGTAAAGATTACTTTGTACTATACTTGTGCTTTTTACATGTATAAAAGTACATCTGTTTTTACTATTTTATAAGGGTTTTATTATCATCAAAAATGGGGAAATTGTTGGGATATTTCTGACTAGGTTTTGATGAGAAAATGTAATATTAGATGATCTTTTAGAGTACTCTTTTCCACGTTTTATAAGTGGAGAGTAGTATGTTGTAACTTATCTTTCTATGTTGAGTTCTGAGAAGTTCATATATCAGAAAGATAGAGAAAATTGATGGTAGCAGGATTCTGATCTTGAAAAGATTTTGAAGACTGGTTTTCAACATGAAAAGTCAGTAACCTGGAATTGAAATCAGAAAGGAGACGCAGATCAGGAAGCTGACTGTAGGTTTTAGGAGCAGGAAGCTGTTTTGAAACAGAATTCTGGCGTAAAATAGAAAGTGACTACTGCTATCATAACAACAATCAGTAAGTCCCTTTAACCTATTCAATACAGTATAAGGTATATACTGGTTAAAGTACGAGGATTGGTTCCTGTCAATGTTACTGGTAGATAGAAGCTTGTGACGAGCCAATGAGGAGCTGCCACCTTGAAAGCAGCTCTGCGAAGTACTGTAGCTAGAGTATGACGTCATTAATGCAGATCAAAGTTGGACATGCTCTAAGACCCTGATTTTCTTCGACGCATTTAATGTAAAGATTTGAAGATCTATTTTGAATTTCAACAATGATCATGCATTCTCTTCAACGGGCATTTTCCAATATCTCTATATATAGAAGGTTGGAGTGACTTTGAACTCTACTGAACATCTGAGCAATTTTATATCCTAAGCTATCAATCCTTCAAGCTATTTTGATCAAGCTTTCAAGTTTAGTCACTCAACCTACAGAAGCAGTCAACCCAAGCATTCGAGCTTTCTTGTTCAAGGCTGTTTTCGAGTTGCACCAGTTGAAGAAACAAACATATACTTTTAACCATTTGCTGTGTGCTAGGTTGTTTTAAGTTTGGTGTACTTAGTTGATAGGATTTGATCCTTGCTAAGCTTTGTAGTCTTGTGTAGGCTATTTACCCTGTGTGGGATTAGGCCTAGGAGTCATGTGACACTTGTAGGTGATAACTTGTTAGGAAGAAGTTTGTAAAGTTGAGACTTGTAAATCGAACTGACCTAACGAAGTTCCTCCTCAGTGAATGAGTAGAGTGGACGTAGAAGGATTACACTACCTTCGAATCACTATAAGCCATACGTGTTTATTTGCTTTTGTCTATCTGCTTTGCATTGTTGCATATCTATCTTGTTGCATTTGTCATAAGCATACTGGTCAAAATATTGTGACAAAATCATCTTTGAAAAGAAAACTGGTTTTCATAAAGAAACTCTATTTTAGTTTATTCCGCTGTATACTGTGATACCGAACTAGAAACCTGAATAAGTATTCTGCCAGGTTTCTGATTCGAGTTAGGTTACTGTATTCTCCGTAGAATCAGGAACCTGTTCATAGAAAAGTTTTAAAATCGCAAAATCGATAGAGGTTCATTCACCCCCTCTGAACCTTTGACCACTTGGAACAACACACATAAATAATTGTGTTATTAAAAATATCAATATTTATAAATATAGTTATAAAAAAATGTTGTTTCCAAAAGCTATAATACCACCTGCTTGACCACAACTAAGCGTGAAAGACACACTATATTCGACCACTACTATGCGCAAGGGACGCACTATGTTCAACCATTACTTTCCGCGGAGAACACACTATGTTCAACCCTTTTTTTTGCACCCAACACACTAGGTTCGATTAGCTTGTTCAACCACATGTCGTATCCGACATGTTAAATTTGACCACAAGTGGTCGAACATAATATGAAGAAGCTGACAAATCAAAGCCAAATATATGCATCAATTTTTTTCCATCTTTAGCAAATTTACCCCAAAAAATTCGAAATTTCAGATACCTATACAAAATTCTCACCCTAACCCAACAAACATGAATTAAATTTAATTATAAACTTACAAAATATTTCCACAAACAAAATATAAATCATTATCATCACTTACCCGATCTTTCTTGGACATTAAGAACATTATCATGTTGATTCTTCTTCACATACAAGTGATAAAAAAATTCTACCCCAAATAAGTGAAGTAGTCGAACAAGATGAGTGAGGTGGCTGTGGTGCAACTAGAGTTTGAGGTGGATGTACCGGTGTGTTTAGGAATCTTAATATTTTATAAGATTTGATATTTTAATTTTATGTTATATTATTTCAAAGAGTATAAAACTGTAAGAGTGGGACTAAAGACACCCCACCCTTTACTTATCACACCCAAATCAAAAAACATTTCAATTAAAAAAAAACCATTTTATCCTTCAAAAGAAAAAAAAGAAAAAAAACAAGATACATTATTCTCTCTTTTCTCCCTCCAATTTTTTTTTTCTCTATTTTTCATCTTTCTTCCTTCTTTAATATTATAACTTTCAATTTCTTGAGGAATGCAATGCAAAAAAAAATGATGAACATTTCACGGATTAGTTAAATGTATGAAAATCGTCTAAAAATCTTATGAAAAAACGTGAAAAATCAATGAAACCCAACTAGCTTCGTTCGGCCCTGGTTGGCCGAATACGTAGAAGTATGTTCGGCCACCAGAATAAAACACATAGAAACACATTCTACCATCATGACCGAACACATAAAAGTACGTTTGTGTTCGGTCATGATGACGGAACAGAGTTAATAAGGTTTGACCTAAGGGTAAAATTGGCCATATTTTCATATTTTTTAAAATATTTTTAATTGAAAAATGTATGAAATAAAATGTACTAAGTAATTGATGGTGTCTTTAGTTCCACCCTAACTCTAATTGTGAAGCGTTTAGAAATTGTGATAGTATGAAATCTTTTAAATGAGATATTCATAGTAAATAAGGTATGTTCAGGAATAACCTAATAAATATGGAAACGTTAACAGCTGTTAATAGAAAGAACAATCGAAATACGTGTCCACAGACTAACTTGCGCAGTACTCTGTTGTACAAACTATTGGTGCACACAAAATCATACAGTAGGCCATAAAACGTGGCTTTGATTTTCAGGAACGAAAGAAAAGATACTTCGCGATCACTCTCTCTCTCTCTTCACACCGCCTTCCTTCGCTACCACTGGAGCGAATAAGACCACTCACGCGCCCCGCGCTCTCATATATGCATAGGCGATGATGGATGTATTGGTTTTCTAATCATATGTTATATATTGGAGTGGAGAGAATTTGAGAAATTCGGAAAAAGATGTTGGAGGATCAGGTGGCATATCTGTTACAGAGGTATTTGGGGAACTATGTTAGAGGTCTGAACAAAGAAGCCTTGAAGATCAGTGTCTGGCAAGGTTATCAATCTTCTCTCTCTAATTTTTCATTGCCGACGCAGTTTTAACTGTGCCTTGTGTACTCCATGTAGGAATGCGAACTAGTTTTTTACCCTCCTTTTGCGCTCTCATTGTTATTGGCTCAACTTAATTGACTTCGTTGCAAATTTATGATCGTGTTTTGTACTCATTAAATCTTGATCTTGTGCCGCTTTCCAATCAGCAATGTTGTACAATGTGGTGGGGAGAGTATATAAGTTAGTTCTGTTAGGAATGGTGGAATTGCTACTTCTTTTTTCTTCAGGAATCCAGCCACACTCTGTGGTTGTGCAATTAAAATCTTGGATGGGATAACTGGGTTTTTATTTTTGTTTAATTTTCTTTTGGGGCACCGGGTTTAAACTAAAGTTCATATGAAGTTTCCTTGGGTGAATTACTTGTTGATTGCATTTATTTGTTTATTTTCCCCAATCCTACATAAACCCAAAACAAACACCCCCTTATGATTTAATAACTTGCTGAAGGAATATGGAATCTGTCCATGTCTTTTCCTCTTCCATCCGCCAAAGTTCTCAAAGTTATGGAAACTCTTTATTGTTTGAGATGAAGAATTGACCAAGAAATACATTACCTCCCTCTCAGTTGTAAAAATCTACGACCATCCAGTCATCCATTAGAAATGAAGTTGCTATATTTTATCCGAGTTATATGCTTCTGTAATAGAAGACCATCGAAGTACTCAATGATCAGAAATTAAAACTCTAAATTAGAAGTTATTATGATTCAAAGTTGTGCAACACTAATTAAATATATATTGTGATGTTTGCTCCTAGTTTTGTATTTGGTAACTTTTACTTAACTGTGTTTGCATGTGTATGCATTGAACTTTGTAGAAGTAACATGACTTTGTGGCATGGTTGGATGTAATTTTGTTTAGTCCGCAACATAGTATTAGGTTTATTAGTTTATGAGGAACCTGTATTGTATTTTGAGGTCAGGGATCCCATATAAATGAAGGTGAGAGCCTGACATGGATGTATAAGTGCTGTGTCTATGATGACAGTGAAATAAGATGTAATGTTGATTTTTAAAGTGTCAAGATTTGTCCCAATGGAGTAAAAATCAAGGAGAGTTAAGTCACCTGTCCTACTAAGCAGTGGGATTTGCCTTAATTCATGTTGGGGCTCTGAGACAAGGGTATTGAATTGGCATAGGGTAATCTTTGTTGAAGTGGCATGATGGCTTAATGAACTAATTGTTTTAGGACAAGAGTTCAAGGGGGAATTGATCAGCCCTGTGGCAGATAGATGAAGCAAAAACATACATTGCTGATGAATTTGTATATATTTAAGGTAGAAATTGAGTAGAATGACTTGTGCTGGAAGTTTCTCCAAGCTTTATTCAAGAAGTATTGTGTTACTGGTCTGAATGAAATTGGGCAATTGAGGTTTTAAGAGGGGTATTATTTTCTGGTATAATTGCCCAAGTCCATCTTTATGCTGTTAACTTGTGCAGAAAATGTATTTTAATTTTAGTCATCACACAATGGGATAGTTAAAACTCACAAAATCTTCAACACATCACGACTTTCAATCCCTTGTTGATTACCTGTGTTTGATTTAAATTTGTGGTGGTTTTTGTCGTTCTCCTCCTCGTCGTCATCATCATCATCACCATTATTATTACTATTCAAAATTATAAAGTTCAGCATATATTCCTAGTTTATTTATTAACCTCTCTTTAATATACTTATTAGCAAATTATAAATTGTTCTACAAATTCATATATTTTTATTATTGAAATAGTAAAAAATTTAAGGGATCTAAATATAGATTATTAAATCTTAGTTTTAATATGACAAAGTAATAGTAGCTGTTTTGACGGTTCATCCTACATGCTTGTTGCTTCATTGGAAAAAACATGGTTTTCACAGTAACTTGGTTACTTGAAACTTGATGGATGATCTTTATGTACTGATGATCATAGCTGTATGAGTAGACATGCTTAAGTTCATGTCAAGTAATAATCACCTTCAATAGTAAAGTTCTTGTTGGACAGCATGATGTGTTTAAGAAGAGGTTTACAATCTGTTAAATTTTCCTTTCGGGGTATTGTCACATTTACTTTGTTTCTTCCACATTCTTGTAAAGTGTTTAGTGCCTAACTTGGTTGTTTAAGGTGCATACCTAGGTGCAAGGCAAGGACTTTAAGTAAGGATATCCTATTTAAAGGCTGACCTAGTTAGAAAAAGTGGCTGCGACAATATTTCTTGTCTTTTTCTATACCATATATGCCCAAAATAGTGAAGACAGTTCTTTCCTTCTTTTCTTTTGTCTTCTTTTTTTCATTTTGTTAGTTGCTGAAATAAACTTATTTCTTTGAATGTTCAAGAAACACGTAAACAAATGTACATCTGTTCATTGTTCATTCTGTAATTCTGTATTTATGATTATGAGTGTTGAACTTACTGAATTAACTACTAATTGCTTAGTATAACTGAGATACACTTTAGATTTTGTCATTAATGAAGTTCTTACTGTTAAGTGCTGAAACTAGGCTGAGTTTATTGAAAAATGAAACAATACAATTGTACAAGTGTTGAAAGTTCAGGTACTTATTTGTTTATTGTACACCCTCATCCAATTATTAGCACTAGTGGTTATTAGAAACTGGCATTTTGCTCCTGGCAATTAGAAATTCTGGTACTTAATGTTATGAACATTTAACAGGTGATGTAGAACTGTCAAATATGCAATTGAAACCAGAGGCACTGAATGCTTTAAAATTACCGGTGAAAGTGAAGGCAGGGTTTCTCGGATCAGTAAAGCTTAAGGTATGTGACATAGTTAATGACTTTTCTTATCTCTAGAAGTCATATCTGGTTGAATATTTTATTTTCAATCTTGATTCTCTGATCCATGCTGTTACAATAAATTGTTTTTCCTCGCATATTTTTATAGATGCAAGTGAACACATACACTCCAAAAGGGTAAGACAATTGTATGACTCATATTTTACAAATGGCTCCCACTTTGATTGGAAGAGGGAATTAAATAAATAAGACAGTATGTATTTCGTCTTCTCCTTGATGTACTTTGGTTGTGTGTGCGCACAAAATTATGTCTGTAGAGGAATTTCTTTTGTAAGTGGTGTGTTTCAGCATGTTGGCTTTGTCTTAAGAGGTCATTGTGTTGCTCTGATTAGCACATACGTGAATTTTGATAGCTACAAGTGATACACTAAAGCAAACACCTCTTTGGATTCATGCATTTAGTAAGGCATGATAGTTTTGAATTATAAAATATACCTCAACTTGTTTATCCATAGAGGGATACCTTATCCCTTATACTCTCTTTTCATCATTAATAAATTTTGTATCTTATCAAAAAAAAAAAAAAAAAAAATCCAAAGAGGAAGTGTTGAAGGGTTGGTTTATCATCAGGAATTACTAGAAAGTCCTTTGTTTTTTTGGGGGGGGGGGGGGGTTTCCTCTTTCTCTAGTAATGGTTGTGTACCTAGAAAATTATCGTATTGCAAAATTTGATGTTGAATAATACTTTTGTTTTGCATTAAAAAAATTCACCATGAATTAATTTTCATAATATTGTTAATCAGAAGTTACACTCACTATGTTAGAGATATACTCAGTTTAGTTAGATATATCTTTTTGTAAATATTTATGAGGGGATTATTCTGAACAGAGCCAGGCTTTGTTGAATCCATTTACATGGAAGACATAGTGAACTATCATTTAAAGCAATTAACTGAATTGCTAATGAGGAACTAAATAGTTCCATGACACCTAGGTTACATCACGTTTCCTACATGACCAAATTCTTGTTTATTTTTTGTGTTAAACATGTAGAATAGAGAGTGGAAACATTCAAATGCATATACTTATGCACCTTTCACTATTCTATTTAATTTGTTATACATCAGTTCTATCTGCCTATGGTTATTATTAGATTTGTGAAATCGATGAACTTAAGTAAGACATTGTTGGATACCTTTTGTATTAATCCTTTGGGGATTCTGTGAGAATAGTCTCCTTTCATGTTTGTTTCTTATCACTTCTGCTCCCTCAATAACAGGTTCCCTGGAGCAGGCTTGGCCAAGATCCTGTTTTAGTTTACCTGGATCGCATTTTTTTATTAGCTGAGCCTGCAACCCTGGTTGAAGGATCTAGTGAGGATGCTCTCCAAGAAGCTAAGAAGAGTCGGATAGAAGTAAGAATTGCATATTTCAGTTTTCAATGACCATATCTTTCATGTTGCTTATGTATTATGACTTGAAAATATATCTGAACAGGAAATGGAAAAGAAGCTGCTGGAGAGTCAACAAGTGCTGAATTCAGAAATGGTATATCCTGATACTTTTTGGTAGCTAATATAACAAAAAAAAAAAATCTTATTGCTCTTTCTAGTCTTTATCAGGATGTAGGTTAAAAGGTTGTGCCATGGTTTTTTGAGTTAACTAATCTAATAAGTGGTTAACCTACTCGACTTTCTGAAAGCACTGTGTGGACTTATACATCTTAATATTTTCTACTATAAGATATTTATTCACATCTTATACATCTAACTGTAGTTGTGTGCTCATAAATTCTATAAATGGCCTCTCTGGGCTGATTAGTGTCCGAGTCAAGAACTATAAGCTAAAAGCTAGTGTAGGGCTTTAGTATGCACCTTTTGTCCGGCACCTTGAAATCATTGACAGTTATGGTATATTAGAAATATGGTATGCCAGATTAATGCATACCTAAATGGATGATTGTTTATTGTTCTACAGCTTGTCAAAGGCAACCATGATTTTTGTATGCATGATATATGTAGATAATAGGGGATAAATATCAATATATAAGCATAATGTTATACTCCAAGAGGTCCAATGGGAATACTATAATCTGTCTGGTTTGCCCATCCGTGTGCATTTATTATTATTATTATTATTGTTGTTGTTGGTATTATTATAATTTTTGTATGTATGCATTTAATTTTTTAGGTAACTTGATTTTGTTATGATATTTATTTGAGTGATGAATTCAATAGAGGGAAGGTAAATGTGGCTGCATAGGAATGTGTTACTTTTGGTGGTGATGGTGTTTGTTTGGTGGATAATGATTATAGCAGCTTTGGAAAGGTGTTTTTAGTAGTGTTGGGTGGTATGTGAAGGAGTTGCAATAATGTTTTGATGTTGGGATAAGTATGTTCCTGTATCTGTCTATATGTGGTTATTCAGATTAGGTTGAAGAGGCCGAGTTAGGTTTTACATCATGATGTATTGGGCTTCTGGTTTAACCTAAATAACTGCCCTTGAAAGAGAAATAGGGCATCTGATCTGCTTCCATGAGTCAATATAGGTTGCAAAACTGGCAGTTGTATCTAGGTATTTTAAGCTTCCATGAGTCAATATAGGTTGCAAAACTAGCATTTGTATCTAGGTATTTTAAGCCCTTTTTTTGTTTTGTTTTGTAATTTTTTATTATTATTGAGAGTAGATAGTGATTATACGACAACCGTACTTTCATGCAGGGAACTAAGAGGGGAGGTTCTAGTAAATTCATCAAGAAAAGGGTATAGATAACACTTCATCTTGTTCTTATAGAGGTTTCATAAGTTGGTTATTGTTACATATTGTAGCAAATCAAATTATAATAAATTCCTGTTACAAGCTGGCATTTGTCTCTAGGTATCTTAAGCCCTTTATTTTTTAATTATTTTTTAATTTTTATTATTGAGAGTAGATAGTGATTTTGCGACAGCCATACTTCCATGCAGGGAACTAAGAGGAGAGGTTCTAGTAAATTCATCAAGAAAAGGGTATAGATAACACTTCATCTTGTTTTTATAGAGGTTTTGTAAGTTGGTTATTGTTACATAATGTAGTAAGCCCAGTTTGTTTTTGGATGTGGTCAATGGTGTTTTTGGTCTTCTTTTGCTGAACCTTTCGATTCTTGTATTCTTCCAACCTTTTGATTCTTGTATTCTTCCTGAGGGATTTCTCATCCCTCATTTTCTTTATATTAATATAAGTTTTGTTTCTTTTCAAAAAAATAAATATAAATTCATGTTACATGTCTTATGTTTTAGTTATAAAAACACATCTATATATCATATGTGATTTCCATTTTCACTGTCAACATATATACTGTATAATATCATGCTATGCAAAACATTAGTGAGAGTCAGATATGCTTCCATATGGTATAGAGTATTAACATTTTCACTGTCGACATAGAATGCATTAAGAAGTGTAATTAAACATTAGTTACATATAACATGTTCAATAGTTGGTATATTGTTAACATATATAGTATTTAATTGATAGAGTATTATATATAAATCTGGTATAACAATTGAACATTTTCCATATGATAATCTAGAGAAGTGCAATTTCGCAGACATTCTTGTCTTGGAGTGAGAAAATATGGATTTGGTATTTGATATATATGGAAGCTTAGGCATATGCTATATCTGGATTTCCAATACTGACTTAATCAAATTGACTTGTTATGTGCTAGACCTGAAACATTAGTAGTTATAAATGCTCATCCTTTTCCTGTTATTCAGATTCATCATTAAAACTATATATGGCTTTGGATTCAAATCAACTATGACTTACACTCATCATACATATGCTACATGTATGGTTCTGATTCCAGCCTCCAACTTTTATTCCAATAGAAGTGGATGCTTGGTAGCTGAAGATAACACCACTTCCACCTTAAAAGAGATGAACATGGCTCCTGAATCATGTCTGGAGCATTTACTTTACATCTTTTATTCAATTTGCTGACATTGGTTAATATGCTTTATATGCACAATTCTTTAATAAATTTGTAAGTTGTTGCTACAACCATGATCATTTTTTAGAATAGCTGAATAGTTATCTGTGTTCTTTCATTGAAAGACTTTGATCCTGATTTGACCACCTTTCCTTTTCTTGTTTGTTCTTTTTCTAAGAATAAGTCTTGGCTTGGATCTTTAATCAACACGGTGATCGGGAATCTAAAGCTTTCCATATCAAACATTCACATCAGATATGAGGATCTTGAGAGGTAACACTTGTTTTGGATGCTTTGGCTCCACCTTCTTCAGTTCCCTTTTCCTGCCCTCCCTACTAGGTACTCATGCAATGGCTTTTCCAGTAATCCAGGCCATCCATTTGCAGCTGGTATGACCTTAGATAAACTCTCAGCATTCACAGTTGATGATAAAGGCGAGGAAACTTTCATAACTGGAGGTGCATTGGAGAAAATCCAGAAGGTTCAAATACTTAAAAAATCCTAATGAAGCAAAAACATCTTTTGTTGTATTATTTTGACTTAATGTTATTGCTATAATTTTTGAATTTGCTGTTATCATATAATAGACTCTGGTCTGTCGTATCATACGTGAAATCTGGTTAGCTGATGAGCTGGTATTCTTTGTAAGTGTGCATGTTTTCTTGAGTGCTCTTGTAAGCATAGAGTTGGCATATGCTCTGTTGCATTTTCTAAAATATAATAGGCTTGAATCTGCATGAAATAAATCTACAGGACTATGGTTATTATTTGGAACAAAATTTAGTTGACTTGATTGATGAACTTAAACGCTATAGATATGAAATTTCTGCAAACAATTAACAAGTTAGTTATGCATGTTTTGGGAGGTGAGCGTGCGGAAATATTTTTATAGTGAACTTGATAAACAATCAATCTACAACCAATGATGGAGTACCTTCTTCTAAATAACAGTAACAATTATTAATAATCATTTTTTAGTTATTTTGTGGATAGTTAAGTAAACTTGTAGCTATGAACAGTTATCATATCATAATATGTTAATTCATTTTACATGTAGTTTGTTAGTTAAAAGTTCTGTTCATTACTAACTCTTATCTAGAATAAAACTCAATGTGCTCTCTCTGTAGAAAAGGGAAATTATTCTAAACAATTAATAAAGATTAGATAATGATAAGTACATACTAGTATATCACTCTATGTGTATATTACTCTTTACGTGATATATGCATGTGTAAATTGTATTAAGTGTGTATTCAATTTCACAGTACAGAAGTTCATCCAACCTCATGACTGATAGTTGAGTCTAGGATTACCATGATAAGTACATACTAGTATATCACTCTGTGTATATTACTCTTTACGTGATATATGCATGTGTAAATTGTATTAAGTGTGTATTCAATTTCACAGTACAGAAGTTCATCCAACCTCATGACTGATAGTTGAGTCTAGGATTACCAGGACATATGAACCATTTCCTGGATAAATGTTCTATAACCAAGCAGATCTTTTGATTTGGCTTTCTAAGATTTTTTCTGGTATCCACTCAGTGCTCTTGTTTATTAGGTTTCTTTGTTTTTATTTTAAATTACATTTATTTTCTATTTTTAAAAGTGTTAATTTGTATAGTTGTTCCTTGAGCTGATTATCACAATTTCTTTTGATACTTGGGTCTCAGTTTTATGAGAACATTTTTTTGGGGAAAAAATTGGTGAGATCTCTTTCAAGAATATGATGCAATGGTGCGATTATTTCTTGATTGCATGATTTGTGATGCACATGTACAGAACTTCAAATTAGACCTCCATGGTGCGTGTAGTTATAATGTCAAATTGTCCTACACGTAATGATGTTCCTGCTTGTTATTTATGCACCTACTATACTAGAATTGCAGTTGAGCCATCCCCTTTTCTCTAATAGCATTTCTTATAGCTGTTGGCCTTTTTGAAGATCTTTTACATATTTGTCTACTTATTTCCCCCTTATTATAGTTATTTTATCTAATATATGTGGTTTGCAACTTTTTTCAGTCAGTGGAACTGGAACGGATGGCTATATATTTAGATTCTGATATCAGTCCATGGTATGTCGAAAACCCATGGGAGAATTTGCAACCATCTGAGTGGGGACAGGTATCTTGAGTTTGATTTCAGGGATTACTTGTTATCTGTATTTATTCATAACTTAAACCTTATCCATGGGTTCTAGATTTTCAAATTTGGTACAAAGGATGGAAAACCTGCAGCCAATAATTCAGAAAAGCACTCCTATGTTTTGCAACCTGTAAGTGGAAATGCTAAGTATTCAAAAGACCGTCCGGATGCTTCTACAAGCAAAGGTCGACCATTGCAGAATGCTTCAGTGAATCTCGATGATGTGACTCTGTGCTTGTCAAAGGTTGTTTACTTCAGTTTCTCAGCTCTCTACAAGCTGCATAAAGTCTTTACTTTCACTTTAATCTCATTATCTAAGTATTATGTGTTCATATGCAGAATGGTTATCACAATTTGTTGAAATTAGCTGATAACTTCACGGCATTTAATCAGAGACTGAAATATGCTCATTATCGACCACGTGGTTCAGTTAAGAATGATCCAAGATTGTGGTGGAAGTATGCTTGCAGAGCAGTTTTAGACCAAATGAAGAAATCCAGGTTCCTACCTAGTTATTTAAATGTTAAAGATGCTGTGATAATGTGATGATGGTTAAATGTGCTAATATAAAAATCTTTGTCTAATTATTAGTCTTATGGGTTTCTGAGTAATGATAAGATACAAGAATAGATTCATGTCTTCAAGGTTATGCCTGTTCTGATTCTAGTTGTCTATCCAAAGAACATATATAAGGGGGAATCCTGATTCTGGATCCCATATTTAATGAATAAAGGAATTAATTGAAATTGATGACTTTGATTTATCTCTTTCTTTTCCTCTGAGAGCTAGTCTTGATCTAAATGTCCTTAGTTTTTCAAGCTGAAATAAACCTTGTCATTTGTGCTATGAGAAGTTCCTAGATGGTCATTCTTGTGTTCATGACTTGTATTCTCTCATTTTCTCCTCTGTGTATACTTGTAGTTTTAAACTAGTACTATACTTATATCCTTCTATTTTGACTTCATCGCCAGTGGAAAATTGCCATGGGAGCAAGTCTTGAGGTATGCAACGTTACGTAAGAAATACATCTCTCTCTATGCTGCCTTGCTTAAATCGGATCTTGACCGCACCATAGTTGATGACAATAAAGATATAGAGGAACTTGATCGGGAACTTGATATTGAAGTCATTATTCAGTGGAGGTATCTCAGTTACTTGATAAATCTATATTATGCATTTGCTTGATATGCCACTTCCTTGTGGAACTTTTTGGGAAGGTGTAGTTATACAATAAAGCAGCAATGTGGTGTTTTTTTCTCCTTTTGTTGTCAATAGATAGTTGACAATGGGGAATCAACATATTGATGATGGAGCTTCTATAGTTGCCACTAGCTGGGAACTTCTTGAACACCCCGACCTCAATCACTTTACTGCGGCTACTTATTTGCTTCCGTACTTGTGATGATTGCAACAACTTGAACAGACATCTGTTATTATTCTTGGGTTAATAAATATAAACAATTGGCGATGCAGATTAAGGAAACAAAGTTGCTGCAAAATATGAACTATGTAATGTTAATATCCCATCTTTAATATAGACAACTTTAAACAATACATATACATACATATAGAGTATGATATGTAACCAAATGTTGGGTTTCTTAGCTAGCCAAACTCGCCAACTCAAAGTATTAGTACTCAGCTGCATATTAGGAATTGATATGAAACCCAATGCTGGAATTCTTATGGAGCCCAACTCAACAAAAATTACTAGTAACTTGATATATATGTATGGGAATTGATATGAAAGCCAACTCAATCAAAAAAATACTAGTGAATTGATATATGTGTATGGGGATTGATATGAAACCAGCTGCTGGGTTTGAGGTTTCTTATGGAGCCCTATCCAAGATATATTACTTAAACAAATTAATATATATATCAGATTACTAGTAAATTGTATGAAGCTATTAGTAATTTGCGTTGAGTTTAGCTCCGTACGAGGACTGAATGTTTGGTTTCTTTACCATCATTCTGTGTGTGTATATCCTATTTTAATTCTTAATCTGTTAAAATTACCAGTACTTTTTATTGAGTTTAGCTCCATAAGAAACCCAATATTGTGTTCTATATCAATGCCATATACATACATGTGAGTGTGTGTGTGTCTCTCTCTCTATATATATATATATATTACCTATATAAAAGTGTGGATGTTTCTTACAAAATATAGATTGCAGAATATATCCCTAGCAAAGATTATTATTTAAGGTTATAATAGTAATTTAAATTTTTATATTTAAATATTTTATATTAAAATTCTAGCTAATTCAAAATTTTATAGAATCTCATTATAATTAGAACTCTAACATTAAAGTGTTACATATAAGGTATTTGTATTATTATTTCTTTCCTTAATTTTAATTAATATCCACGTGCAACACACGTAATCTAAAACTCATATATATATATATATATATATATATATATAACATGTCTCAGTAGAGTGTCGAACTTTTTTATTATTTATTTTTTCTAACTGTAGAGGTACTTCACCTTGTTCTTTTTCTCAAAATTTTCTTTCCAACAAAAAATGCTTTCTTGGGAGTGCTGGAAGGAGATTACTTTCTATCTTCAATTTACTTATAATATTTAACTATACATGCTTGAATTGTGTATGTTTTGAAAGTTTACGAATTGATGTGACTGCTATAAATTTTTTTCTCGCAAGTGATTCGGTTTCTTCTTCAAACAGGATGTTGGCGCACAAGTTTGTTCAGCAATCGGTGGAGTCCGAACTCTACCTTAGAAAGCAAAAAGAAAAGAAATCATGGTGGCCATTTGGAAGGTGAACAAGTCTACCATATTTTTGTATTTTAAATCCCCCAACTTTGTCATGAGCTCAGCATATTTCCTCATACATAAATGATTGTCATTCTCTTGCAGTACCAATCAACCTATCAAAGATGAAAATGAACCAGGGGCACTAACGGAGGAAGATTGGAAGAGATTTAATGATATTATTGGATATAAAGGTGATGAAGAACCAATATTGACCAATGACATGGGAAACTTACCACATTTTTCATTGAAGCTTCACATGAAACATAATGCATCAAAGCTAATTGACTCTGAGGAGTGCCTTGCTGACTTATCCTGTGATAATCTTGAGTCTTGCATAAACCTTTATTCAGAGGCAAAGATTGTCGATATAAAATTGGGGTCATACAGGTTGTTGTCCCCGAATGGTCTTCTTGCTGAGGTATGGTGCTTCATCTCTTCCTATTTTCTGATGTATTCATATGGTACAAACTGCCAGCATCAGTTCAGTAACACTACGCTGTCTAATTAATCATCTCTGCAGAGTGAAAGTGCTTCTGATTCATTAGTAGCAGTCTTTTGCTATAAACCTCCTGATGGGGATGTAGACTGGAGCGTGGTTGCTAAAGCTTCACCCTGTTATGTGACTGTAAGTTATTCCTGTGTTTATTTCTAGTAGTTTTGTCTCAATACATGACTTTAAAAAGGTTGTTTTGCTGTGATTCAGTATTTGAAGGATTCTGTCAATCAAATCATCAACTTTTTTCAAAGTAGTGCTGCTGTAAGTCAGACTCTGGTTCAGGAAACTGCATCTGCCGTGCAGGTCTGTACCTTGGTCTCCTTGAGCTTTGATCTTGGTTCTCTTTACTGCTAGAGGTGTATACATTTTTCTTTTCTCTTTAGATATGGTTGTGGGCGTTATAGGAACTTGGGGTTGGGACTAATACTAATCTGGAGCTATTTGAAAATAGAAAGCTTATGTAGCACTTAAATCTCTCAAATTCACAATGCACGTTAGCTTTGGGGGATGTAAGGGCTGGAGGAGTTCTTCAGTTTTGAGGGCACACAAGTGGATATGTTTCTATTTTATATTATATTCTATTAACATGGCACTGAGAGAGGTAATATGAGGGATGCACTGCAATCTTGAGTCTAAAAGATTCTTATTCAGTTACTTTTAGAAGTGTGCCATCATGTCTTGGGGGAAATGGCTGTATGGCTTTTCATTGAAGGATCATGCAGTATCTGAAAACTTTGGGTTTCATTCTTTACCTGCCTTTAGCTAATCAGCCAATTGTTTTAAGCATGTAGCATAAATTTATGTAAGTCTGTTTTATCCTTATCTAATAGATCTTGTTGGTACCATTTTATTGGCCATTCTACTACTATAATAGATATGGTAGCCTCTCTACTGCTTATAAAGTAGACTGAAATGTACTCATTTTAGCCCTGGATACATATATGTGTACATAAGCAGATATACACACACACACAACACACACACAGATATATATATATATATATATGTATATATATATATATATAATAGTCAAGACATCCTTAAACAGATCTTTCATTGTTATTTTTCTCAAGGTTCTTAAAATTTCATTGACCAATCTGTGCTTTTGGTGTAAGAACTCTATAAAGCATTCTTGAAGATGTTTATCACATATTGGTAGGGCGACTAGTTCCCATGAAACCAAATGAATCTTCTTGTCCCTGTCAAAGCCTTCCCAAAGAAAGTCCCTCACTTTTTTTTTAGTTAACTATAATGCTTGCAATTCTTTTAATGGAATTACGAATATATTGGGGTGGCATCAAAGGACTGATTGAATCAAAGTTGATCGGCCACCTTTTGACAAAAAGCCTTTATTCCACCCCGGCAATCTCATGGATACTTTTGACAACACTGGTTCCCAAAACGACAACTTCAAAGGATTGCCTCCCAAGGGGACCCCTAAGTATTTAATGGGCCACTCTCTGGTCAAACAACCAATTAAATCTTGTATGCTTATAACTCTACTCTGATACATAATGATCCCCAACAAGGAGCTCTTTTCCAAATTAATCTTTAGTCCCGACGTGCTACCAAAGATGTGGAGGATCTTACGCAACTATCTAAGATTAAATTCATCTGGAATGAGGAAAAGAAGACGGTGTCATCTGCAAATTGAAGGTGTGATACTCTATCTTCTTCTTACCCACTGCCAACCCTTTGAACACAGAAACTGCGTTTGGCCTCTCAATAATTCTGCTCAAGACATCGACAACAATATTGAAAAGAAAGGGGGAGGGTCACATTGGCCCAATCCCCTTGGCCCTCTAAACTTGCCTCTTGGATGACCATTGATGAAATGGAGAAGTTGACTGTTTGTAAACAGCCTCGAATCCATTTCCGCCATTTATCAACGAAGCCTTTCTTGTTCAGAATGAGGATTAAAAAATTCCAATCAACGTGATCATATGCCTTGGCAAAGTAGATCTTGAAGACCAAACCTTGTTTGCCCTGCACTTTATAATCCTCTACCTCTTCATAAGCAACAATGATTGAGTCGAGAATCTATCTTCCTTGGTTCCTCCAATTAAAGCACTAAAATGCTCATCAATAGTTTCAGGTAGGGCTTCTTTGAGCCGACAAAATAAGACCTTTGAAGAACTTATACAGGCATGTGACAAGGCTAATGGGTTGGAAATCCTTAATTTTGTAGGAAGCTTCCTTTTTAGGGATCAAACAATTGTATGTCTCATTGATGATGCAGTTCACTATCCCATTCAAAAAATTCCTCACAAGGCTTTAAAAGGTCTTCTTTGATTGTTTCTCAACCATCTTGAATTACTGCCATAGAGAAGCCATCAGGACTGGGGCTTTGTTTCCATCACACAAAAAAACTGCCCTTTTGATTTCTTGTTCCGCAAAAGGTTGTTCCGATGATGCCCTGACCTCATCACTGATAGGTGACCAAGATAGTCCCTCAACTCCCCACCCACTAATGTCAGACTGTTAGTTGCTGAGGAATTATCCATGTCTAACTAATCAATTCATTGCTGTCAAGTTCTTCTCGTATGACTTCAAATCTGACACAGTACTAAGAGGTTTCTTGTAAAAGTACTGGAGAGTATTGACCTTGCACATTGCTGAACTTATCCATCTTTTATCACCAGAAAAAATCGAAGTTCAAATGCCCATCACTGTTTCAGTTGGAATATTTTTTGTCTTAAAGATTGGGGAGGACTAAAGGCACTACCCCAACTTCTAAGGGCACAACACCATTTAAAAAAAAAAATTCAATTTTACCCCTAGAGTTGTTGAACTAGTTTTGTTCGGTCAAGATGATCGAATGGGCTTCACGGTGTTCGGTCATGATGACCGAACATCCTTTTATGTGTTCGGCCCCGGTTGGCCCAACACATAGAAATGTGTTGGGCCAACCGGGGCCGAACGAAACTGCAAGAGTAATCAATCGTTTTTTTACGTTTTTTGCAACGACTTTCACACATTTAACAAATTTTTCGAATTTTCATCATTATGTTGGCATTATAATCTTCAAAAAATTAAAATATTTAATATATAAAAAAAGGTAAAAAAATCGATCAAACCCATCGCAAAAAATGCAACCCGTCACCCATCGTGCGCCCACGTCACCTCGGTGTTCGGTCACCCTGGCCGAACACTGAGAAGCACGTTTGGTCATCTTGACTGAACACCATGAAGCCCGTTCGGTCATCTTGACCGAACGGAACTAGTTCAACAACCCTAGGGGTAAAATTGGAATTTTTTTTTTATTTTTAAATGGTGTTGTGTCCTTAGAAGTTGGGGTAGTGCCTTTAGTCCTCCCCTAAAGATTTTGCCAGTTTTAATGTTCTTAAAGTATGTTTGGTTGTAGCTTAGGTGGGTTGCGGAAATCCTAATTTTGAAATCCTTGAATAGTTAAATCCTTATAAACTGTGAAATAGTTTGTTTATGGATTGTATTAGGTAGGATGGTACTATAGAGGTCAAATCAATGTTGTGGTTGGATGTGTTGGAAAATGTTGAATGAAAACGGATGGATTAGATTTTATTGAAAATTGTAAAAATAGGTGTAGTAGTAAATATAGGTAGGGTTTTGGTGGATGGGGAAATTTGAATTTGAGTCTCGAAACACACAAATTTCGGATTTTGACATCCAAAATCTGTCCATGTGAAGGCTAAAACAAACATACTCTTAATGCATTCTTATTCTTTTTTCCTTGCAATGCAGCTGTTTACCTGGAAAGATGTTTACTAATATCTCTTTCTTGTGTTTCATGTTATTATATTATCCTTCCAGATGACAATTGATGAAGTAAAGCGCACAGCAACCAAACAAGTGAACAGGGCATTAAAGGAGCGCACCAGGTTCTTTTCATTATTTTGAAGTTATAAAGCAATATTGCAAATTAATAAAGGGTTTACAATAGGAGGCTTTGTGCGTTAGTATTCTGTAACCTTTGGGTTCATAAGTTGAAGGCCAATCAACTCAAGTTGGTTGTATTTACCATACTTATTCTGCCTTACATCCTCCTTTTGATCTTGGAGGTTAGGTTAATACATTATGGATGGCCAAAATATGAAAATTGAGTACTGCCAATTGGAGCAGAGAATGTCTTGATTGATCAACTGAATAAATAACAAAAAAGTGTCATCTGATAAAGTTCTATAAATACTTTTAGGATGGCGAGGAAGTGGAAGAATTATATTTCATATTTTTTGAAGATATATATGTATCCTGAGATTTAAGGTTCTACAAATTATCCAACTTGCTATGCTTCCTAGTAACTAAACATTAGTTTGGTTCTACCTGGATCTGAGTCTGGAAAAGCCTATACCTGTTCTTTGGTTTGAGGATTAAGAGTAAATTTTTTTGACCAACGGAAAGACATTAAGTAGTCAATAAAACACCAACACTTTTTTAGACATGACGTTTGATCTGAATTAAATGTGAGCACCATCAGTGATTTGAATTTTTCTTATAATTCCAAGTTAAAACTGAAGATTTAGCAAGAAAGCACCCTTGCATTGATAAAATCTTTGTTTCTTATCCAAAAAAAGAAGCAGCAGCAGCAGAAAAAGATTAGGAAGAAAACAACTGTTATCCAAGCTTTTGTTTCCCCAGCAAAGGATACAAATGGTTTCTGGTTAAATCAAGACATTAAAAACTTCTTGGAGTATGTATTGGTTATTCTCCTTGTGTGTATGAAATTGTAACACTTTTTTTTTTCACTTAACAATTAGCTTTTTCTTAAGCCTATTGTCAGAAATATCCCAAGCAATCAACAATAATTGTGTTACAAAATATTTTCTTAATTTGTTTCACTTGTCTTTGTAAACTAATCGTTGATATACATTCTGTTCAGGTTTTTATTGGATCTGGATATTGCGGCACCCAAAATTACCATTCCTACTGACTTTTATCCTGATAGTGTCCACCCTACGAAGCTCCTGATTGACCTGGGAAAGTTAGTGATTCGTTCTCAGGTTAATTTCCCAAGCCTTGAAATATGTTATAGACTAACATTTGAAGTCGCGAAATGTTTACCTTGAGAACTATGTGTTCAGGATGATGCTGAATATGCTTCACCTGAAGAGATGAACCTGTATACTCAATTTGATCTGGTCTTGAGAGATGTTTCTGCTTTCCTGGTTGATGGTGACTATAGCTGGAGCCAAGCTTCTCTAAATAGAACAGATGGTTCACCCGGGTGTAGGTTTATCAGTTTCCTACCAGTTATTGATAAGTGTGGAATAATTCTTAAGCTTCAGCAGGTGAAAGTTGTCAACTTATCTTTTTTTAATATTGTGCACTCTTCAATGTAGACACATTTTGCATCTTGTCTAGTCATGACCTTCATTTTGACTTTCAGATTAGATCACCAGTTGCTTCTTCTCCATCAACAAGGCTTGCCATGCGGTTACCTTCAATAGGGTTTCATTTTTCTCCATCTCGATATCATCGTTTAATGCAAGTAGCAAAGATTTTTCAAGCAGAACCTGCAGACCATCCTGCTATTGTTTGTCCTTGGGACGAATCTGATTATGCAGGCTGGCTTTATAATCTTGCACGGAAGGTTACTCTTTTTTTTTTTTTAAACTTTTGTTTGTGAATATCTAACTTCAATTTATTTTTCACGACTTCTGATGTTTTTCATTCCATTATTTGTTCAGGGTGTTGGAGGTAGAGAAGCTGTATGGCAGCGCAGATATTTTTGTATAGTTGGACCTTCTCTTTATGTCCTTGAAAACCCTGAGTCAAGAAATTATAAACAATACTTCAGGTTTGGACTTGACTGCTTAAATTCCTTTTAGCTGATTTCCGTGATTATAGGAAATATAATCTGGCTTGTGTGAGTCAGAGTTGGCCAATTTTGAAAGATTTCCTTGAAGCTTTGCTTCAAAGGGAAATAACACATCTATAAACAATTAGGAGAAGGGATAACACCGGGAAGCAAAAATAATGAAATCATGAATAGTGTGGGGGTGGTCATGATATTTTGTTTTATGTTACAAGCTTAATGGAATGTATTTATAAAATTTGGCAACTCCATGTGTGGCTTTCTTGGATATGCTGTGTAATATATTAATGCTGAAGCTTTGTATTTAAGGTGTATGAATGACAAGAAATTGAATTCCAATTCTTGAAGCGTCAGGAGTTCTCTTGAAAATCTTTTTTTTCGTCACTTTCCTAAGGACAATTATCCTCCTTTTCCATACTACAAATCTGTATGGAAAGTTTTCATGCCTAAAAAGGTTCAGTTTTTTTCATGGCTGATGGTATTGGTTAGAGTACTAACATGTGACATGATTCAAATCCAAAAGTATTGCTATCCCCTAATTGGTGTGTGCTTTGTAAAAGAAGATTCGGAGAATTTGGATAATACTTTCTTGCATTGCCCCTTTTCTCATTCATTGTCTTGGGCTGCCCCTCAATCCATTAAGGAATGTTTTCCTTTAAATTTGGGTATTTTAATTAGTGAAAGAGCCAAGATCCTGCAGGGAATCATAGTTGAAGCTTTATGCTGGCCCTTTTGTTTGGAATAGAATAAGAGAGTATTTGAAAATGCTGAGGAATCTCTAGATGAAGTGTGGGAAAATTTAAGCTTAGGGTTGTGTGGTGGATTTCAGGACACAAGAGCTTTAGGGGGTTATTTGTATAAGATGCTTATCGAGATTTAAATAATGTACTTTAGATGCAGATTTCTCCTTATTTGGGGATTACTCACCCCTTTGTAGTTAATTAATAAAATATCTTGTTTCTTATATCAAAAAAATTCAATTCTTGAAAACTGTAGGGAAGTTAGTGTGCTGTGAAGAGATTTTTGGCGAAAGTATGACAAACCTAAACTAGTTATGATAGTAATGGTAAAATACATGCAGAAAAAATTTCAGCACAACACTTGAAGCTGTAGCTTTTGAGTTGCCATCAAGTGTTCAAAATACCAAATATTAACATCAAAGGTCCATTTCATTTTTCAAAAAAATTAACATCAAATGCCCAAGTAACTCTTAGCTTTTGTATTCAAAAACATACTTACATAAATGCTGATTGGTCCTGTGATTTTTCTCTTTTTAGCCTACGAGGTAAACACATATATCAAGTTCCTCCGGATCTTCTTGGTAATGTGGAACACGTATTGGCTGTTTGTGATTCTGAGCGCTCCTATTACAAGGTAGTCCCAGGAATAATATGCCTACACCACTTTGTTGATTCTGGATTTATGGTTTGTCTTGGATTTCATATTAGTGTTACCTTTTTAGGTTGTGGAAGATGCAAGTGCTCTAATTTTGCGATGCGACTCTGAAAATTCAAGAAAAATATGGCAAAGCTATCTTCAAGGCGCCATTTATCGTACATCGGTACTCTTATCACCTTTTATTTGTTTATATGTTAAATTGCTTTGTTCCTCCATTTCTGTTGAGGCTTGTTCTCTTTGAGAATTGCAATGTAATTTTGCAGCTCAAAACTCCCCAACATTGCACATTGATATGTAGTCTTTGGTGTACTAATTAGGAAATACAAGGGGTTCTTATATGGTTGAACAATTAACAATCTGGAGTGAAATGTTCTGTAATTTTTGAAGTGGAACTCTTATGTGACACCAAATTACTTGGTCAAAATTATCCTTTTTATCCTTGTCAATCCGACAATAGTTAAATAGCCCTCTTGTGGTGATATGTTGCTTTACCTTGGTCTTATGGTCTTGGTCTTCTTTTTTGTGACCCACCTACATTTCACAACTAGTACATCAACACCATATAACCCCTGTCATTCCTTTGATAAAGTTTCAACTTTTAGTGCAAATGAGTTGCACAGATACCAAGTTGGGTTCAATTTTGGTTATATATTCCAATTGCAGCTGTCAATGGTCGTGTTGTGGTTATTGTTATTGTAACCTCTGTGATTATTATTGATGTTATTTCTTCTGTTTCTTCATCTTCATCTTCCTCTTCTTCTTCTTCTTCTTCTTCTTTTTAATTTTTAATTTTTAATTTTTAATTTTTTTTATCTAGAATCTTTTATTTGGGTTTCTTCATTTGAGGGGACTATGGATCTCAAATAATTCATCCAGTCGTTGATACTGAGGCTAGTGCAAAATTTCAAATTGTGTTTTCTGCTGAATATTAAAGAAACACATTAAACCCTGAAATTCTGAATTTTCTTTTGATCACTTAATATAAGGGCCTTTACTTAGTGAAGTGATCATCTTTTGTCTTTACTTTTCTTCACGTGTTTCATCTCTAATCTCTTTTCTTTTCCTTTTGTGATATGGCAACTAAGACTTCTACAAATATTGGTCCAATCACTTGTTGTGCACCTGCTTCAGTGAGAGACATGATAAAACTATAGCTTTAGGCATAAATTGCGCATATAGGGCCCTAGCGCCTCGCTCAGGTTATTTGCTGATTATCGTCATCTTTTAGATCATTTAGCAGTAATCTTAAAAGTATGTATTTCTTAAAATCAGACTGAGTGTTATAGATGACATTGTGCTCTATGATAATTTACATTTCTGAGAATTTTCTCTGGATTGTTGTTGTTATTATTACTGATTTTCTACTGAAATTGTCTCTCATGTGCAACCCTTTTAAATGTATGTGCAGGGAAGTACTCCTATAACTGGTCTAGTTGAAACATTATCAGATTCTGAAGACTCTGAAATCAAAAATCATGAATTGACAGAGTCATCAATGACAGAGAAGTTATTCTTGACTGGCTTACTAGACGAGCTGAAGATAAGTATCAGTTACTGTAGCCAGGTAAGTCATTTTCTCAGACCAAATGGTATGTGCCATGTATATCTAATAGTCACTGAACATGACCATCTGATTATATTTTCTAGCATGATAATCAAAGCTATCTGAAGATGCTTCTGGCTGAGGAGAAGTGTTTGCTTGAGTTTCGAGCAATTGGTGGACAGGTAAGATATGTACTTTAAAATCTGTATGTTTTGTGTATCATGCAGTGTATCATGCATTAATGGTTTCTTATCGATCTATTTGAACCAATGTCATGCAGGTTGAACTGTCAATTAGAGAGAACGATATATTCATTGGTACACTCCTTAAAGGTTTGGAAATAGAAGATTTAATTTGCCGCAAGGGGAGATCTCAGATCTGTTACATTGCTAGATCATTCATCAAGAACGAAGACACACCTTCCCTATTGGATAATACTAATAGTCTAACTCAATCGAGTAATGATTTTAGCCAATTTGAAGGAGATGATGAGTTTTATGAGGCATCAGAGAATCTTATTGATTCAGTTGGTAGTCCCCTCAAACCAACTGACGAAATGGAGTATTCAAGTTCCCAAATGATTACACAGGACAGCTCAGACTTGAAGGCCCCAAGTTTTGTACGTGTTGCTGGATTACTGCCTTTGGATGTTTCGCCTCTAGAAGCTGGTCAAATGGGAGTTACTGATTCATTTGAAAGTTTTGTCAAAGCTCAGATTGTTATTTTCGACCTGAACTCCCCACTTTATTCCAATGTTGATAAACAAGTAAGTTGGTCATTCTACTATGGTTGTTCCAATTCTTTTCAATTTAATTGATAGGTTTCCTATGCTAAAATACCTACTATATAATGTGTGGTAAATCTCACCATGATTCTGAATTAATGCCTAAACTAATTAAAAAATTAATTGATTCTTGTTTAATTTAATAAACAGTTTGCCTAGGTGTGTTGAGAAAGAGTTCAATATCTTTGATAAGTGGCTTTTGAATACCAGACTAGATAATTTAGAATAGCTTTGTGGTGTCAAACCATAGAGATTTCGTATTTTTTGTTTTGTCAGATATAATTAGAGATCAGAGTTATGTTTTTAGCTATTTTTGGTCTGTTCTATTTTGGATTCCTTGTCCCTTCTACCCTTTTTATGCTAATCAATAAAAAAATCATTCTTATAAAAAAACATAATAAAGATGCAGTGAAGTTCATATTATAAATAATATGATAAAAAGAGAGAGGACTCTTCAAGATATAGGATTATCTTTTTTCTCTATCATTGCCAAAAATTATTTTCATGCATGATTGCTTGGAGTTTGCAATCATCCTAAAAATAAGCCACTGCATGAAATTTGTGTAATTAAATAGTTTGAAAGAATTGCATAGTCATAAAAAATGAAAGCCATTGAGTGTCTTAAAATTACTATTTACAATCCTATTTGTATTCATATTGAATGTATGATTTTCAAATAAATGGCTTGCACCATGTAGGATTGTCTAACACATCATTTGTCGTAGTCCAATTTTTATTAATACTCCTTTTGAGGTGGAGACTATGTCAGGAAATTGAGAGTAACAAAGTCCCCCACTAGTTGTGAGAAAGACTAGGGCTCCTGTAATTGAGAAGAGGTTGAATGAGTTAAGTGGTATTACCGAGATCGAGAAGGGGATCCTTCTTCTCTGTTGCTCATCTTTCAAGAACTCTCAAGTTAAGTTAGGGATGGGTGACCCATTCAAAGTTGTTTCTTTTGCATGCAAGTGAGAACATAAACACATTAGAAAATACTTGTCTTGGTATATTGAGACAATCCTCAATTTTGAGGCCTGACAATTGATGAGAGTATGACTTCCATGTAGCTGGCGAGGCTGTTAGAGGAGACCTCACATAAGATTCATATGAGGAAAATATAATAAGACTTAGGCTATCTCAGTTGGGTGGCTAACTTGACAGATCAGCTGAGGGGTACTGAAAAGGTGATTTTTTTTCTCATATCTAGAGAATTCTCAGGTTAAACGTGGTTGGTCTAGATAAGTTTAGGGGAAGTGTTCCCTAGAGAAGTTTCAGAGGGAGCAAGTGAGTGAGGACTGAGGATATAAGTACGCTTAAACTCGTCTCATATGTAGGGCTAAACATCAGTTTGAGGGCCCCTACAGATTGAGCCATAGGGCCCTTAACCAATCTGTGGTGATGATTTGATGGAGTAAGTGGAACAAGGAACATTTGGAATAATTTGCATGCACGTAATATACTCCATTATGGATGTCACAGTTAATTCCTCAAAAATTCTGCAATGAACCCACATCTTTGATTTAAACATTCACATCTTATAATTCAATATGTATTATCCACAACAGCTTCAGGAAATATTGGTTATTTTATTGGGTCTAATTGATGTTGTAATTGTCCAATGTAGGATGTAATATATTATGCATAGACTTTTGGACACTTTTTATCTGTCTACTTTTCTATTTCAGGTTGCTGTCACTCTCTCCACCTTGTCATTTTACTGTCGTAGACCCACTATACTAGCCATTATGGATTTTGTAAATGATATAAACAGTCGGGAGGATAATTGTGAAACTCTTAGTGATACCCCCTCAACAGCTGTTGTACCACCTACGGACAAGGAAATTGTGAATGGAAGTCTGCCCTCAGCTCCAATGGAAGAGCCTCTGGAATCTTTGCTGGGAAAGGGGAAGTCCAGAGTGATTTTCTATTTACTGTTGAATATGGCTCGTGCTGAGATATTTTTGATGAAGGAAAATGACTCTAAACTTGCTACCTTGGCTCAAGATAATTTTCGTACTGATATTAAGGTGTGCAAGCCTTCCTTTTCTTTTCTCTTGGTGCTGAATTTATCATATCATTGCTTAGATGGATCTGAAGTTATTTCCTTCCATGTTATAGGTGTTTCCTTCATCTTTTAGTATAAAGGCATCCCTTGGGAATCTGAGGATAAGTGATGATAGTCTTCATAGCAGTCATATGTATTTCTGGGCCTGTGACATGAGAAATCCCGGTGGTAATTCATTTGTGGAGGTACTTGTGATTTGTTACTTCTACTCGATCTTCACTTCACCCTGCTAGGTTTTTCAGTTTAGCATTTTGAAGTCTAGCTTTGTCTGCCTCATGAATTTATTGACTGATATGCATGTCACTGAAACCAGGACTTTAACTATGTTGAATTATGTGTAGATAACACTTTGCCACTGTCTGTTTTTATTTCCTTTTTTTTTCAGCACTTTCATGTAAGTTTGAGCATTTATAGTGGTCGTATATCCCAGTCAAAAATATCTCCTGAACAAGAAAGTGGCAGACGTTGTTCATGGTACACAAACTTTTAAGCACCTCCTGCCCCTCAGGCATGCCTGTTGTAAGATCTTTTAAGATTTTTATAGACATGTTTCTTGAGGAAACATAAAAGCAGTCAGAAAATCATTTTGAGTGGAAAAAATAC
Source organism: Scutellaria galericulata (assembly GCA_946896805.1). Taxonomy (NCBI): domain Eukaryota; kingdom Viridiplantae; phylum Streptophyta; class Magnoliopsida; order Lamiales; family Lamiaceae; genus Scutellaria; species Scutellaria galericulata. The sequence continues at coordinate 13,878,333 of OX335791.1, read as the reverse complement.
TTGGAAGGAGAATTTCTCACAAAAGAAGAAAAATTAGATTTTTTGCTGGATCTTGATTGCCCTTGCAATTCCGGACATCACTAATGCTGCATACTCATATACATTTCTCTTTTTTGTTTTAATTTTTTCTAATGCTGTGTTGTTCTTTTCTTGACCTTTCATATTTCCAACAATTTAGTATAACGAGTTTTGCAAAGTATACACATTTAATCTTATATATATATATATATATATATATATATATATATATATATATATATCGGATTTTGGTGCCTCAGGCATGCCTCGCGCCTCAGGCACCAGTACCACCTTTTAGCCTGTAATGCTTTGAAATCTACTGGTGCATAAACATGTACCTTTGAAATTTTAAGAATTGGATGATATCTGTGATTCTTAATGTTACATGCATGGATACTGCTAATTGCCCCACCTAACCAAGCAGTCGTACAATGCTTTCTGGTTAATAAAGGTGCTTCTTTATTTAGTTGACAAAGAATATGCGATCTCACATGCATATATACATATATCATAGCAATTTGAATCCCATCAAGTTGTATCGTTTTTCTATTATTTTGGCTTTTGATTTGTGATCGTATTTTGTTTATTTGATTAACTTGCAAAAGCATTGTGTGAATTTGCAGTTGGTATTTTCTTCATTTAGTGCTGATGATGAAGACTATGAGGGTTATGACTACAGCCTCATTGGACAGCTGTCTGAAGTGCGAGTTGTCTATTTGAATCGTTTTATCCAAGAGGTTATTGATCTCCGACTTCTCTCTTCTCTTACTTGGTTTAACAGTCCTTTTGATTATAAAAATGTATTCAAAATCTGTTACAGATTATCAGTTACTTTATGGGTCTTGTTTCTAGCAATTCCAAAGATGTTGTCCAAATAAAAGATCAAGTGACAAATTCAGAGAAGTGGCTTACAAGAAGTGAAATTGAAGGATCACCAGCTGTAAAATTGGATCTTTCACTTAAAAAACCAATCATATTAATGCCTCAGAGAACAAACAGCATAGAGTGAGTTCAAAACTTTCTTTGAATGCTGATTGCATTGCTTACAATTAATTAATTTATGGGTAATTCAGAAATGTGACTTATTTACATGATCTTGTCCTTGGTTGCAGTTATTTGAAACTTGATGTAGTTCAAATCACTGTTAAGAACTCTTTTAGATGGTTTGGCGGGATCCAAAGCGAAATGAAGGCAGTGCACGTGGATATTTTACAAATTTTCGTAAGAAACTTATACACGATGCCATGCTTGTTATTTTATCTGTGAGAGTACTAGATGAGTTGGGATTGTGTTGGTCATTGAAAGGTCTCTTAATGGATAAATTGGTTTGGAATGGAAATATGAATTATTTTTAGCTATATCGTAATGTTGCCAGAGTAGGTCTCTTATAAAACCATCTCATGTGGCCAAGTCCAAAAAAAAAAAAAAAAAACTTAATCTGAAAAAAATTAAATATATAAAAAACCCTAAAACATAAAAAAGAAATTAGAAAATAGAAACCTAAAACTTACTAAAATTAAAGAACCTTTAAAAAGATCTCTGTCTCATGGAATAAATTGTTTTCGCCATGTTGCTAAATATTTCTAGCAAACAATGAAAAAGGAAAGCATGGAAGGATGAAAATTTATATGATTTGGTATTATGTTATTAAACAGAAATACATCACTTTTGTCGAAGCATAATGCATTAGTGCTTGTACATCCTTCTCACAGCGGTTGTAAGATAGTCGTAGCTCAGCAAACTAAAGTACTCACATTTTACAGTATGCTAGTTCATCTGTTTTACCTTTTGCCTATCTACTCCTCCATTACAACAATAAATAATTTTAGCCCAACTATTCCAACCTGGATCTTAGCCGGGTCTAGATAGGAAAATATGTCGATATGGGGGAGTGTGGAGATGTCTGAAGCTTCCTAAAGTTTGAATGTGGACTTCATTAGACTGGTTATGAAAAAGTTAAATCATTAACTGAAATGAAAGTTTGTATGATTGGGATTGATACATTATAAAGTAATATTAGTCATAAAAAATAGCTGAAAATATTAGGATAATGCTTTACATAGGGTTGATATCTTTTGGAGTAATATTTTAGTAAATAGAAGCATGATTCTCAAAAATATTTCTTTCTTTGGCCACAATTGTCCTTTGAAAAGCCTAATCACCACTATCTTAGGAAATCTTAGTGCATCTGTTTAGTATCTCTATTCAGCTGGTCTAATGAAGGAAACAATCTTAGCCTAACTGTTCCGGCTGGTCTACATGAATAAGAAACACACCCAAACATAGATAGGAGAAATGTCATTTCCACAATACTAATTGTTGAATTTCCTTATTAAATCTGCATGCCCTTTCAGGTTGAAGATATCAACTTAAATGTTGGTTCAGGATCTGAATTGGGTGAAAGCATAATTGAAAATGTCAAGGGTGTTTCTTTCGTCATTCAGAGAACTCTTCGTGACTTGTTGCATCAAATTCCGAGTATAGATGTCACCATTAAGGTATTGTATTCCTAACTAAATAATCTGATTATTTGGAGATTTTTCTGTCTGGCCGCTTTATCAATCTCAAAGATCTAACTTTTATAAGACTTAATCTTTCTGAGCGGAGGTTTTTCTCTTAAAATTTCAGATTGAAGAATTGAAAGCAGCTTTGTCCAATAAAGAGTATGAAATAATCATCGAATGTACGCAATCTAATATTTCAGAGACTCCAAATCTTGCGCCTTCACTGAAAGGTGAATCCCCGTCCCCTTTGATTGATGTGGTGGAAAGCAGTGGCACTCAAGGTTTAGATCCTGTAATATCTGAATCTCAGGCAAGGGAAATATGGGTCACTACTAAGGTTTCTGTGCATATTGATGTGGTTGAGCTGAGTCTTCATTATGGGGTTACAAGGGATGCATCACTTGCCACACTAAAGGTAAATTGACTACCATTGAAACATCACTATTTAACAGTCATGATAATTTATCAGTGAAACTGTAACCAGAACCCTGAGATCATGTTCTTATATATCAAGGTTGTTTACAATATCATGGCATCATGGTGAAAGCATTTGCTTCTCTTAAGATGTCTGTACATATGTTATTTTGAGGAGAATAGCTATAGTTAGAAATGGCATAATTATAAATTGGAACTTCCAATATATCTCTGGCATTCTGTAAATTTCTCATGGTTCGGGTGCTTGAGGAAGAGCCAAGAGCACACAGTTGAGGACTATGTTCTGTGCCTTTTGGGTCCTGTACCTGTGAACCATATCGTTTCTCATGCTTTGCTGGATAATGCCTATATATTTTCCAGCCTAACTGAAAGTAGTTGTTAAAACATGCATAGAGTTTTAGTTGACATCCTGACCTGATTTTTCTCCATTTCATGGTGAAAACAATTTTCATTTGGTAAGGTTACTGAATTTTGCTGAACTTGAGTCTCATGGAGCATGCATTGTTGATGTTCCTTGTACTATGTAAAGATGTTAAAATAGTTGTAGAAGCAGCAGTTTTCAGGTGTGGTCTGTGTTGCTTGGCATGGTTAGATACAAACGAACTAGAACACGTGGTCCCTGGCTCTTTTGTGATTGAAATTGACGTTCTCCTAAGATGGACACAACCTTACTTTTCACTTTATAATCTAATAGCTGACACCACTTGGAAATGGCAAAGGTGCCTCCATTAATTTTTGAGATATGTTTATATTGTTCTTTAGCTCTTCAGGCAGATTAATAATTACTTGGTTCTTTTTTCTTCTCAATTTTTTTCTTGTATTTGGTCTACTTTACCTCCATTGTTTTGTTTTTCTGGTATTGTTTCTATGTGTTGTTATATTCTTTAATTTTTTGGTTCTCTAATGTAAAAGGATTGTATGTTTCAGGTGAGTGGAGTGTGGCTTTTGTATAAATCTAACACAGTGGGGGAAGGCTTTCTGTCAACTACACTGAAGGACTTGATTGTTGTTGATGATCGTGAAGGCACAGAAAAGGAGCTTAGGTTGGCCATTGGGAAGCCTGATATGGAAGAATACAATCCAACAGACACTGTGCTTGATAGCATGGATCAGAATATTGTCAAGAGCACCTCTGTGGTTGACAGTGCTAGAAAGTACACTCCAGCAATTCTAATTCTTGATGCCAGATTTTATGAAAATTCAACATTTGTTTCTTTGTGCATCCAGAGGCCACAATTGCTTGTTGCACTTGATTTTCTGCAAGAAATTGTTGAGTTTTTTGTTCCAACAGTTCGTAGTGAGCTTTTATATGATGACAATGCAAACTCTTCACAATCTCTAGACGCACTCATACTTGACCAGCCACATTTTCGTCAACCCTCTGCTGAATTCTCAATTTTGCCCCAGAAACCTTTAGTTGCTGATGATGAAAGGCTTGACCTTTTTATATATGATGGAGGAGGTGGGATTTTGTATTTGAAAGACAGGCATGGATTAGATCTCTCATATCCGAGTATGGAAGCTTTAGTTTATGTGGGGAATGGAAAGAAACTGCAATTCCGAAATGTTACAATCAAGGTAGGTCTCACACATCTTGTTAAGCACCTATTTTTAGTTAGCTATCAAAAATCAGTAGTTAAATTCTATCAGGACTTTCTATCTTCTCATTGTTTCAGAGCGGAGCGTACTTAGATTCATGCATATTACTGGGAGCCAACAGTAGCTACTCAGCTAATGAGGAAGACAAAGTCTTTTTGGACAGAGAAAATGAAAGCCCTTCTGATCCCTCTTCAGGAGGGAGCACTATGGCTCCACAAAGTGCTGTTTCTGGCAAATCCACAGAATTGATATTTGTATTGCAGGTATGATACTTGGAGAGAGATATGTTTTTGGCACTTCATTGGGCATGGTTGTTCATTTTACTTAGTTTATTTGTTTTTTGGTTTCGAAATTATTAATGAAAGAAAAAGAAAAATTTAAAATAAAGTTTACAGATCATTTGTACTATATTTAATTTTCATAATCTTTTTTGTTATAATTATATATCTTTCTCGGATAAGAGAGAGAAAGGGTGTGAAATGAGTAAGCATATGGTGGATACAAGGGTTATACCTTTTTTACTTTATATGTAGTAATTTAAATAAGATTAGTGTTATCTGCTTGGTTTTGTTGATGAAATAAAGTAGAATTGACTATATAGCTGAAGTTTTCTTATTTAAAATCTGAAACTGTTACAGTTTCTTTATCTTTCCGTAAATATTGATTTTAATTGATTTTATTGTATATAAAAATTTTCACGCTTCCTAAATAGTAATGTATGACAAAATTATATATCAATGAATTGATTTTTAACGTTTATAAAGCAAATGTACCGAAAATATTTTTTCTTCTGCACGAAGTTATTCAAATTGCATATTGAGATTTGATGATATTAACTGGACTTGATGAGAAATATGATCCATATAGCCGACACCAGGTAGTAGGACAAAGACTTGGTAACTGTTTAATTTGACAATAGGACATAATCAGAAGACCTGAAATACTTCTACAACATGGTGACTAAACCTAAAATTACAATAAAATTTTAAATTATATAAAACAAAAAATTAGATGTCAAATGTGAGAATTGACAACGTTTTCACGCAAATAGTCTCATAGTGCCAAATATATGTCTCCGTATTTGATAAGGGATTATTATATCTTTGGCATCCGAACTTTTCAAATTTGCCAGTGTCTGATCCCTTTTATTTTTTAAGTAAAACTTAGATGTTGCAACCTTATAACATTAGACCTTTTATGTAGTTACAAACAGGTTTGCTCTGAATTGTTTGGGGATAATTATATTTTTGTTGTGTCAAATTCTAAAAATTACAAATGGAACTTTTACCGCAAACAGGTCATATACTATTTTTTCTCTTAATGCATGGTATATAAAAAATTGTCATTTCCTATCATGATATTATGTATCATATGTATATGAATATGTGTTCACGGATTTGTACGTATAAACATTTTTATGAACTTTTAGCATAAATGTTAATAACATGGCATAGTAATCTTAACTCTCTCTCTCTCTCTCTCTCTCTCTCTCTCTCTATATCTGTGTGTGTGTACAGTGTATATATATTGAATTTACACTTTGAAGAGGAAATGCATTCATGTTACCATGATGCTCTCTAATATACATCTTTGTTGGTTAACTTTTTTCGTAGGCTATTGGTCCTGAGCTGACCTTCTACAATAAATCAAGAAATGCTGGACAACTGATCCTCTCAAACAAACTATTGCATGCACAGATGGATGCATTCTGCAGGTCAGTAGTTTTTGCCCTTATTTTGTTGACTTCCAACTTTACTTTGAATTTTCCCCATTTAACGTGCATACAACATCTTATATTTGCCTTCCATGGACAAAAGCATCTGGATGGCTATCCCATTTTCTAAGGAGTGATATAGTATGCTAAATCCAGTGGCAGTTTTTTTATGGTTGGGGGGGGGGGGGGAGTGGGTTTATTTTGCTTCAGTGTAGGAGTGGGTTGGGTTAAAAGATTGAATGATTCTGATTGTTGATTCTATAAGATTAAGGGCTCTGATTTATGAAGTTACTGGAGCCAGATCACTTTTAAGGGTTTTGGCTTTTGGGTCTGGATTTGGGGAAGAGACCCATGTTTATTCACATCTTTAGATTGGGCTACATGGTCGCTTGTGTGCACTGACCCTTTGTATTATTGTATGTATGCGCTGGTATGGGTTAATCCAAATCACATTATACATATGTTCTCTATTGTTTGATGCTCCGATTGCATAGTAAAAATTAAAAATTGTGTATCTACAATGTTCTGAAAGCAGCATCATCATGAAGAAAATATAAAAAATAGATGTTCAAAATGAACTCTCTTGATAATACAATATGTTTATTTGGTGCTTTTGCAGGCTTGTTTTAAATGGAGATAATGTTGAAGTGAATGCGCAAGTTCTTGGTTTAACCATGGAGAGCAATGGAATAAAGATTTTAGAGCCTTTTGATACATCTGTTAAATTTTCTAATGCGACTGGAAGGACAAAGATGGAGTTGGCGGTTTCTGACGTATTCATGAATTTTTCATTCAGCATCTTGAGATTATTTTTGGCTGTTGAAGAGGATATTTTGTCATTTTTAAGAACAACATCAAAGACATCAACTGTTCTATGCTCTGAATTTGACAGAATTGGAACCATTAAACGTAAGATTTTATTTGATAACTAGAGCGTGATTCTCTACATTGTTCTGAGATTATTATATCAAAAAGTTACGTATATAAATTATATATAGAGAGAGTGTGTACGTGTGTGCCTGCAATAACTAAAGCAACAATAGATAACCTATCCGTATCCTGCAGATCCTGTCGGTGGTCAAGTATATGCGTTTTGGAGACCTCGGGCACCAACTGGTTTTGCTGTGCTTGGTGACTATCTGACTCCGGGGTAAGTAAATTTCTTATTCTTGTTCATATTTCATCCTTAATTTGTCATGTAACCCTCATAAGTTTTTCTTCTTCATTTGACAGTGACAAGCCACCAATCAAAGGTGTTGTCACTGTTAATACCAGCTTAATAAGAGTAAAGAGGCCAAAATCTTTCACTCTGATTTGGCCACCTTCAGATGATATCCTTTGGGGCGAAGGTGTAGGATGTTCTGAGCTGACTGCAGATGAGGAAGAAACAATGTGCTCGATATGGTTTCCTGAAGCCCCAAATGGTTATGTGGCATTGGGTTGTGTGGCTTTTCCAGGAAGGGCACAGCCTCCAATTTCCTCAGTTTTCTGTATCTCTGCATCTTTAGTTTCTCCTTGTGGCCTAAGAGATTGCATCAGCATTGGGCCGATCTTCCGGTATGGAGAGGTTTATTTAGTTCTCTATGTGCTTCCTTTTGTAATCCCATTTGATGATAAATGCCATGAATTTGTATGTTTTTCTTATACCTTTACTTTATCCTTGTATTTAGTTTTCTTCTCCTTTAACAATTATCTGAATCAATAAATAGCTGCAACTTTGTAGTTGTTCAATTATGTTGAGTTTGTTAATTTGATTTTTGAGGTTTGATCTATAGGTGCCCTAACTTGGCATTTTGGCGGGTGGATAATGCTGTTGGAACGTTCCTCCCTGCAGATCCTTCTACATTGAGTTTGACTCAGAAAGCATATGAATTGCGGCATTTGTACTTTGGATTTCGGGAGATTTCTCCTGAAAAACCGAAGGGCATGGAGAACCAGCCTTCCACCTCTGTTGGAAACAATAGTATCCAATCAGAAAGGTCGTCAACTCTTAATTCCAGAAGGAGGTTTGAAGCGGTTGCCTCCTTTCAGTTAATATGGTGGAATCAAGGTTCTGGATCAAGAAAGAAGCTATCCATCTGGCGCCCTGTAGTCCCTGAAGGAATGGTGTATTTTGGTGATATAGCAGTCCAAGGGTATGAAATGAAATGTCATACTGATAGTTTACTTACTACTACATTAACATTATAGAGAATAACTGGTTAATATTTTTAATTGGTTTCAGGCATGAACCTCCTAATACTTGCATTGTCCTTCAAGATTCAGAAGATTCTGAGCTGTATAAAGTGCCTTCTGATTTTCAACTTGTTGGTCATATTAAAAAACAGAGAAAAATGGATGGCATATCTTTCTGGATGCCTCAGGCTCCACCAGGTTTTGTTACATTAGGATGTGTTGCCAGCAGAGGGACTCCCAAACAATCTGAATTCATATCCTTAAGATGCATTCGCACTGATATGATCTCAACCGATCAATTTCTTGATGAAAGTATTTGGGACACATCTGACTCCAAGTATACAAAAGTGCCATTTAGCATATGGACAATTGGAAATGAATTGGGAACCTTCATTGCCTGGAATGGTTTTAAAAAACCTCCTAAAAGGTTTGCTTTGAAGCTCAGTGGTCCAGATATACCAAGTGGTTCGGATGATACTGTGATTGATGCAGAAATAAAAACCTTCTCTGCAGCACTATTTGATGACTATGGTGGTCTGGTAAGTTATTTTTTTATCTGCTGTTGGATTATTCTGAAACCCCCCTCTGCTTTGATCTGGCCTTATGGTAAAACTTACTGTTGGTGACGTCATTAAAACCTCAATTGGATTGCTATAACTCAGAGTTCAAATGCTGATTAAAACCTCAATTGGATAGTTCAAATGCTGATTAAAACCTCAATTGGATTGCTAAAACTCAGAGTTCACATGATGCTTTCATATTTTTCTCATAGACCCATCTTCAAGATTGCATAATCTTATAATCTGGGGGTGTGAGTAAGATCTAGAAACCTAATCAAGGTTTTAACTAGTGCAAACACCAGCCAAGAAGATTACTATAAAGATTTCTTCATTAGATGTAATTGTTCAAAGTGGGCCAAAATTATTTTATGAGAATGGATAGCAGCAGATCTTTGCCTCATTTACATGCTAATCTTTCATATAGAGAGAGCTTAGATCCATCCTTTTTTTTTTTGGATCGATTCAACCATCAAAAATAGAATGGGAAAAAATCACCTTGGCATACGTATATACAAGTTAGGGATTAAAGAGATTATAACTGACGAATTGAGGGCTTAAATAATAGTTTGCATGAATGTGTCTTGATTTTGTGGATGATGGCATGGGTCTGGCAGGCCTCCCCCTTGAAAGCTTAACTCCTTGGTTGCACATTTTAATTGATCACTAGGTGTAGCTTATACAGGCAACATAGTCAATTTGGATACGTGAGTATATTTTTATTTATCTATGTACGGTCAGTTGTGCTCTTAAAACTGGCATCTTATGAACATATATTATAAGTATATGTTATACCATACACACACACCCCAAACACATATGTTTCTGATTGTATACCATATGCCTTATGCAGGGTACACATCGTTTTCTAACTATTTTTTTCATTCTGTAGATAGTCCCATTGTGTAATATATCTTTGAGTGGCATAGGATTCAGCTTGCATGGGAGGTCGGAGAGCCTGAATTCCAGCGTAATATTCTCTTTAGCTGCAAGGTCTTACAATGATAAATATGATTCATGGGAGCCTCTTATTGAACCAGTTGATGGATCATTGAGGTAAACTTTTGTTATTTTAATTCTTGTATCATCCTTTCCAAATTGGTTACTGAATCAAGTATTCTAATCATAGAGCAATTATATGGGATAACACATGCATGGGAGTCTTCAGTATTACATTGTGTATCTCAGATGGTTTGCTTTTCCTTGTTCTGACGTTTTTCTTGTTATCTCTGATGTTGGATAATCCTCTTGCCCTGAATGGTAGATCTTTGGAGCATTGTTGTCTTTCATATTCTTCTTCTTGTTTGTTGGGTTCCTTGTACGTTCCTGGATCACCGTTTGTACACATCTACTTGGGATTCCTGTGCTAATGGAAACCCGCTCATTACCTCTTATACTATTTTGCCAAGGCTGATACTTTGACCATGATAGGCTCTCATTTGGGAATTGCTTATTTGTAACATTCTACAAAAATGATTGACCAAGTTTCAACAAAAAACCTATGAAACCCACTTGTAAACATTTCTGAATTTTATCGGACATTCTATGTTGGGAAGGATATATTTTCCCTATCAATCAGCTATTTTGCTCTATATCATTGGATCTTTCAACAAAATATGCTTGCCCTCTCTTTATTTGCCTTCTCATACACAGAAAACATGTGCAGATATATGACATGTCACTTTTTAGGATCCCCAAAAGGGTTGCAGATCTTTTAGAAAAAATTGAGGGTCTTTATATGGGATGTGAATGATGAGGATTCCCACTCTTATTTAGTTTCTTAATATCTGGGTGATTGTCTAGAGACCTGGAAAGGTTGGGGATTGGCAATGTTTGTCAAGAAATAAGGTGTTATTGGTTATGTGGTGATAGAGGTTCAATTGTGAAAGTAACTCTCTTTGGGGATGGTAATTTTAAGTATGGCATGCTGGAAAATGGCTATGATGCAGGTTTGGCTAGTTGATCAATTTTCTGGAGTTCATGGAAATTCATTTCACGAGTCAATCCAATCAGTGTAGGTCTTAAGTAAGAGGGGTTGACAGTGAGGTTTCAGAGGATCAGAGGCGGGGAATGCTCTTTTCCCAGGTTTATTCCATGTTATATCATATTTCCTCTTTCCATCATCAGCCTATTGATTCCTTTGTTAGATTCAAATGGTGTTCTTTCTCTATTATGGAATTTTCATTCTCGGTGTAATATGAGGGATTTTGAATTCTTGATATGTGTTCTCTACGGAGATTGTTGGAGAATGTCCGTTTGGTGGAGGGAGCAGAGGATATGGGACTTGTCAGGGTTTTTCTCATGAAACAATATACTTTCCCTTGTTTATCATTTTTTGAGGTTATTTGGAAGGTGCCAATCCCACAAAAGTTCAACTTCTTTCCTGGCTGTTGGTTTAAGAGCCTACATGGTATTCTTCTTTTTTCTGGATGGAATGTGTTGTGCGGGTCCAGTTCGAAGACTCAGGAGCATATCTTCCTGCATCAGCCATTGGCACAGTTTTTGTGGTCCAAAGTCTTAGTTGAGCTTGGTCTTCTGTGGATTTGTCCTAGACCCTTTTTGGATCTCTTTCTCTGGATCTTGGATGGTTTTGTGAGTCATGGCAGGATCTTATGGAGAGTTATCATTCCAATTGTATATTGGTCCATCTGGTTGGAAAGAAATATAAGGATACTGACGAGTCTCTTTTTGGAATTTTAGGATAGGATCAAGTTAGACTGGCTTTGTCGGTACAAAAGCATAAATATTTCAGGCACCTTTTGTTTTGGATTTGCTTAGGGATTGTAATTTAGCTCTAATGCTCATTCTCTGAGGTCATTTGGATTAGACAAGTTCTGCTGGTCGTAAATATTTTATTTTTACTATTAATAAATATTTTTTGTTCCTTATCCAAAAAAAAGCTGTACATGTTATTCCATTTTTTTTTTCCGTCTCTTTTTGTGCTTATCGGTTTTACAATTGTTGTCGTCTATAGGTACGAATATAATCCTAATGCTCCTGGTGTAGCTTCAGAGCTACGAATTACTTCTACTAGAGATCTGAATCTGAATGTGTCTGTTTCAAATGCCAATATGATGTTACAAGCCTATTCGAGCTGGATCAACCTCAGTCTTGTCCAAGAATCATGCGAGGTTTACTTTTAAACTCCAGATTGAACTTTCTTATGTTTGGCTTATTTTTCGTAACTCCTTATAGAACCCATGTTACTTGATAGAATAAGAACCCTTCTTCATAGATTTATTTAAAAAGAATGTTCCTTTACCCATTGGACTTTTAATTTTGTTAACAGGAAGCAAATTCTCCCACTACTGATGATAGATCTATGGTTGCTGTTCATCAAAAAAGAAATCACTACATTGTTCCCCAGAATAAGCTTGGGAAGGATATATTTATCAAGGCTTCTGAAGTCAGGGGACTGCCTGACATTATTAAAATGCCAGCAGGAGATAGCAAGGCCTTAAAACTGCCTGTTCCAAAGAACATGCTGGACTCTCATTTGAAAGGAAGTTTTCATAAAAAAAAGCGACTCATGCTAACCATCATCGTAGCTGAAGCAGAGGTGCGTTTTTTTAAATTCATTCTTCTAAATCTTTAAGCAGCTTTATTATGAAGTTATTGGTTATGGTGTCTGAACTTCACTATTATATGTAATTGTTGCTTTAAGTAGAAAGGGCATAGTTTGCCTCGAGTGTAGATGTGAACATTTAAATTCATTTCGAGAAAAAGAATATTGTTCGGGGATGTAAATGAACATGCAGTGTTGCCTATATTTCCTCATGAAACAAGATCTAAATCGACCTATGTCAAATGTATCACTGCTTCAAGTCATTTGAATCACTTAAACAAGTAGTAATACACATAATATCAGAGTGAAATCATGTGGTGGATTCAAAGCATGATTTATAGAAGATCGTCTAGATTGAGATTTGCTTGTGCTTAACATCCCTTCTTTCATAACAAGATCCAGTTTTGGATTTGAATGGCAATAATACATAGATTTTGAGGTAAAAGTGAGTGGCTATCCTGCTTAAAAATGCCCAACGCAGCAAGCTTAGATTTTTATGTTTTCATAGTTCAAGCTCATGAGAAGTGGTGTTTATTTAGATTCTGGTATGCGCTCAACATCAGATAATTATATTTGTTATTGATGTTTCTCACAATTCATCTGTTTCCTTTGCTTAATTGTGCAGCTTCTGAAGCTTGAGGGTTTGTCCTCCCATATGTACAGTGTTGGAGTCCGTCTTTATCAGGATCAGGATCATTCTAGTCAACAATACCTAAACGAACAAAGTGCCCGAACTTGTGGAACTGGGTCACATGGATCTGAATCTTCAAATGTTGAATTTGTTAGGTGGAATGAAGTATTTTTCTTCAAAGTTGATACAGTGGTCAGTTCCCAAGCTTCTTATTTTGTGAAGTTATGCATAAACAGGCATAGCTATTAAAAATATATGATAAGGCGTTGTTTGTTGATTTAATTTATTGAAAATATATTTCCACATATGTACATGCATTTCTTTGTATCGATATACATATGACTGTACACAAAATAGATTCTTTTTGTCCTTCCAGTGGCTTAAATAGATAGTTGTCCTATGCATTAGCTTTCATTTAGTTTTGGTTCATCACTTTAATTGCACTCTTTTGGTCATTGTTATGTATAACTTTACCTGCATAGTTGCATAAAATTCACCCCCTCATCCACACCATTGGTGTAAATTCCTGGTGCCTGCAAGCTGTGGCCCATGATCAGCCATACCCCAAACTTTCTGCACTATTTCCTAACTGTGCTGACTAGCTTCGGGGGGGGGGGGGGGGAGGTGGCAGAAAGGATGACAGGGAAGATGAGTGAGGTACTTATAAGGCAGGGTTTTGTAACCTTGATTATTCCCAGTTTTTTACTCAAATTAGAAAGCGTCAAGGAGTAGTTGGGAATAATATTTATTTTGAATTTGAGTTTGGGTGGAGACCCAAGACCCCATTTGCAGATCTGGTTTGCTTAGAAGTTTGTTTCTTTGAGATCTGTAAAATAATAGTATAAAAGTAGAGTTCTCAAAATTAATTCAACATTCAAGAGACGGCTTTATAGTTCAAAAGATATATCTGAGATAATCTAATCATATCTCAGTTAATGAATCAATCAATTCACTGATGATGTTGCTCTAAGCATTGATGTCATTTAGAATCAAGCACCATATCATATGATATAACAGACAATGTCTTAACTATGGACATGCTAGCTACTCATTTGTTTTAGCTATGTCCTAACAAACTTGTATATCTAGCTGGTTATAATAGAATGATTATTGACAGCCCTTATCCTGTTTCTATGAATAGCTCCTCTTATCAAATTGGATGTGATATGTTCATTGTATTACTTTCTTTAATGAGCAATGAGGACAAATAAGTTACTATTTCATGTATATGGTAGTATATCTTACCTTGCTTCATTATTATGTTTATATTTTACATGTCAGCTCCTTTCTGGCATTACATATTGGCAGACATGTACTAGCTTAGTAGAATGTTGACATTATCATTTTTTATACTCTTGTAAGACGACCGCTTATGGCACACTTAATCCTGATCTTACATCCTTTCCTTTCATATGTTTTACAGGATCACTGCATGCTGGAATTTACTGTAACTGAGAATGGAAGAGGTAATATTTGGTACTTATGGTTTCTACGTGTCTGTTGTAATCGAGATAGCCAAACAAATAGAAGATGTGTCTATTCCTAAAGTTTAGCATATGGTGCTGATGGCAATTCATGTGCATATTCATGACATGATACAAGTGTTTGAATATGGACATGATACTTCTGAAGAGAATTGGATTTCCTAAAGCTGATCTACAATTATAGTATGATAATTATTGAACTTTTCATGGTCATTTTCCGAAATTAGGATTGCTAGTTTGTTCTTGTACACGCTGTTCTGCTTTTTGAATTTTCAATATAATTCGTCTCGTTAAAATATTCTAATGTTGAGTGCCATTATGTTTGATAGAGATAATGTACTAGTAATATTCTGTTTCCTGTTATTTAATGTGAATCTTGTGTGTCACTTGATTGAGGCCAAGAGCCATTCTTCCAAATGCTCCTGTTTCAGAATGTTGTCTGAAGCTGAAAAAAAATGTTATGTAAAATGAACTCAAAGCCAAAATACTTTGAAGCAAAAACCATAAGGGTGATTCGGCAGGGAGGGTTGAAGTATTATGTCCTTGCTTGGTAGTTGGTAGGCAGTTATCCTTTGAAATAGATGTAATCAATCAATCCAATCTTGGATCGATCACAGAAAGGATTGGATTCAATACAGAAAAAACAAAACCACCCACAAAATAGATCTTTTCCTAGATAAATTTGTAGGCTTTTGTCAAAATCAAGATTTTTGGAGTCGTCCCTGCCTTTTATGTACTTTTCTAGGCATATACGTACATAAACAAAAGGAACCGTTCAAACCTAAAAGCAGGGTGCACTCTGAACAGACTTGTGAGGCTCATTTGTGTTTTCTACTGATTTCCTATTCTTCCGAGGTTTCTGGGGAAGTTAAGTGTTCCTCTTAGACCTGTTCTGTTTGATTGATATGCTTTATGCGCAGTTGACTTTCATTTGACTTTGCAGGTGAACCAGTTGGCTACTTTTCTGCTTCCTTGAAACAGCTTGCTACGGTTCAAGGCAACTCTGACTCCAAGAATTATTTACATGAATTCATATGGATAGAGTTGTCCTCTAGAGAGTCTATGGTGACTCTCTCTCTCTCTCTCAGACATACATAGAATTGTACTTCTGTCTGTTGCAGTATATTTGAAAAAGTTTGAGCAGTTTAAGTATAGAATTGAGAAGGCTCATATTTTCTTTTAACCTTCAAAAAATAAGGTTTATTTTTTCATGCAGCTGGATGCGAGATGCAAAAATCTTGGCAGAATCAGATGTGCTCTGTTCTTGCCGCGTAGATCTGAAACTGAAAACTTAAAATCATTTAATGGAAACAGAAAATCTGGTTCGATTCAGATTAGCCCAACTCCAGATGGACCATGGACCACAATGAGGTTGAACTATGGTTCACCTGTTGCATGTTGGCGATTAGGAAATGATATAGTTGCAAGTGAAGTCACTGTGAATGATGGAAACAGATATGTCAACATCAAATCCTTGGTGTCGGTTCGTAACAACACTGAATTTACTCTGGATTTGTGCCTCAAGCTTAGGGCTGCAAACGGAGATACAAAGTCAGTAATTGATGAGAGGGAGAAGGCTCAGTATGTTGGAAGTGAACTGGCAACAGATGAGCTATTTGAGTCTCAGAAATACAATACTGCTCTTGGTTGGTTCCCATGTTCTAACTTTGAGGAGGTAAGTTCATAAGCAGAACAATTATTATTATTATTAATTTTTTTTTCCATACAGCTAAAATATAGACAAATTGAATTCATATCTCTGTCAAATTGTTTATTACTGAATAACCATATTAAGAAAGAGACATTCCTGTAAATATCATGCTTATACGCAGTAAACAGAAAATAAGATGATGATAAGGAGTTGGTTTATGAGTCATCCTTTTGGGCATAAGCGCCCTCCTGCTATCTATCGCATTGACTTCCATCATCTTGTAGCAAATTTTTGCTTTTGTGACATCCTATAGGAAAATATTGCCTTATCAGATATGATATCAAAATGGATCATAAGAACAAAGTGTTTAAGCCATGCAGTAATAAGTATATATAATAATAAAGTGTTTAAGCCATGCGAATATATATGTATATATAATAACAGTCACATAAAAATACATAAATATTATACTTAAAACCAAATGGGAAATGAAAAGCTGGAATCTCCACTTATCAGCTTTTCATTTCCCATTTGGTTTTAACTATAATATTTATGTATTTTTATGTGACTGTTATTATATATACAAATATATTCGCTTTTCAATGGTGTTTAAGATCTTTTGAATCACGGAATCCAAAATGATCTATAGGCAGGCTCCAATTATTATCATGTCATGCCTTCCCCCCTTTTTTTTGTTGAAAATCACTAATTTGCCATCATAGTTAAGGCTGGTCAGAAACTTGTTTCCTGTTCTCTTATTGAGCTTACTGTCTGAGAATTAGTTATATTTTCTGGATATGTCGAATGATCAACTATTGACTAAATACATACTGCAGGTAGTATCTGCAGTTGAATTGCCATCAGGATGGGAGTGGGTCAACGAATGGTGTGTAGATACTACCCCTGTCAACACAGTTGACGGATGGGTCTATGCTCCAGATCTTGAAAGTATGAAGTGGCCAGATTCTTACAATTCATTGAAGTATGTCAACTATGCAAGGCAAAGGAGGTGGATAAGAAACAGGAAATGTGCTGCTGTGGATTTTGGATCGCAAATAATGGTTGGGGCCATAAAACCTGGTGAAACTATTCCTATTCCTTTACCTTGCTTAGATCAGTCAACCATGTATCTGTTGCATCTAAAACCTACAAATATGGAAGATGCTGATCAATACTCATGGAGTTCTGTAATGGATATCTCTGCAAAGTCACAAGATGTGGAGAGGTCAGAAGAACTTTCAGAAATTTGTGTTTCAACTCTCACAGAATCTGAAAAGCTCTTACATTGCTCTGAAATAAGTGAAAATTCGTCTAACAGTTTACGTGGTATGTGGTTTTGTTTGAGCATCCAAGCAACTGAAATTGCAAAGGACATTCATTTTAATCCAATTAGGGATTGGATAATTGTGATTAGACCTCCTGTATCAATTGAAAATTATCTCCCTCTTATGGCTGAAATTTCTCTTCTTGAGATGCAAGCCAGTGGTCATTTCCTTTCCTGTTATAGAGGGGTATGTGGTTCTGGAGAAAGTGTCAAGTTGTATAACGTTGACATAAGAAATCCTTTATACTTCTCTTTGCTTCCCCAAAGAGGATGGCTGCCACTACATGTCAGTCTCTGTTATTTTTCTTTCTAGAAACTTCTTACTTTTTCCTCGGTATGATTGTTCTGATGTTCTTATCTTCCAATATACTGTTCTAGGAGGCTGTTCCTCTATCACATCCTAACCATTCTCCGCCAAAGACAATAAGCTTAAGAAGTTCAATCTCTGGAAGGTTTGATGTTAAAATACATATTATGCTTTTGTTTCAGTAGGACAATGAAACATTTTTTGGATTCTAATCATTTTAATGTGCAGGATGGTTCAAATCATTCTAGAGCAGAATCATACCAACGAAGTGCCTCTGCAACCAAAGATTATTAAAGTTTATTCTCCGTATTGGTTCGCAATTGCAAGATGCCCACCACTTAGTTTCAGGCTTGTTGATGCCAGTGCTAGAGGGTCAAAGAAGAATCCTCTGTCTTTTCAGACCAATAGGATCAAAGAAGTCATCCTCGAGGAGATAACTGAAGAGGAAATACAGGAAGGTTGTACGATTGCTTCTGCTTTGAATTTCAAATCTCTGGGTCTCTCTGCATCTATAGGTCAATCTGGAGGAGAGCAGTTTGGGCCTGTCAAAGATCTTTCTCCACTTGGGGACATGGTAAGTAGCATGATTTTTTGGGCCATGAATTATGTTGGGTTTTATCTCATCTTGGTTTCTCGATTTTAAGGATGGCTCCCTGGATGTTATTGCTGATGATTCTGAGGGTAATTGTATGCAACTCTATGTATCTTCAAAACCTTGCCCCTACCAGTCTGTCCCAACAAAGGTATTAAATCATTGATTAAGCTCATTTCTGCATTTGTATGTATCTTATGCCTGCCTTTGTCAGGTAATCTCCGTTCGGCCGTTTATGACTTTTACGAACAGAGCCGGTCAAAATCTATTATTGAAGTTCAGCAGTGAAGATGAACCTAAGACTTTGCGGGTGTCTGATACAAGAGTCTCCTTTGTACATAGTAAAACAGATAGACCTAATGAAATTCAGGTCTGTCCCTCAGTTCTTGTCCTTAAGTGTGATTATCTCATTTGAACAGGAGAATGAATGCTGTAAGATCAAGTTGTTTGTAAGATGTAAATATTAGTTACTGCTTTCAAGCTGTTGATCATATTCTGGAAGCTGGGGTATGAGTTCACCACCTTAAATGAAATTTATTGTACCGTCTTTGGACAATACATGTAAGGTAAATTGGTGCTAATGTAAGGACTTATGTTATTTTTATAGATGAAATGTTATTTGGACTTCTGCATGTGAGAATTTGAATTTTAAAGAATCACCAAGCATATATCTGCTGCTTAAGCCTGAGCAGCACTAATCAGAATAATATGTTTTTGTGTCGGGATAACTAATCAAAAAAGGCATTGGTAATTCAAATTTCCATAGTCTTGCACTAATTATTTCTTTCTTGAGTATGATCCATTTCTACTTCAAAATTATTTTACTCTAATTGTATTGATTGGTAATTGTATAGGTAAGACTACATGATACAGATTGGTCATTTCCTATTCGAATAGTGAAGGAGGACAGTCTCACACTAGTCTTAAAGAAACAAGATGGTACACGAGTATTCTTACGGACAGAAATTCGAGGTTATGAGGAGGGCTCTCGTTTTATAGTTGTATTCCGTCTTGGATCAGCTAATGGTCCTATTAGGTATCCTTTCTTGTACTTCTACCTCTGCTAGTTCAACAACTTCTTACTTCTAATAGGGTTAATAAAGCACTGCACTTTGCTTGAATAAATAAATTTGTCATACATCTTCTGTTTTTGGTACCGACTGAATTTTTACTTCACTGTTGGTTATGAAATATCGCAGATCCTCCATTCATATTTATCGCAGACACAGACACTCAGTATCCTGAAAAGGAAACAACATTAATAAGTAGAAAAAAAAAAGAAAAAATAATCCCCTTAGAGAAGGACAAAGATGAAACAAATTATATAAAGGAAAAGAAGCGTCCCCAGGTCCCCAATAGCTGCCACCCTTTGCCTGTTGGCACTCCACCAGCCACTTGCCCAGCCCTGCAATGTGCCCAGATTATCAACCTCTTCCATGTAGTGGCTTAGCAGATATACCATTGTTGCTGATTGTCATGTACCCATTTCCTGCATAAAAGCCCATGCTCAATTAGTTGGAAAAATCAGAATTTTTCTTAGACCGATCAATGTAATGATTTGAATTTATCCATTAAAATAGATAATCAAATATTTCAACAAAGTTAGCAGGCTTTCATTGTGTTTTCTGCTTTCTCCTGTTCTCAACTGCCTTTAATAGTTTCGGGGTGTCATGTCTCAGATTTTTCTTCTGTTGCAAATCCACCTTTAGGCTTCCCCTTTATGAGCCATTCTATTAGTATTCCACTTATCATCACTTCATATAGCAGTTTTAATATGAGTTAAGATTTTCAGAATTGTGAATGTGATTATACAAGTTCTTCCAATAGCTTGCATTTGAGATTTAAAACCAAGTTTGAACCAACTGCAGTTCTGATCATTTATTAATCTTTCTGAACAGGATTGAGAACAGAACAAGAAACTGTACTGTGAGATTTCGACAAACTGGATTTGGTGATGATACTTGGATTCAGTTAAAGCCACTGTCAACAACAAACTTCTCTTGGGAGGATCCATATGGCCAAGCAGTTATTGATACTGAGGTCTTTAGTGCTACTAATACTGGGGTATACAAATTTGATTTGGATAAAGCTGGGTTCTCCTCTATTGATGACAACTGCGATTTGTTTCTTCATGTCGCAAATATAGGTGATATTAAGGTTGTTAGGTTTATGAACGCATATGGACTACTTACTAAATCAAAAGAAGTAAGTGAAGCTTTAATGCTGGGGGGAAATTGGGGTTCTCAAATACATGCTAAGATGCCTGAGCAAGGATCACCGTTAGAGCTTATATTAGAATTAGGTATTGTTGGTATTTCTGTTGTGGACCATAGACCACAAGAGCTTGCCTACTTGTACATGGAGAAATTTTTCATATCCTATTCAACTGGCTATGATGGTGGGACTACAAGCAGGTTTAGTCTCTCCTCCTTATTTGATTATGTTAACTATAACTTTTTTCTCCTTAAAGCAGTTAATGTTTGAAGGATTTCCCTGTGATAATTTTTTGCTTTAAATGTAGCATATTTTCAATTTAATTTTCTTTCTTGTCTTTGGTAAAGATATATTTGTTGTTAGTTCATATGTTCCAGTTCACAGAGTCTTCATGTTTGATCACCTTAGCATTTTTTTACACATTCTTGTGTCATACCTCTTTAGAGGCACATTAATCCTCTGTAATTGTTTTATTGTGTTAAAAGCAATAACTAGGCTAAACAAATTGAAGAGAGAGAGAGAGAGAGAGAGAGAGAGAGAGAGAGAGAGTATTTATGCTGATCTGCCACTTGATCTACATCCATGGACATTTTCAAGGGTTGAAACTGATCCCATTCAACCACAAGAAAACAAATTGTTAGCAATCCCATAACTGCACAATATCAATCATCTCTTTGACATACATTTTTAATAGCTTGCTTTTATATGCATTTTACTTCTGAGCTCAATATCGTACATTCAGCTTTTGCCAATCTGCTTATAAATATAAGCATGTTTCGTTCCTCAGACGAACTTTAACATTTTTTTTAAGTACGCTGCAGATTTTATGTTCTGTCTGTATGACAGAAAAGTAGCACAATTTTGACTGGTTGTGCATTACTTTGCTTGTCCTGTTTCCAGGTTCAAGCTTATAATCGGGTACATGCAGCTAGACAATCAGCTCCCTTTGACAGTGATGCCTGTACTTCTGGCACCTGACTCGACTCCTGATGTGCATCATCCAGTTTTCAAGATGACTGTAACTGTACGCAATGAAAACCTTGATGGTCTCCAAATATACCCATATGTTTACATACGGGTAATGCCCTTGAAAATTATTTCATGATTGAGATGAATTTACTTACACAAGGAGGATAATCGCACAGAGGGAATACTAATTCCTTTAGTCCTGACAGGTGATCGATAAGAGTTGGAGGCTTAATATCCATGAGCCTATCATCTGGGCTTTGGTAGATTTCTTCAACAATCTCCAATTAGATCGCATTCCTCAAAATTCCAGTGTCACTCAAGTTGATCCTGAAATACGTCTAGAGTAAGTATTGCGTAATTGTGATTAAATTTTCTATAGCTCTTCGTCTAGCATCCTCATTTTGGCACCTTCAGTTACTTGTTTGAGTTATTTGCTGGAATTACCATATCAATATGTTTGGTGAAATATAATTTTTGGCAAAGAAGATTGATAAAATGCATTTGGTGAAAGTAACATATTATGGTGATAAGATGTTTATTTCATGAACTATTACTATCCATAAATTAGGTATGAAGTGTATCTAATATGAAACTGGCCCGATTAGAGAACAAGACAACTATGAAATCAATCTTCAGTTGATTAATGGGACAATTAATACCTTACGACTTATGAGTAAAGGTCTTAGATGCAGTTTCAATCAAATTCAACGTGCCTTGCTAGGTTGAGTTGTATAGGACCATTTGCAACTTCTAATTTTTCTTTTTCATGTCTACTTTCCTCATTTGTGGGAGAGAGTGTCACATTCATACCTGATGAATATAGATAAACTTCATGCAAGATTAATGTTTACATTAGCTAGCTGGATTAGCATTGAATGTACATATGACTGTTTCTCCAGACTTGTTGTACAGACAAATGACTAGATTATCAACGAGATTTATGATTAAATACTCATCTTTTTTGTTTCAGCTTGATTGATATTTCTGAGGTAAGACTGAAGGTATCTTTGGAGACTGCTCCAGCTCAAAGACCACATGGACTTCTGGGTGTGTGGGGTCCTGTTCTTTCAGCTGTTGGAAATGCATTTAAAATTCAGGTGCGAGGTTTATGTTTGTGCTATGGGCTGGATTAGCTTGTATAATTTTTGTTCGTTCTGATGGAAAAATTTTCCTAACTAAATAAAATTATGGGATGGACTAAGAGCACCCCATTTTAAAAAATAAAATAATAAAAAAATTCCGAATTTACCCTTAGGAGTAGAATAACTAGTTTCGTTCGGTCGTGTTGACCGAACATATACAAGATTGTTCGGCCAACACAACCGAACGGGTTTCTATGTGTTCGGTCGTGTTGGCCGAACGGGCTTCTACGGGTTCGGTCGAACACGGTCGAACAGAACTACTCGGATTCAATCGTTTTTTTTACCTTTTTTCCTACAATTTTCACACGATTTTCGCACATTTTAAAAATCCGTAGAATGTTTGTCATTATGTATGGCCTAAACGACTTAAAACAAAAATTAGAAAAATCCGAAAAAAACGTTTAAAAATCGAAAAACGGTAAATTGACTTTTTTGCCCCTCAAACGACCCCGGATGGCCAAAATCCATCGTTCATCAGCACCTGTGTTTGATTTCTCACACCGTTTCGCAAGTCGTGTGCGAATTTCAACACATTCCGAGATATTGGACTTTTCCCGACAAAACGTATGAAAATCCGCCGTGTCAGCAGAGTTGTTCGGCCGTGTTGGCCGAACATGTTGAAGGCCGTTCGGTCGTCTTGACCGAACATGTTGAAGGCCGTTCGGCCGTCTCGACCGAACGGAACTAGGGTTTCTAACCCTAAGGGTAAAATCGGAAAATTTTAATTTTTAATTTTTTTTTTAAAATGGGGTGCCCTTAGAAATCATAGGGGTGCCTTTAGACTCTCCCTAAAATTATTTTCATGTCCTTGGCTTTTTAACCATTGAGTTTTAATTTTTTTTTTCAGGTTTCCGATTGAAAATTCTAAGATCCTGAAATTATGAAATTACAAAAATCCTATAGCTGTCCAATCTGTTTGTTCGAACTCATGTATTAATTACATTGGAAATTTTGTGGTTTCTTAATTTTGTTTATATAACACTATTGTGGATATAACATCTGTTATATATTTGCACTCATTCATCTCTCAGACCAAAATAAGAAAGAACATGAATTTGTGGAACTGTTCTTCATCTGTATATCTTAGATATTAATGATTATGTGTGTCAGGTTCATCTTCGGAAAGTAACACAAAGAGACAGATTTTTGAGGAAGAGTTCTGTGAGTTCTGCCATAGGAAACCGCATATGGAGAGATCTGATCCACAATCCGTTGCATCTAATTTTTTCTGTAGATGTACTTGGCATGACGAGCTCCACTTTGGCTTCTCTGAGCAAAGGTTTTGCAGAGCTCTCAACTGATGGACAATTTCTACATCTTCGTTCAAAGCAGGTAACATTTTTCAGTATTTTCTCAATCACTGGGCATTCGATTTTCACTGAAGTTGCATAATGGACACAGGTGTGGTCAAGAAGGATTACCGGTGTTGGTGATGGAATTGTTCAGGGAACCGAAGCTCTTGCACAGGGTTTTGCTTTTGGAGTTTCGGGTGTTGTGAGGAAACCCGTACAGAGTGCTAGGCAAAATGGTCTGCTTGGCCTTGCCCATGGGCTGGGACAAGCTTTCCTCGGATTTTTTGTACAGCCAATGAGTGGAGCATTAGATTTTTTCTCTTTGACTGTTGATGGGATTGGTGCTAGTTGCTCGAGATGTTTAGAGATTCTCAACAACAAGAAAAACTCCCAGAGGATACGAAATCCACGGGCATTTCATGCTGACCATGTACTAAGGGAGTACTCTGAGAGAGAAGCACTTGGTCAGGTATCATGGATTCTTATTATAATTTGTAATATTCGAATTTGATGCTAGTAATAGTGGTTGTCTAAAGCATCCAATACAAACGCTCCCAATCAAAGCAATTGGATTTGTCCATGTAACTATCAAATAGAAAAAGATTGGTCTAATCCCAACGTCTTGCCAGAAGACGTTCCACAAAATCATTATTTCATCTTCTCTTAGCATTGGCATCAATAGATGTATGTCCTAAGATAGTTTAACTGGGTACAATAGTTCGACTGGTCACTTATTAATGCATTTTATAACTGAATAATTATCAATATTTTTTAAATTCTGATGAATATCTTGGATTCAATTGTAGCATCTCATGATAGATAAAATTACTATTTAATTAGAAAAATTGTCTGACTACTCCATAAGCTTTTTCATGATGGATCTGACATTGGCGGTTCATTGAATATGGTTTGAACACGCTAACCCCTTATTTTTTGTTTCAGATGATACTTTATCTTGCAGAAGCAAGCCGGAATTTCGGGTGTACTGAAATATTCAAAGAGCCATCAAAATTTGCCTGGTCGGATTGCTATGAAGATCATTTCATTGTACCCTATCATCGAGTTGTTTTAGTGACTAATAGGCGAGTAATGCTGCTGCAGGTAGTTGTTGGATCCATGTCTCTGTACTTCCTTTCATCTTTTCTTTTTCTTACCATAGTAGTTTCTACTTTTCTATTAATTCCATGTATTCTTGTATGGAAGTGTGTGGCCCCTGATAAGATGGATAGAAGCCCCTGCAAGATAATGTGGGATGTGCCCTGGGAAGAAGTCATGGCACTGGAATTGGCCAAAGCTGGCTACCCCACCCCTTCTCATTTAATCATCCATCTGAAAATCTTTAAACGGGGTGAGAACTTTGTTCGTGTGATCAAGTGTAACACAGAACAAGTGGCAGATGAAACGGAAACACAAGCAGTTAGAATCTGCTCAGTTGTGCGTAAGATGTGGAAGGCGCATCGGAATGAGGTCTTCAATTCACCATCAAACTAATATTTTCTCTGATGAAGCATGCATATTGTGTTGCACTAATTTTCTTTCCTTTCTGCAGGTTCCTTCAACTCAACGACTTGAACCTTTTGCTTGGAGTGAAGTTGACGTTAGAGAACCTCGCAAACAACACCATGCCATTATCACGTCGACAAAACTATCTTCAGGCTCTGTATCCAATGATCAGAGATTTGTCAAACACAGTATAAATTTCTCGAGGATTTGGAGCAGCGAGCGAGAGTCGAAAGCTCGATGTACATTGTGCCGAAAGCAGGTCAGCGATATCAATCTTGATTTATCCTTAGATAATAAATGAACCACATATCAAGTTCCATTCTAAAACAACTTTTGTTACTTGTAGAGTTTGGGCAGTGATGAAATCTGTAGTATCTGGCGGCCTGTTTGTCCTGATGGGTAAGTACTGATGTCCTACTGCTCAGATCCTCTTCTGAATTAAATCAGAAGAATCTCAAAAAGATTGTTTCTACTTTCCAAGTGTTACCATCATCCTCTCTTATATATAATTTAATATTCTACTTTTCAGGTATGTATCAATTGGGGATATAGCTCGTTCTGGCAGTCATCCTCCAAATGTCGCTGCAATATATCGTAATTCTGATAAATTGTTTGCATTTCCAGTGGGTTATGACCTGGTAAATAAAACATGCTTCAAATTTTAAGAGTTTGCTTGAAATTTCACTTGCAAAGTTGATCTGGCATGTTGACATCTAGGCTTCATTTAGTTGAGACCTTTTGCATGTTGACATCTAGGCTTCATTTAGTTGAGACCTTTTACTGTAAGGTCGCTTGTGAAAGAAAAAATCTGTTTCAGCCAAAACTTAAATTTCATTCTTTTCTTGCCAAGAGAATATAGTTCTTTTTTTTTTTTTTTTAATATATTACCCTTCTTGCCTTTACCACTTATACGAAGCCTGTACTATCAAAAATCAAGTTGTTTCACCATAGTTCTTACCATAGAACCAAACCATTCAATCTGTTGCAGCTCATACTATAAAAAATCAGGACATTCCAAGCAACACGTACCTCCAAACCCAAAGGTCATAAATAATTGGTAAAAAGAAAAAAATAGAAGATGATTTATGTTGGCTAAAAATAGAATGAAACTTAGGTTGTGGCAAAAAATTATTTTATTTTCACAAATGGCTAAACTTGATGGTTCCGACTATGTAGTTTTATCTTCAAAACTCCATTCGATCTTCTTCACTCATCTTGAAATAAATGATTATTTGTTTACAGGTGTGGAGAAATTGTACTGATGACTACAAGAATCCTGTAACAATCTGGCATCCACGTGCTCCCGAGGGCTACGTCTCTCCCGGATGTGTTGCAGTAGCAAATTTTGCGGAGCCAGAACTCGGCTCCGTGTATTGCGTGGCTGAATCACTCTGTGAAGAGACGACATTTGAAGAGCAAAAGATTTGGTCGGCACCGGAGTCGTATCCGTGGGTGTGTCACATATACCAAACAAACAGTGATGCTCTTCACTTTGTAGCATTGAGACAAGTTCGTGAAGAATCTCAGTGGAAGCCTAAAAGGGTTGCTGATAACCCTCAGCTTCTTTCAATGGATTGAACATGTCTATCTATCTATCTATCTCATTTGTAAATGGGGATTATTAATTATTGAGGTTTAATCACCCTCAGATTACTTGGGGAATGTGATGATGAAAAACTGTGTGTAGATTTTGTGGGTGAAACATGAACATAGGTCTACTGGTATTGGGATATGTCTGCTTGGTTGTTAACATTTTAATGCCATTTTTTGCTGTGTTTTGAAATCCCTTTATAAATTATTTATTTTTATTACTATTGCAGAGATCCCACTATATGAAATACCTATCTTTCTCTCTGTATTTTCTTAAAAATGACTTGAGGGTGACTTGAGATGGGAACAACAATATGTCCTCTTACAAATTTCTATATTTGAGTTTGATTAAGGATTTAGGTTTTGAAGTTTTTGGTCTTTTGCTTTGTAGATGGAGATGTACGAAAAAAATGAAGTTTCTTGAGAAATGAATTGAAGATTCGAAGATTGAACTTGATGAGGTTGTGGGAGACTGAAGTGATTTATGATAATTGAGAATTTGGGAATGAGGAAATTTTGATTCAAGAAATATTAAAGAAATTAAATAAAAATAGTATATATTTTTTTCAATTTTGGTTGAAACCATATAAAAAACTGAATAATTGTTAAAATTTAAAATCGTTCGAAAATTGTAAAAAAAAAAAAAAAAAAAAAGGAAAGACTAAAGGCACCTACCAAATTTCTAAGAGCACCAACCTTTTTTTTTTTTTTTTTTTTAATTCCAATTTTGTCCTTAGGGTTGTTGAACTAGTTCCGTTCGGTCAAGATGGCCGAACGGGCTTCAAAGTGTTCGGCCGAGGTGGCCGAACACTCTTTTTATGTGTTCGGCCACCTCGGCCGAACGAAACTGATCCGGTTAAATAGTTTTTTTTACGTATTTTACTATGATTTTCACACATTTAACAAATTTGTGGAATGTTCGTCATTATGTTGGCATTACAATCTTCAAAAAATTAAAAGATTTAACTAAAAAAAAAACGCAACCTGTCACCCGTTCTGCATGCCCGACGACGACGAGTGACGGTAGGCGCGGTGTGCGCCCACACGACGGGTGACGGGTTGTGTTTTTTTTTTTAGTTAAATCTTTTAATTTTTTTAAGATTGTAATGTCAACATAATAACGAACATTTCACAAATTTATTAAATGTGTAAAAATCGTAGCAAAATACGTAAAAAAAACTATTCAACAGAATCAATTTTGTTCGGCTGAGGTGGCCGAACACATAGAAGAGTGTGCGAACACTCTTCTATGTGTTCGGCCACCACGGCCGAATATCTTGAAACTCATTCGGTCATCTTAACCAAACGAAAGTAGTTCAACAATCCTAAAAGTAAAATTAGAATTAAAAAATAAAAAAAAAGATTGGTCCTCTTAGAAATATGAAAGGTGACTTTGGTCTTTCCCAAAAAAAAAAATCATCAAACTCAGTTAGTTTCGTTCGGTCCGATTCCACATGTTCACTTTAGTAAAGAGTATAAGAAATTCATCAATTCAGTTGTGACAGTTAAGCAATCAGTGCAGTAGTATTAATTAATTGGGAAAGAAAAGTCAAAAGAAAGAGTGATCCATTAGGTGTCGGAAATTCATTCCAACGCTCATTTTCACTCCTTTTAATTGTAACGTTTTATCTTCAACTCTTCATTCTCCAATTCTACAGATCTTCTGCTATGGAGGGTCTAATCAAGGGATTGGTTCAAGTAGGTTTGGATCTCATTGACGGTGCTGATCATAATCCAGATCATCCTCCAAATAACAGGGCAGAAGATGAACGCTCCAGATCCTCTTGGGCGGAGGTCAGCGCAGATCTCTCTCTCTCTCTCTCTCTCTCTCTCTCTCTCTCTCTCTCTCTGCCCTATTTGATCGCTGTGGTGTCAATAATGCGCAGGTAGTGTCTCAGGAGCCGCAAAACCATGGTGCCTCCAATTCCAACTCTGATTATAGTGCTAGTAGACCTTCGCACAGCAGACGGCCACATGTGATTCTCCTTTGTTTTCTTCAGCATCATCAGTTTCTTTTATCACTTCAATTATAAACCACACTAATTTGGTTGTTTTCATTCTTTATCTCTTGTTTGCGGTAGAAAGAGAGCTGGAGCTCTGCGAATCATGAGGTTTGCCTTTTTTTGTGTGTGTGTGTGTTAATTTCTTGTTTCTGATATTGAGATTGTGTGAGAGATCAGTTCCAAGTGTAAACTTAATGCGAGTAGTAGTGACCAAAATTAAGGATCCAATTATTTTGGATATGATCTGTTATGCAAAATTAAGTCTATGATTGTTTACACTTCTTCAAAATATTTTCCTTCTCAGTTCATTCTCACAAACTACAGACACGCACATTTGTGAATTGGAGCATTCTCTGAGTTATCTAGTTAGATTCCCTCTATGAAGTGAATTTTTTTTAGACCTGAATTCATGATTTTATAAGTAGAATCTCCCATTAGTTGTTGTGTTTGGTTATGTCTCAAATCCCCGGTATAAGTTAGAATAGTCTGTGAGATAGTTTGCTGGAATCCATTTGAAATGAAAACATTTCGTTCTACCATAATGTTACTCCTGAATATTGAAATTTTCTTCAAATCTTTGAACTTACTATTTGTGGGTTATATTTATAGGATGAAGGCTCAAATGATGATGGTTGGCAAACTGTTGGCAGGAAGCCTACAAAAGAGCATCTCAAGGTTTCGGTGGCATTTCAATAAACATTTGTTTGATGTTTCCACTAAACTTAGTAAATGAATTCATTTGTTTTTTATGTGGGTGCACCATAGCACTTCACTGTAGTTTCATGGATACAGCCTACAGTTTGGTGATTATAATTTGCACTGAAGACTATTGCATTTACACAAAATTCAGTATAAGATGATAAAAGCATGTATATTTGGTAGCCATAATGTTGATAAAGACAAACTATCATGTTCAAAATAGCTTCTCTGATAGAGAAGCAATGACTTATTATCTGTGTCTTACAAATTAATTCCATTTAAGATATCACGAAAACCTGTAACTTTGTTTTGATTGAGTGCTTTTACCTTCAACTTGCAACTGTACCTGGGATTGGTTTCCAATTTGCTTCTCTGTCTCCATTGAGATATTTGAAGTCTTTTTGCTTAACCATAGCTGCAAGTATCCCAATTTCTATTTACTCTAGTGTTAGCTGAAAGTATCTCATGAAAGACATAGTATTCAATGCTAATAAATTTTTTAATGAATTTTATTTGTCATATTGTGCTCTAACATGAGTTTTTAAATTCGATTTGTTATGTTTGAACATTGAAGAAACAATCATTTCTAATGCTTATATTAGTGGTTAAAGGAAAAAACTTATTGTGCATTGTTTTGCTGTTCTTGGGATTCCAAATGTCCTGTGGGATGTCAATGAAACAAAGAAGCTTGTTTCAATAACCTACAAACTTATTGTTACACGTATTTGTGTTATGTTTCATGAACTATTTGTAATTGTTGTTGTCCAGGTACCTAAAAATCAATGGAACAATTTCAAACGCCCCCCTGGTGAGCAAGAGTACTCAAATGAGGTTGAATGTGGTGCTGACATAAAACCCTCAGAAGATGAGCTTTCTGACTTGTCAAAGGCCATTACCAAACTATGGGACCTTGATTTGAATCGTTTAGTTCCTGGAAAGGATTATGAGATAGACTGTGGTGAAGGAAAGAAGGTTTACCAAAAGCAAGACATGGCTCAAGGGAGCCTATTTTCCTGGCTGAGTGAAGATATATTCCGGAAGCCTACGTATTCGCGCTTCTGTTCTCTTCTTGATAATTATAATCCACATGAAGGGTGTAAAGAAGTTGTTACATCTGAAGAGAGACAAGAGCAAGCAGCCTTTATGGAAGAGATTAGCCGAACTGCTCCCATTAAGTATCTTTACAAGTATCTGTTGGCCAAGCGCATTGCACCTGAGAGCTATGAAGGGTTTAAGAAAATGATGACAAGTCTCTGGTTTGATCTTTATGGTCGAGGTGGCACATCTAGTAGTTCGTCGGCTTTTGAGCATGTTTTTGTTGGAGAAATCAAACGAGGAGATCAGGAAGTCTCGGGATTTCATAACTGGATTCAGGTGCTTGCCACAACATTATCCTCTCTATTAAAACTTATCAGGGATGATATAATTGCATTTGCATGCAATGTCAATATTTTATTAGTTGAAGATCATTATTTTATTATAGAGGTTTTGTTTATTGTGGGAAAAGAAAATATAGAGTAGCAATTGTCATCTGTCATCTCAAAATTCAACTGTAGTTTTCAGAATTTTAACATGGCCTTTTTTTACTGCTGCCATTCAATCCATGGCACAGAAAAATACTTGGCCAAAATTATTTTCTTCAAATGACCATCTAAAGTGACACTTCACGCTGAAAGTAATTTGATGTCAATGAGCAAAATTGTTACTTTTATTAGTGTTATTTTGTTTCCCATGTTCTAATTCTAGTCATGCAATTTCCAAAAACTCATGCATCTGCATCTTCATTTTCTTCAGTTCTATCTTGAAGAGGAAAAGGGGAGGGTTGACTATCAGGGTTATATCTTTCCTCGAAGGCGTGGTGATACTGTAAGTTATTTTACATCTGATTGGAAGATTTCTGTTCATTAAGTAGGCATTGGAAACAGGTACCCACTTCAATGTCTGTTAGATGTGCAACTTGAAGTAATATAAAATTTGCTTAAGCCACTGAATACAATTCAAATCATATGAAATTTCATCACAAATAATTCCTCCATCCCTGAATCGTGGTTCTATTTAAATTTGGTGCGTAATTATTAGTAAAGTTGGATGATT
The DNA here is from genome assembly GCA_946896805.1 of Scutellaria galericulata. Classification (NCBI taxonomy): domain Eukaryota; kingdom Viridiplantae; phylum Streptophyta; class Magnoliopsida; order Lamiales; family Lamiaceae; genus Scutellaria; species Scutellaria galericulata. Next base: position 13,846,271 of record OX335791.1, on the reverse strand, counting down.
TTACCCGTATTTGATATAAGGGTAAATTTAATGTATTGAACCATTGAATTTGTGTATCATGTCTGCTTATTCATAAACTGCATTATTGGTACTGATGAAAATCTTGCTAAAAGCAAATCACTTTTCTAAAATTAGTTAACAAGAGAGCTCGATATAAATTAGTGGGTTGTTAAATGGTTACATAATAGATACATTTATTGTGATCCAATTTTAGAAAAGTTGAAGAATACAAAAAAAGATATTTGTTGTAGTTAATACATTTTTCATGCCAGATTTATTTCAGTTGAATGCTATAAAAACTAAAGAGATGAAATTGATCAAATTTAACTTTCTTTGTTTGATCAAACTAGTATATGTCCCGTGCGATGCACGGGAATATAAATTTTACTCCCTCCGTTTCAAAATAAGTGTCGATTTAAAGTTTTTGTGATCATAAAAATTGGACAAATATATCCTTATCTAATCAAGGAATTTAGGACTCAAAATTGAAAGAGAATCAAATTAATTCTATAAAAAGTATCACATTAGATCCCCATATATGATTTAGCTAATGAATATTAATAAGGATCATTTGGGCATAAAAGCCTAAATTGACACACATAATTTGAAACAAAAATTTAAACTCTAAACGACATTTATTTTGAAACGGATGGAATACTATTTTAATGTTTTGATATGAATATATTGAGCATGAAAAATAATAAATTTCTTGAGATTACTTTCAATTTAATTTGTTACTCGTGTGATGCATGGTCATAAAATTTTACTAAGTTGACAAATTTGTTAAATTTTTTATTTAAAGATTTTGTCAATTATAAAAGAGTATTATATATACCATATATATACACACACAAAAAAACAATAGTTAATGATATTTCTAATATTAGTAAGTGCAAATGGGAGGGAAAATTTTTGTAATTTCTATTTTTAGGGGGTAATTGTTATTATATAAATAATTAAATATAGATATAGATTGTCATATTGTTTCTTGTTTAATCCACAAATCAATGAAGTTTTATTCTTTGAATTATGCCTATATATTGTATTAAGCCTGGGATAGGTTAAAATAAAAACCTTTAGAAAGAAGACCAATGTACATTAGTTTCTTAGAACAATTTAATTTTAGAAATTCTCAAAATAAAGTGCATCAATACATTTAAATATCTTTTGGTGTTATTAGAATTTGTTTAAGTTAGAACAATCAAGAGAAGCTCAAAGCTTGTCTGGTTAGGCTGTCTTTGGATTGAATTATTTGAGTAATGATTTGAAATTCATAGTAGCAAATCCATTTAGTGATGTTTGGATTGATATGTTGAACTAATTTTTGAGCAATTTGGGTGAATTTTGAATGCACACTGATTTGAGTGAATTTGAAATACATTCATTTCAAATAACTCAATCCAAATACAACCTTTAAGTTACTCATGCCTCCAATATAAATCATATTTTTTTATGTAAACAGTAACAATGATAAGAAGACAGATAACCTTTGCCCTTCTAAAGTGACTTAATTTTTCACGGATTCTCAACGTTTGGTTCTCCTTGTTTATTTAGTTCACTATTATCTAGTCTCTCTCTGATATTCCAATACCATGTTGCTTCTTCATCTGCTAATCCTAACAACTTGTACATGGTGTGTGTTTCTCATTGTGAATGATTTTTTTTTGTTTGTGCTCCAATTCCCAATGTTTGTCCAATTAATGAAACGCAATTTTTGGTTCTTCTTCACCTTAAACTCAAATGAGAACTTCAACTGTCATAATAATATATTCAATGAATTCCTATATATTTATCAGCAAAGTGAAAACATAATGGTAGTAATGAAGTACTTTTAAATAATTTGTTTGCAACTGTCCCCCTTAACATTAAATCTTTTAGATGTTTTGTCAAGCTTATTCCTGAACTCTATTAACTTGGAAAAGCTGAATTCTCAGTTAATAAGTCTGCTAATTGATTTTTTGTCATTTCTTGTCTACTAAAATGACAATGTAACTCCTCATGCCTTTCTTAGCATCATAGTTTGAATACTAATGTTGCTCTTTTTTTCAATTGAAGAGCATAGCTCATCATAGACAATTTTGTTGTTGAAATCATTAACTATACCATTAATAAATTTATTTAATATCCCAAGTTTCCCATATCTAGGTTCTTTTCTGTTGCTTGAATTAAGTGTGGATATTCGCTTAATGCTATGATCTTCTCCATTCCTAAGTATATTCTCATGGGCCGTTCTATTTTGTCTCTCTTGGTTGCAGCCTGACTCAGAAACACAATTACTCACGATTCAGTTTGAATGGAACGGTGTTCTCAAGGCTGTATCGAGCTCGTTGATTGGAGTGAGCCCTGAGTTTGAACTTGCAGCTTACACTCTATGCTTCTACTTGGGAGGAGAAGATAACTACGTTGAAATCGGTCCATACTCTGTAAATATCAAATGCTATCGCCTTGGCGACAAAATCGGATCTGTTTTTCCTGTGGCTGACTGAAAGGAGCTGAGAGCATAGCATCAAATTGATTGCACATTCATCTTTTATTCCTATTGAAGAGTTGTATCTTCTTATGTTACCAAATGGTGAATTCAGTGTTGGATAATTAAACACACGTGTTTGTGAGATGCTAATTGTATTTGTATGATTTATCATCATCACATGCATATTCAACGCATTATATCTATCTGTGTGATGAACCAATAATCATCCTCTCTCTCTCTCTTGTGTATGGCAATGAAAGGGACAGATGCAGATGCAGAGATGCTACTAATGTTGCCTAAAATATCAAGATTGCATGGATGATACACTGTCTTCTCTGATAACAACATTACAATGATATCTGAAAATATCTACTGAAATAATGAATATATCAAAGATATTTGCAATTCTGCAGTCATTTCACACACATAATAATGTGCTGGCGGACAGCTGTTTTTGTTTTATTAACTCGAAAGAAAATCTTGACCAAAAACAAAATAAATATCTAAAATTCTAAAATTACTACTAATCATTCATCCAAGACTTATGTAGTTGTATGTCGGACGAAAAATATTTAACAAAATAATGTAATGCATTTGACTATATTTGAAATTTCATACAGTTAACAAAAAAGAACGTTAAAAATTTGATTAAACCCGACATACTTTTTGCATCGGGTTTGATCGGTTTTTTTGCGTTCTTTTTTTTATGTTAAATCTTTTAATTTTTTTAAGAATGTAATGCCAACATAATGATGAATATTTCAAGGATTTTTTAAATGTGTGAAAATCCAGTGAAAATCGTAGGAAAAAATGTAAAAAAACGATTGAACCCGAGCAGTTTCGTTCGGCCCCGATTGGCCGAACACATAGAAGAGTGTTCGGCCACCATGGCCGAACACGGAGAAATACATTTGGTTATAATGACTGAACATAACCAGTTGAACAGAACCTAAAGGTAAAAGTGGGTTTTTTTTTTTTTTTTTTAAATTGGGATGCCCTTGGAACTTCATGGGGTGCTTTAGTCCTACCCTTTGACTATATTTGAAATTTCATACAATTAACAAAATAAAGCCAAAAGTATATAAATGCGACATCGTTCATACTTATTTTAGACTATGTTTGTTTGGGGTTTAAGTGAGATTGAGGACATCTGATTTTAAAATTTTGAGTTTTCAAAATAGAGGTGAGGTGAATAGTTAAAATTTATATTTGTTAGGAGAATTTATAGGGTATGATTGTTGTCAAAACTAGAAAAAGTGAATTTATGCAATATTATATTGTTAGTTGATGTAATAATAATGATTAGATGATTGTAATAGTAGAAATTCAAATATGTATGGGAATTTGTGTATTAATAGATTAGAGTGTTATTATAATATTTTTTTTAATAAAATAGGATAGTATTAGAGTGGATATCATAATCTTTTATCTGTTAGAAGCTTCAAATAAAGATTTAAAATTTTTGAATCTCAAATCCTTACTCATGAAACTCCAAACAAACATAATCTTAAAGATGCTAATATAAAAGAAAAAAAAAAGAATTATTCTATTAGTACACGTCTTAATTTGTTCACTATTCTTTCAAGCTTCATATACTTGAAACTATATTTATTGAGAGCAACACTCTTGTGAACCAATTGCATAAATTCTAGGATCCGTGTGATCCAATCTGATCCGGCTACTTGGTTTTCAGGGGCAGCGATGAAGATGTGAGGACTCTTGTGTCCCCAATCCGATCCGCCAACCCACCTCCATTATATATATATATATATATATATATATATTTTTTTTTTTTTTTTTTTTTTTTACCCTAATTAATGAGGCTTCTTCAACACGGCCGTCTGTTTTTTTCTTCCATTTATTTCTTCAATTCTCTTCTTCTCAAATGCAACAGCCTTCTCCTCCATTCTTTTCTTCAATTCTTTTCTTCTCAAATGCAACACATTACTACTGTCTCTCATCCGTCGCTGCTATTCTTCTCTTCTTCACCATGTTTTTCTTCTTCTTCTCCCTCCCTTCTTCTTTTTCTTTTTATTCTTCTTCTTCTTGATTTCATATGTTAGATCCCAAATATTTCGATTCAATCGATTTCTTCTCCTTCATATATTATGTTTGATTTTAAATTTCAAAAGATTAGAATTCATGAAATGTGGGAAGAAGTTGTGGATGAAAGAAAAGTCACACATCTTGAAAATATTGATTGTAATTCGATGATAACAAATGTGGTATACTATGATGAGAAACTATTTGTTGGACAAGCTGATATAATTGTAAAGTTATTTCTGTAATTGTCTCTCTATTGCAATTCTTGAAAGATGGCAACATAAGTCTTGTTGAAATTATAGGAACAAAAAGTATGCATATGTTGTGATACCTCAAAAGTATTAATGTAGTACCTTGAATGTAAAAATGCCTTAAACGTATGAATAAAATACTTTAAAGATAAATATGTAATACCTTAAACTATAAGTATTAATACCTTTAAGGTAAATATGTAATGTCTTATATTATAAACATTAATATCTTAAAGGTAATATGTAATACCTTATACTATAAACATTAATACCTTAAATGGGCGCATATATAATACATTATACTATAAGCATTAATACCTTAAAATATATATATATATATATATATGTAATACCTTAAAGGTGTTTATGTAATACCTTATACTATAAGCATTAATATTTTAAAGGTAAATATGTAATACCTTAAGAACATATAACTATACATTCATTGAATGATATACTTTAAGAGTGTACAACTGACACCTTAAAGGTATGTATGCAATACCTCATAATGTATGTAAGTAATACCAAATAGGTAAATATGTGGTACCTTAAAGATATATATATATATATAATACCTTGAAGGTAAAAATATAATTCTTCAAGTCAAGTTTTCACAAAAATGATTGATATAATTTCCCTATGTAATCTATATACATATTTATTCTTGAACTTTTGTATTGATATGAGAATCATCGCAATTGATAAATCCAATGAAATTTTTTTCAAATAGTGCAAGTAGCATCCAATGAAACCCATGAAAATCTCAATAATGATGACTAATTATTAATTTCAACAATCATTCAATAATCATATTCCATCAACATGGTTTTTTGTTAAAGGTAAATATATAATACCTTAAAAATAAACATCAGATACTTTAAGAGTAAACAACTGATACGTTAAGAACATACAACTAATATCTTCACTGAAAATTTTAAAATTTCAAATGTTTCATCATCTTCAAAATTTATGCAAATCACGATTTCATCATATTTTTCATCAATTTTTTTTGCAAATCATGATTTCATATTGTTTGAAATAATTTATTTTCAATGTTTTAAAATTACTCATAAATAAGAAGAGGAAAAAACCTCATAAATGACTTCATGGCAATTTGAAGAAGAATAAGAACAAGAAGATAGACAAGAAGAATGTACAAAACAAATTAAATCGATAAGAAAAGAGATTAAGAAAAAGAAGGAAAAAGAAGAAAAAAAAAAGAGAAAAAAGAAGAAAAAAAAGAGAAAAAAGAGAAAAAAGAAAAGAAAACAACACTATCTCTGCATAATACTTTAAGGGTAAATATGTGATATCTGAAAAGTAAATGTATGATACATTTATTGTATATAATCAGGTTTGTGCGCAACGCACACCAACTATGGTGTGGCGGCACGTTGGGGTGCATGGACGCGCCTGAAAGCAGCCCACACACCGGATTGGGTTGGGGGCATGGATCTACGAATCTAAGATCCGTGCCCGAGTACATATAAATTTTTACCTGAAGATGTTGTGTTTGATCCAATCTTATTGTTAATCTTTTTTATTATCATTATTTATTTAAATGTTTGATGAGGTTTAAAGATTGGATCCTGAATTTTTCTTTTTCTTCTCTAATAGAAATAAAGAACATTAAAAGTTGCAGAAAAAATATTGTAGAAGGTTAAGAAATAGTTTTTATTATTTACTGAAAATATGTTACATATAAGTATCACTAGTATTAATAAATGTAACACTAGTATTACATAAATGTTAATTTTCATCTACATAAGATATTAGTTCATTTTACTAAAATGTGACGTAAATGTATTATTTGTATCATATAAAGGTATGAACCACATAATGTAAGGCTCCATTTGGATAAAGATATTTGAAATATAAGATTTGAAATGGATGGATTTTAAATCCATTTAAATTAAAGTGATTCAAAATCCCCCTAATTGCTCAAAAATTAGTTCAAAATGAAACAGATGATTTTCAAATCTAAAACTATCCAAACACAATGTATTACTAGAATTTTCAAATTTCTCCTCACACACATCCATTCAAAAGGACCCCTGAGGTATTAATCAATTTACTTAAAGGTATTACATAAAAAAATTGTGTCATTATTTTATTCAAATATATAAATTATATCACATAAATGTATTAGTTGTATTACATAAATGTATTTACATAAATGTATTACCTCATTTTAACTGAAATATACGTAATAGTATTACTTGTATCACGTAAACATATATTAGTAATAATATAACGTAAATGTACTAATACATCTACTTAAATGTATTGACTGATTTTACTTAAAAAAATAATTTTGTTATTCTACCACAATATATTAGTGTATTATATAAAGGTACTAGGTGTACCAACACATCAATATATTAGTTGTTACACATAAATGTATTATTTCATTTATGTAAAAGTATTACCTCATTTTATGTAATATAATGTAAGAGTGATACTCACCTAATATAAATGTATCTCTAACATAACTAACACGAACTATATGTTTGTTAGAACACAAACATGTATATAATGTAAAGGTAGTACCAACATAATATAAATGTATAACTAGCATATTTAAAAAGTATTACTAACATAACTAAAATGTATTACATGTTTATCAGAACACGAACATGCATGAGAGAGCATGAACGCAGATAGCTAGCGCGTAGGAAAGCGTGTGTGCACGTAAAAATAAATTCAGATCGGGTTAGTCGAGTTGCATGGATATTAGATTTATGTATCAAGTATATATATATATATATATATATATATATATATATATATATATATATAAGTTTTTTGCCTATTGCGTATACCCGACTATGTCATTTCATCTAGCAAATGTGTTAGTATCAATGATGTTAATCATCACACTCTTGAAATCTCAATAAACGTACAATCTCCAAGTGGTTTAAAGTAGTAACCATAAAATGTTTAATAGATCTCTGTAATTGCAATACCACCAATGAGATCAGACAAATAATCAACTTTAGAGCAACCCACTAATGTTGTAATGTTATTGGGGGAAGTTTGGGGGAATAAAGTTTTATGAAAGATATCATGAGTCCTGAGAAGTAGTTAAATAAAATTGATTGGTAATACCAATATTATTACACAAAATCTTACGTGAGACTGTCTCACTTAAGTCTTACATGAAATGAAATTTTTTATGGTTTTATGTGAGATCGATATTGACCATATTGAATAGGTTGAACCGCTTTATTGATTCATATGAATTTTATTTTACATAAGGTTTCACGTGAGACCATCTCACATAAGACCTACTCATATTATTAAGCATGAATGAGATCAACTCCATGGTAAAATGATAATGAAAAATGAATGATATAATTATGGAAAAGTATAATGGACGTGTGAATTTTGTAAGATATGGTTTAATGCACAAATTTATCGAAAATAATTCTTAATGCAAAATTTACCGTAATAAATCATGTTAGAGTAATTATATACACAACATCCAAATAATATCTCAATACAGTAATATAATAAAAATAAAAATTATTGTCTAAAGTAGATTTAAAATTTTATAAGGTAAAACACATTATATTTCAATTATATATTGTTTTTTTTTTAGTAAATATGACTTTTATATTGGATTTTCAAGTTCATAAAAAAATTTGTGATGCGGAAAACTTTTTCCGACATATGGATTCGAAAATTTATGAGTCATAACCATATGAATGCATACTTCTGTATATCTTGTAGTCATCCAACTAATGTAATCCAAATATTTTACCATTATTCGGATATATATCTTAATCCAAAATTTGATGTATATTTTGAAATATTTCAATTATTCGTAATTAATAAAATACATATGCTACTTCAAAGTTTTACTTGACCTACTGAGTATAAGATTCGGATAAATTGTTATTAAATAAATTTAAACTTTCAGGTAGTGGTGCCTGGTTCGGTTAAACCGTCGGTTCCGGTTCCGAACCGACGGTTCTGAAAACCGGGGTGGGCTAACCGGAACCGAACCGAGGTATATTCAGTTCCGGTTCCGGTTTGTAACCGGCGGTTTCAGTTCGAACCGGCCGGTTTTCCGGTTTTCCGAATTTTTTTTTTTTTTTTTTTGTGTTTAAAACAATGTATCTATGTTAAAAAATATACAACTTTGTATAAATATCCAAAATTTACAACTTACAAAGTATAAACACTAAGTTTGAATTAAAAAAAAAAATCACAACTTACAAATAACAAACTTCTAAGTTTGAATTTAAAAAAATTACAACTTACAAACAATAAAAAAAATTACAACTTACAAATTACAAATTGAAAGAGGAAAAAAAATGAAAGAGCTTGAGTTTCATCCTAAATTTGAAAGTGAATATCAAACTTAGAATGAAATTGCATACGTATCCCTAAATTGAATTAGAGAATCAAAGCTCACGTAGTTCTTACTTCTCATAATTGTAATGAGCAAAGAATGTTGTGTGGTAGATGATGTGTCTCAAAGAAAGGAAGACATAATAAGACGTGCATCTAAGACACATTTTATTATCTCCTCCTTTCTTTGAGACACACCATCTACTACACAACATTCTTTGTTCATTACAATTAAGTGAGGGAAAAAAAATGAAAGAGCTTGAGTTTCATCCTAAGTTTGAAAGTGAATATTAAACTTAGAATGAAATTGTCTATGTATCCCTAAATAGAATTAGGGAATCAAAGCTCACGTAGTTCTCTTACCTCAAACTTACCCATTAGTTCCAGTGGAGGAGAATGTGTTGGAATCGTAGTCATACTCGTCGGGGCCATCGTCATCAAAGACAGATAAATCTAGATGTTGTTGACATTTCTTGGCTTGAAGTCAATCTTCAAGTAGAGTAATGTTTTGAACATTCTCTACGGTCAATTTTGCCCTTTTTGGATTCAACATATGTCGTCCTTTGGAGAAGGCGCACTCGACAGAAATGTTGGAGGCGGGACTTGCAAAAATCTCCTTTGCAATATGACTTAAAATAGGATAAGTGTTGATCTTTTTTTACCACCACTTCAAAAGATCCACAGAGTTTTCAAAAGAAATAAATTCAAATGTACAACTTAAATATGTATCTAATTCTAGTGTGGGATTAGACCCTCTAACTCGTTTTTGTGTTCGGTTATCATAAAAATCATAAAATGCACTAAGACCACTAACATTATATGGATTATATGAAGAACTACTACTACCACCTACATTTTGAGCACCTAAATTATCCCCACAATCATCCACTAATGATGTTTTATATTCTTTAAATAAATCATACAAATATGTTTTAGCTCTACCTGCAACTTCTATATAATTTGGAACATAGTCAACTGCATCATAATCAGATAACAAAAAATGGGGGAACAAAGCACTATAATACATTTGTAATAATTCCATTAGACCATCTTCTCTAATCCTAGGATCTAATAATTTAGCTAGTAAAAATAAATCGGGAAGTTCGTGAAAATATTTTAACCATTTTACTTTAATTGTTGTAATAGTCTCACCTATAATAGGATATGCACAATATTCATTCAAAATTAAAGCAATTTTAACACAATGATCTAAGGCTAATGGAGAAGTATGATAATAAGTGCCACTTAATTCTCTAGTGGCTTCTTAAAAAAATTTTAAAAGTTGAATTAAATTAATGCATGCATCCCAAGAGTTGCTATTCAAATATATCAATTCATGTGGGTTTTCTTTATAAAATTGAATTAGCAATTCTTTATAATTATAAGAATCTTGAAGCATATAATAAGTTGAATTCCATCTATGGTTTACGTCCATCACAAATTTCTTAACTTCCATTCCATTATTTTTACAAAATCTTGCCCATTTTTTATGTCATTGTGTTGATTTAGCAATTTCATGAATTGCATCCGTAATAGGTTTAATTTTATCATGCAAAGCGGTTAGACCATCTTGTACACACAAATTCAAACAATGGGGTACACAACGAATATGAAAAAGTTTACCATCTATTGGAGGCCTACAAAATTCCTTTAATGTGGGTATACTAGCGGTGTTAGGAGCGGCATTATCATAACCAATCGAAAATATTTTTGTAACTATATCATAATCATTAACAATTTTTTTTATTTTTCTAGCAATTGCTACGGAACTGTCTTTCATCAAATTCGACATAGGCAATTAATCATTTTTGCATGTTCCATGCATCATCTATCCAATGGCACGTTACTCCTAAATAATCATGGTTTCCGTAAGGATCTTTTCACACATCACAACAAATAGATACTCGTTGTGTTAAATATTTTAATTCTTCAATTAAAGTATATTTATATTCACCTACAATTTTTTTCTATGTCACGTGTAACGGTATTCCTAGATATTCTTCTATTAGCGGGTTGAAAAACTTGAGAAGTAAAATCTTCATAATCATTGTCGGTTGGAAATTGAAAAGGAAAATGTTTTTAGCAATAAATTCGACTTAATTGACTAAATTGAAAAAGGAAGTTAGGGTCGTTACATCCGGTTCCCCCACTGGAACCGGTATTTTGTCGAGGAAGATGGGTTTGAGAACGGTCATTACCCATCTTATCCGGATGCTTCTTGATGATGTGGTTGTTGAACGTTCTGTAGCCCCCTCCGTGCTTGAATTTGTATCTCTTCCCACAGTAGTTGCACGTCACCATGTAGTATACGTTCGAATTTGATACTTTTTTTTAAATGTATGGAGAAAATATCACTTCGAAGTGTCGAAGTGGATCAGCTACGTGTGTCACCCTCTTGAGTAGGCCGAGCCTCCGGTTGCTCCTCTTGTCCATTTCAGTTTCGGCAAAGTCAGCGACGGTCGAAGGTCCGAGAGCCTCCTTCAAATTGGCGTACTCCTCACTCCAATGAGAGTGGGGAGTGTATTGAACGATAAGATCATCGACTTCAACATCTCGTGGTGGAGGCATAGGCATCTTTCCTCGGTGAGAAGAACCGGCGGAAGAAGAACCTCTTCGAGACATTTTCGATTGAATTGGAACTTGAGAATTGAAACTTTAGAATTGAAAATTGAATTACAACTTGAGAATTGAGAGAGAAGTGTTTGAATGGTGTGACGAAATGAATGGGGGGAGGGGGTATTTATAGAAAATTTTGAAAGAAAAAAAATCGCATGAACTAGCGATTCAAACCGCCGGTTCGACCGCCAGTTTACAACGGTCCGCAAATCTCGATCGTTGATCTCCAACGGTCGAGTGATCCTGGCGTGACACGTGTCCAACGATCATTTTTTTCAAAAAAAAAATGGGCGGGCCGGTTCGGCCTAGTTTTGAACCGCCGGTTCCGGCGACAACGGCTCTATTTCGCCGGACTCCGACGACAACGGCTACTTTTCGTCAGAGCTCCGGCGGACACATGTCGTTACCTCGTTTTTTCAAAAAAAAAAATAAATAAAATACCATGAACCGCCGGTTCACGGTTTCTAAAAACATAAACCGAAATCGATCCGGTAGAAACCGGTTTACGGTTCTGGTTTGGAACCGGAACCGGGTCAACGGTTCGCCGAACTGTTGACCGTCGGTTTCGAACCGGTGGGCATCACTACTTTCAGGTTTCTTGAATGTGACTTGATATCATAATCCTAATAAATTAAAATTGTCAGAATATTAAAATTAGCATATAAGAGAATGTCAAATTAAGAATATTTAAACGTTAGTTTGTGTATAGAACATATAATCTCTGTATAAAGACGGGGCAAAAAAATCGTGGAAAGAATACATAGTTGTGTAAAAAGAATGTCAAATCAAGAACGTTTAAACGTTGGTTTGTGTAAAAGACTACATCATGTTTGTATAAAAGAAGAGGGAAAATCGTGTAAAGAATACATAGTTGTATAGAGAGAGATCTGTAGAAAGAGTGGTGTTTGTGTGAAACAAGTGTATGGATCATGATCCATGTAATTGGGCGCGCACGTGGGTCGGGTCGGGTGGGTCCGACCCAGATCCACGCCCAGGTTTTTTAATATATGTCATAATCTTTATGTTATATGAGTATAACTTTTATGTTATATTGGTATAATCAAGGATAAATATATCGTGAAATTTTACCGAAATTTCGATAAAATTGAGTTACCAAAATAAAAATAGGGGGTTGTATAAATTTTTTTAGTGTTTCACCGAAATTTTGGTAAATTTCGATTTCAATAAAATCGTAATAGAAAATGTTTGAAAAAATATCAAAATTTCGTTTCAATTTCGATTTCGGTGAAATTTTAGTAAAAAACAATTTTTTACCCCAAATAATTCTAATAAAATTTTATGATGAATTACACCATTTTTTTAGGGGGGAAAATGTATTGTGTATCCAAATAATATTATAATTTGTACATTATAATTGTAATGTGTATAATACAATCAATCTAATAAATTACATAATTCAAAATTAATCTAATGTCATGAGCTGGTACTAATATTGTCTAAATTAAGACGACATGTCACCTTATTTATTTGAACCTAACTCATAGAAGTTCATTTTTGTATTAGTAACAATGTATTCAATTATTTTGAATTATTTATGTTATTATACAAGATAACATATATATGATAATTATTAGGGAGTGATTATAAGCACAACTCTCATTTCTAAGAACATGACACTACTTTAAAAAAAACAAAAAAAATTCCAATTTTACCCTTAGGGTTTGTGCAACTACTTCCATTCGGTCATTACGATCGAACGTGCTTCATGGTGTTTGGTCAAGGTGACCGAACGTGCTTCTCAGTGTTCGGCCAGGGTGGCCGAACGTCCTTCTAAGCGTTCGGCCAGGGTGGCCGAACACTCTTCTATGTGTTCGGCCAACCGGGACCGAACGAAACTGCTCCGATTCAATCGTTTTTGTACATTTTTCCTACGATTTTCACACATCTAACAAATTTTTGGAATGTTCATCATTATTTTGGCATTACATTTTAAAAAAAAAAGATTTTACATAAAAAAACGTAAAAAAATCGATCAAACCTAACCGTCGTCACCTGTCCTCACATGTGCACAACGCTCTCATTACCCGTCGTGCGCGCGCCTGGCGCCCACCGTCACCTCGGTATTCGGCCAACCTGGCCGAACACTTAGAAGGACGTTCGGCCACCCTGGACGAACACCAAGAAGCACGTTCGGTCACCTTGACCGAACACCGTGAAGCACGTCCGGTCGTAATGACCGAACGGAAGTAGTTGCACAAACCCTAAGGGTAAAAGTGGAATTTTATTTTTAAAGTAATGTTGTGCTCTTAGAAATGGGAGTTGTGCTTATAGTCTCTTCCTAATTATTATACCAGACAACATCTATATGATAGTTAATTCATATATTTGTTGTAAATATGTCTTCTTTTTTTTTTGAAAATATAAGTTGAATATATATATTAATGTTAGTTATAATATTGTGTACAATATCATATCCAAATTTCCAATTTTTAATAAAGTCATTTTTCTAAATTTTATCGAAATTTCCGTAAAATCAAGATATCGAAATCGAAATTTTTCGTCCTTGGGTATAACCTTTATGTATAGATATCATAACCTTTAATTATATTATTAAGACTTTTTTTAGTATAAAAAACATAATTAAAAGTTATGTAACTTTTTTGTTATACGAGTATAACATTTATGTTACATTAGTATAACATTTACATACATATATAATAACATTTAAGTGATATTATTTAAGACTTTTTTCACTATAAAAATTCATATAGTATGACTTAACATTTATGTTATATTAGTATAACATTTATGTACTTAAAGAATAACCTAAACGTTATATTATTATAACATGAAGGTTAAATTATTATAATATAAAGGTTTGAAAGATATTATAGGTCTAAATTACACCTTAAAAAGTCAAACTAACAGAAACATAAAGGTTATGCGAACATAACTAAAATGTTAGGTTCACCAAAAACGTTAGACAAACATAACTGCGAAACTAGAATTTAGGATTTGTGCCCGGGTCAGGTCGATCCAGTTGTATGAATTTAGAATTCATGCACCTGGTGCATATAAATAATTTTGATTTAGAAAATATCAATAATAAATTTAAAATGTAAAAATGATATTTTATTTCTATAGTTGTGTGTTACAAGAAATTCGGTAGCTATGTATAGAATCACTCATGACTATCTCGTGAAATAATTTGAACTAAAGATGCTCCAAGTAGACAAGTACAATATTCACGATACTACAAACATCATTAACAATATACAATTATTACTTCCACCAAAATAAATAATGTTCAAATGTCCACAATAGACATGTCTTAATGTTAAAAATAAGATGTGAAATTAATGATTGTATAAATATCTTATCTCTTTAGAAAAAAAAAAAAAAAGATTTAAAATTAATAACTGTGATAGATTTTTGACATGTCAAGTTAATAGAACTGTAATTCAAAGATTTGGTTTTTAAAGGACATATCTTATTTATAGACTTAACTACAAACATCATTAACATTATATTATTACTTCAAAGAACCACTTTTTCTTTTATTCTTTTTTTTATTTTTTTATTTTAAGGAAAGATCGTAATTATAGGCTTAAATATCATAAGCAAAGATATTGTTTAAATGGTGGCCGACTTGATGGAATGGCAGACATTTCTACACCATTGCCAACAATCTAGAGGCTCAAAATTCACACCAAACAATCGATGTAAACATTTTTTCTTGTTTTTATCTGCACATTTCTTCCTACTTTAGTTATGTCATATTCACCATCTCCCACCAACTATATTCACTTTTAGACTTAAAACATATCTTAGCTAACAAGTCTAATCCACATGGTCACATGTAAGAATGTAAATGAGATAAATACCATTTGTAAACTATTTGAGATTGAGATTAAATAAATAAAAAATCAAGTTCAACTTGAAAATAATTGAGTCAAAGTTGAGCTGCTCAAGTAAATTAATACTCAACTTGACCGGTTCACGAACCTAATTATGTATATATTAAATTTATTATTTTATCTTGAATAATTTTATTTATTTATAATATATTTCAAGGTTTATATTTTTCATTATTTTTTAGGATCTAAGCTATTCCAAAAATATTATTTAGATATCGACTCGAGTTATTCGTCCAGTCGATCTTGAACATTGAAAAAACAATTTGGATCCAATTCCATCGAGTCAACTCGGCTTATTTACACCTTTTTTCTCACGGTGCTTGCCAACACTTGCCATGGAAGAAATACTTACTCTCATACACACGTACACAAAATATGGCTGCCTATATTATAAGTTCATGGGTGATATTCCTATAAATTCACAATTACACATGATTCAACCTGTACCAAGTATCACTTCACTAACCAAACAAATCAAATTTGTCTAAAAACAAGTAAACAAATATCGACCACGTAACTGCAAGTGCCATATTTTGTCCAACAAATGTATAAAATAGAGTCAAGAAGAAGAATTCTTAACCACGTATGTCACGCCCTGTTTTCGTACTTAAAATATCAGAGTTTTCTTTGTGGGCGTGCAGGAAGAAAGGGAAAGAGACGTAGATTTTAAAACAGAAACCTTGGAGTATCGTAAAACAAAATACGATTTTACATGTTTAAAACCTTCGGCACATAGCCGGGACGATAGAAGATTTACATATATAAACCACGGCATCTAGCCGAAACAAAACATTTAAACATAGCAGCAGAAAAATATATCAGGATCCATAACATAAAAGAAATACCGGTTTTCTTTACAAACATGCAACATCGTTCAGAAAGCTAGATCCGAAAAAAGACAACAAGACAAAAGATCACAGCTGACATGGCACCCCTCTCTCTACACTTCTCCTCTTTCATAATTTCCTGTAACATAAATACACGTGGGGATGAGTGCGTGGAATACACTCGTGGGGATATTTTCCATGTTTTAACAGTTATTAAGTAGTTATAACAAATCAAATATATATAAGTTCGGCGAATAGACACATCATATAAAATGCATAGCACATAAATCGAATCTTTAACGGACAAACAGTCCCATAGCGCTCATATCTACAGCGAGGGGGTACTCTCTGTTGACCCTTGGTGCAGGTACTCCCCGACTTATTTTACGGGCCTCTTGTTATCTCGTAATATGAAAGTAGACCTTCGTCCATTCAACATGAATGTGGATTTTTGTCTCTTCATATGAATGTGGACTTTCGTCTTTTCACAACATCATCATAAAGCATGCATGAACACATTAACCACAACATATAATCACAGCACATAAGGTTCAAAAATTCATTTAATATCAAGCTCATAAGCATGTGTTCATTTATCATCATTGTGCGTTAAATACAGAAGCATAAAGTTATTAGGGATTAGAAGTTACCCCCACCTTGTTCGGTGGTAACCGCGTGAGTTTTCAAAGTATCAAATTTTAAGAGTATTGATCCAATTGTAAGCCTACACATGTAAACGAGGGTTTCTTAGATCCATATTACGTTAATTACGTATATATAATTATATAAACTCTCGAAGAAGAAGAAGCGATAGGGAAAAACGATACGAAACGAAAGATTTAAAGATTAAGGATGAAGAAACGAGTGTGGAAGGTTAAATAGGTGATCTCAAGATGAAGAGGGAAAGATTAGGGATGCAACGGAAGAAGAACGGGATTAAACGGAGTTAAAACGAGCTTAAACGGAACGTTTTAAGGTATAAGGGCGTTTTCATAATTTTCAGGAAAGAGTTGACTTTGACTGTGACTCCCGACTCCCGGCTGACGACACCACGTCGCCGGCGACACAACACACACACACACAAGACGGCACACACACGGTGTGCACAACAGACCCGGCGTTGCGCGCATAGCGTCTCCTGACGTCCCCCGTCGCGCGCGCGTAGCGCCCCCATCGTGGTCACCAGCGCGCGCTAGGGCTCCCATCGCACACCCCCGTCGAGCGAGGCACCCGACTCACGCGCGCGCACACAGCTTCCGACATCGTGTCACCTGCGCGCCTGTCCCACACCATAAACCCTCCACCCATCTTCTTCCTCCTGCAACCATAGCCAGCGACGCAGCATCACCGGCGACCACCCCCACCAACCTCGCCGGCGCAACCAGCGCCGGCCTCCACCACCTGCAGCACGCGGCGCTACACAGCACCGCCCCCACAACAACCCACGCAAACACACACTCAAACATGGTCGGCGACCTCCCGTCGCCGACGACTACCCACCTCACACGGCGGCGCACAGCCCAACCCACGTCGGCGCATCCACAGCTCCGGCCACAACCACACACAGCTATGGCGGCGCTCCACAGCGCCGCCCCCAACGCACACACCATTGCCCGACAAGGAGAGGGAGAGAAGAGAGAGAGAGGGCAGTGAGGAGAGAGAAAGAGGGTTTCGCCGGATCTTTGACCGACGATTGCCGGAGGAGGAAAGGGCCGATCAGAAATCCTTGCCCGAATTCGTGACAGGCTCGGCGAGAGCTTCGATTTGGTGTATAAATCGAGCAAAAAAGAGAAGAATGGAGGAAGATAGGAAGAAAGAAAAGAAGAGAGAGAGAGAGAGGGGAGAGAGAAAGGGTTTGGCCGGATCTTCTCCGGCCGATTCCCGGCAGAGCCGGGGTCGGTCGGACGATCCGAGCCCAGATCTAGAACGAGCTCAGCGAGGGCTACGATTTGTGTGAAAATCGGCAAAAACCGAGAAAAAGGATTTCGGCACCGGCGGCGGCCGGAAAAGCAGAAGAGGGAGATGATTCTTACTTTTTCGATTTCTCGTTCAAATAATTACTTTTACGATTCGTTTCGTATTATTTATACCCTTTTTCGAAAAATCGTACTATTCATCAAGAATATCTTAATTTTTACTATTCATAAAAATATCTTACTATTCATGAAAATATCTTATTTTACTATTCATCGAAAATATCTCGTTTCCGATTCTTCGTATTTCACCGTATACTTCATGATTTGAGCTACGGGTCTCCGATTGACCTCAAATTCGTTTCTATCTTCTCGTTTTTTGATTATGAAGCTTATAATAAAATTATAACCTATGCTTTTCGTTTAAATTATACTACCGATTAACTAAACATGCATTTTATCGTTTTTCTAAAACGCACATAATTAAATCAAATAATTATGGGTTTAATTATTTAATTAATCAATTATGCGTCGTTTTTGTCCTAGGCGCTACAACGGATTGATGCACATAGTAACACAAGTGCATGAAAAGAAAGCAACTTTAACCATAATGCAAGCATAGACTCTGTTACAACCACAAATTTTAGTCTCTAAAAAGATCCTTCATTTCACTCTTATCCTAACACCCAAGAAAAGCAAAGGAAATATCATATAAACACCAGATTATTTGCATCCACATATATGCAGTGTTTTCATCAACAAGCCAATCAGAGGCAAGCAAAGTTGGTGGGCCACAACAAAGGAATGCCACTCATTGGTCATCACAGAAATATGGCTAAGACTATTTCCACCTTTTTCTTTCAACTTCAGTCAGTTCTATTTTATGAATAAGATCAAACATGTGAATAATGACAATTGCACTTCTACAATCATGTGAAAGTAAATAAATAAAACACAAAAAATAGATCTATAGTAAGATATAAATATATATGCACGAGGCTTCTAAATATAGTAAAACCACTAACATTCATTTGTTACAAAATGAAAAGAAAACTGCTCTACTGATTCATACTTTATATTAACATACCTCAACCAATCTTCAACATGAATGGCTGTAAAAATGCAGTTAAGATTAGGAAAAAATACAATTAACAAAATATTATCATTAAAATAAACACCAGTAGAGAGAGCATACGACACCATAGGCTACTGAAATGAAAAATAAAATAACAATGAACCAGCATGGAACAATAACAAGAAAAATAAAATGAACCAAATGCTTTCAACAGAAGGGTAAAATATGAAATCTTGAAATTCAGAGAATATTCGTTCTCTCTCTCATGTTTACGCTAGGAGATGGAAAAGGCGCGTTCGAAGTACCGACTCAAAAAGGTTATGGCGACTACTTTGATCTTTTGCACTTTTTTCTTTTCAAACTAGAGCCCACCAAAATTGTCTTGTGATGAACCCAAAGAACAGGTTATCTTCATAAATAAAGGAAGGCAGCCCTCATCTTTTCATACACCTCTTACACTCTCTCAACTCTCAAGGAAAACAATGGCATTAACACTTCGCTCGTCAACTTCTCTTAGCAGTCCAAAAGATAATAGAAGTTTTAAAACTTCTGATGAATTCTCTAGTACAGCTGGCTTTGCTCAAAAGCCATCATGCCAGGTGCGAGCAAAGAATCCAACACAAGAAGCTCAGCTTTCACGAGCTGAAAGAATTTCCTCACATTCAGAAGGGTGGAAAACTGAGCAGAGAGAGAAACTTCATGGGATAGCAGTTCCACACAGACAAAGTAATTTGAAGGTACCTGTTTATGTCATGCTACCACTTGACACTATATCTCTAGGGGGTCATTTAAACAAACCAAGAGCAATGTTAGCTAGTTTGATGGCCTTAAAGAGTGCTGGACTTGAAGGAGTTATGGTTGATGTATGGTGGGGGTTAGTGGAGAAAGATGGGCCTTTGAAATACAATTGGGAAGGCTATGCTGAGCTCGTAAAGATGGTCGAAAAGCTTGGCTTGAAGCTTCAAGTAGTGATGTCTTTTCATCAGTGTGGAGGAAATGTTGGAGATTCTTGCAAGTAAGTAGGATGTTATTGCACTTGCTTCTTTTTCCCCTCTTTAATGGTCAATAAAACCTCTTCTAAATACTTCATTGATGCAAGATTATTGCTTCTGATTTGCTAGCTATTATAATTGGTTAAAAGAGGAATACAGATTCAATTCTTCTATCAGATGGAGTAACTATTAACTGATAGATGATATAATTTTCTTGTTTTTGTAGTATTCCTCTACCACCATGGGTACTTGAAGAGATTAGCAAGAACCCTGACCTTGTCTATACAGATAAATCTGGTCGGCGCAACCCTGAGTACATATCCTTGGGTTGTGACTCACTACCTGTTCTAAGAGGAAGAACACCTATTCAGGCCTACTCTGACTTCATGAGAAGTTTCAGAGAGCGATTCGAGAGCTACCTTGGAGACGTTATTGTGGTAAGCTTCTACTTCCTTCCTAATTGTTTATTCCATGCCTAATCATAATAGTAAATTCTCAGTATTGTGCTGGTATAACAAAATAAGTACTATTTCCCATAGTACAATAGGCAGAATTAAGGTTTGTTACAGAATCTAGTCATTCTGATGATGATACTATATGAAGAAGAGAGACTAGAGAGCCAACAACAATAATAGAGAAGATATTAAAAAAGGCAAGAACTAAGCTAACATAAATTAGAGCATGACACTAAGATAGCAAAGACACATATAAAGAATTTGGGATTGACTTTTCTATTGCCTTCATTTTTTTCTTTATCAAAAGATCCATCTATTGACAACATCTGAAGAAGCAAAAAGATTTCAAAGGTAGTTAAGATTAAATATGCCCAAGACGATGAAAATGTGGGGATAAATGCATAGAGATCTTAGACCAAGACTTATTTTAGATATCAAGATGATGACATTCATAACTGGGGATCAGTAAATGGTTTAGATTGCACAACTAAACAAATAAAAAATAGGGTGCATATTAATCCAATTCATTATTGAAAAAGTGTAGCTTATTTTTTACAGTCTAGCTTGAATGAAACTTAGCTAAGCTCAAGGAGAAAGATTTACAAGAACAATAATCAAACCTTAATCAACTGAATAATGAATACTATTTAGTCTGTCATGATTAAGATAATATCTAAGTAGATTATCTTTCCGTTCATTTTAAAACTTCCATAATCCCTTCCCGAACCAAACATGAATCTTTCGATTCATTTGGCTCTCACATCCTTAAAATATCAATTATTGAGGACTCACAACATACTCATTTTATGCAGGAGGTCCAAGTAGGAATGGGACCCTGTGGAGAGCTAAGATATCCATCCTATCCAGAGAGCAATGGCACATGGAGATTTCCTGGAATAGGAGAATTCCAATGCTATGACAAGGTAATGGTCATTGCACAAATAAAAGTAGGGTCTTCTTGTATATGTATTAATATATCACCAAATTGACTTGCCTATCTATATGCAAACAGTATATGAGAGCTTCACTGGCCGCTGCAGCAGAGTCAGTTGGGAAGGAAGAATGGGGCCAACGAGGGCCTCATGATGCTGGTCAGTACAACCAATTCCCCGAAGATACTGGGTTTTTCCAGAGGGATGGTACATGGAAGAGTGAATATGGCCAGTTTTTCTTAGAATGGTATTCAGGGAAGCTACTTGACCATGGAGACAAAATTCTGAAAGCAGCACATAGTACATTTCAAGGAACTGGAGCCAAACTATCTGGAAAAGTGGCTGGAATTCATTGGCATTACAAAACAAGATCTCATGCAGCAGAACTCACAGCAGGATACTATAATACTAGGCATCGAGATGGTTACCTACCGATAGCAAGAATGATGGCTAAATATGGTGTTGTATTCAACTTTACTTGTATGGAAATGAGAGATGGAGAACAGCCAAATGAAGCTAACTGCTCGCCTGAAGGTCTAGTTAGGCAAGTGAAGATGGCAACTACAACTGCAAGAACACAGCTCGCTGGAGAAAATGCACTGGAGAGGTATGATGGAGCAGCATTCAATCAAATTCTGGCAACAAGTGGATCAGATTCAGAAAACGCACTCAATGCATTTACTTACTTGAGATTGAATAAGCGGTTATTTGAAGCAGATAATTGGAGGAATTTGGTTGAATTTGTGAAAAGTATGTCTGAAGGTTGTCAAAACACAAGGCTTCCAGAGAGTGACCGGATTGGGACAGACCTGTACGTGGGATTTCTCAAGCAAAATAATCTGAGGAATATGAGTGAAGCTGCTCTAGTATAATTATGATAAATGTGTGTGTGTATAGATATGGTCTAAAAATTACGTACTCTACTCATAAGTAGGAATATTGTGAACAGACACAATAACATGTATTACAAAAACTTACTGGTTCACCTTGCTCTACCCAAAGTCAAACGCTGAGAAATGGCTTGGCAGCAGATGAAAGAAGAATGAATATGAGGCAATTTGCAACTCTGGTGAAAGCCAGGTTACAGACTCAGGGAACTTTAACTAGCATAGGTATCCATGAGAATATAATGGTTGATTAATATACATCTTGTTCGAGGAATTAATGGTTATTCATTTCCTGAATAAATCTTTTATATCTTTCATTTCCTCTTTGTTGAAATGTGAAAAATATTACAATCTTGAGGCTTTTGGTAAAATGTAAATTGTTAAAGCTTTTATAAAGGTGATCTTATAGCTGTTGATTAGATAATTAATGCGCATCAGGATGTCGTATAAGAGAAAACTACACATAGAATAGTTTATTGTATAATAAGTGGCAGCATCAAATCAATAAGCAAATCGGCCAAGCAAGAGATATTGCATCACAAACAAAAAAACTCACACCCGGGTGTGATGGGGGTTGAGTTTTACAATGATAAAATCCCAAGAGGATACAACCATTGGCAAAAGTTCCCATTTGACCTGGTATGGAGTTTTAGGACAGAGAATTGATAAAATTAAGTTTTAAATTAATATTATTAGTATCAAAATAAAATATGAGAGTTTGTGGTGTCACATTATTACATTAATTCAGAGGAAAGTTTGGAAAAAAAAAGTTCAACTTTAACAAAATGAACCATGACTTTGGAAGAAAATGGGAGTGAATGTATGTTATAAAAGAAGTATAATTAAAAGCTCAAGTAAAAGTGTAAACAGCCAACTAACTTCATGTATATTACCACTAGGAGAACTACTTCTGACATTGAAACTACCAAACACCATTAATGAAATTAGAACACACAAAGAGTATATTATGTGATACATAACATAAATTTTCAGTAAGATTCAGGCTTTTCTTAAACTCAAACAAGATTCAAATAACCCAGATTCAGATCATCCGCAGCCTACGAATGATTTCTTAAAGATAGTCAATTAGCAATTAAAAAGAATGTAAATGAACAAATTTCATTACACTATCATAACCAAAATGTGGGATTACAATAATATAATCTCCTCCAACATAATGGATCTGCTCGGAAATTGGAGAGAACAGGGGCTTGAAACAAGTAGAACATATTAAGTGGCAAAGTGAACGAGCAAGCCAGTAGAGCAATTTCAGTTATTTTGGGTATCCATTGATCTAACAAAACAAACCACAGAAGCACTCACTGATTTTAACTCCCATCACGGCCAGAGTGTTTCTCTCCATTGCAAGTTTACAATCATATAGAATTCCACATAGTAAAATGAAACACCAAAAGGGCAATAACAGAAATGCATGCTTCCAAGATGCATTGTAGCTGAAGCTTTTAACCAAATCTTGAATACCTTCAGCAATCAAACTGACATACAAGAAGAAACAAAGGAACCCCATTCCAGTTAACTTAATTAAGCCCCAACAAAGTCAGGAAGAGTAGCAACCTGTTAATTGTACTCAAAATATCACTATCCAACTATATACAGCAATGAATTATAAGTACATTTGTTAGATACAGTATTATTAAATCCCATAACCATGATATATTCCTGAAGTTAACAAACTTAGAGTAGTGATTTAAGACAGGCAATGTCTTAATCTACCATCCATCATTTCATTCTCTAGAGTCTTTCGACTCTGTTTCTATCTATTTTTGGGAGAAAGACGTTAATAAATATGCAAGTGGAAGCTTATTGAGGTCAATAGGCTGAAACTAGAACTGGTGAAATTGCAGTTAAAGTTGCTGGTGCATAGAAGGTTGAAATACTAATTTTTTCTATTTACATAAGAGAAGTGCATGAATTTTGATGAGAAAAAGAACCAGAGATAAATAAAACCTTAATAATGCAGTGAGTTAGTAATCAAGTTTTATCATTCAGCTTATACTTTAAATTTAAAACAATTATGTGCAAAGATACTTACAAACAGTTTGCAGCTATTTCTGGAGGATGAATCCATTAACACGAGATGGCTTGTTAAGCAATCGTGTCCTACCATGGCCAACACTGACTAGCTTACTAGAACATTTTGGAAAACATGCTCATGATATTGATTGGGCAGATGAGATTCATTCCAATTAGATATTCAAAATCGGCAAACCCTCTCATGGTCTAAGCGCAACACAATAAACTTCACAGAGTTGAATGAGAGCACGAGGTTCACATTGAGGTGAAAAATACATAAATTGCATTATATAATATTGTCAAATGTTATGGAAATAAGATAATAACTCGATAATTTGTCTGAGTTTTAAGACACTCTTTCATACAGAATGTTTTCCAATTATACTTGCACAAATTTCACATCAATTTTCTGCAAGAAAGTGCATGAATGTGATGGTGTAGTTGAGGTAGTCAATTCATAATATTTTATTTGGATTCTGATTGTATGATGGCTGATGTTTTTTTACCAACGATCATAACATTCAGCTGCATCCATGTTACATGTAGAGATGTATGAGTACTCAATGAAAGCAGAATATGAACATCACTCCACAACACTGTACAACACAACCATGGTGCAACTAGAATGCATTTTTATAACCTGTGACCTGTGTTAGCAAATCATCGACCATCTTATAATGAAACATGTCATTTAAAAAAAATAAAAAATCATTGCAATGAATTAAAAGAGCATACTAAAGGCTCAATTTTTATGCTCAAGGCCCCAATTTGCATGTGGCTTCTTGAATACACAACCAAGAACTATAAAGAAGATTAATGCTCAGAAATAACTTTCGCAGAAGGTCATGAAAACTCGAATCGTTCCCAACTGATTCAATTTTAAAATGCTGCCAAACACAGCCCTAGAGTAAAGAATTCGCATAGCTTTATTTACCATCATAGCAAAGCAAATGGGAACATATAAAAAACTTGGGCTGAAATTCTTCATATTGCATAAAATGCTGATTAATATGCTACATAACAGAAATTACAGACAAATGCAAACATAATTTCAATTCATTAAATTGATAACAAAACATGATACAAAAATACTATCATAAACAGTAAAATTAGTATTTCCGGAAGATTAGGTTGTGATTAATAACCATATTAGGAGTGCTCCGAAGAAGGTGGTGTGGAAGCCGAACTGGATTGGCGGAGGGTTTCGATCAAATCGCCGAGCTCCTTCCTCGCAGACTCTCTGCCGAACATAAACCCATACCTGCCATTAATAAAGAGAGAAAACTACATCACAAAGAGAATTCATGAGAGAGAGAGAGTGGGAAAATGTGGGAGAGAGAGAAAACCAGAAGGAGACGGCGGAGAAGACGGCGGCGGTGGAGACGGTCTGAATGAGAGTGAAGCTGCTCTTCTGCATATTTTCAGTGTTGTAAGTGGCAACATTACTGCCATTCTATTGCTTGTAGGCAGTCTAAATTTCGCTAGTCGCCTGGCGCCTGGAATGCTTAGGCGGGATCTAGACGGCATATCTAAATTAAATAGATTTTTCATTATTTTACTTATTTTTCTTAATTTTTTATCTTTATAAAATATTTTTGAAACTTTTATATTATATTGTTTTGGTTTTATATATAAGGACAAGTAAAGACATCATATCTCATTTATAAAAAAAAAATTATTTGTATTTTTCAATTTATGAAATTTTTATCTATATCTAATTAATTAATAATAATTTGATAGAAGATTATAATACATTAATAATATCATCATTTTATTAAAATTTGAAGAAAAAAAATGTAAAAAATGTAAAGAAAAAAAAATAAAAAATATTTGGCGCCTGTACCGCCTAAGGCCGAATAGGGCCGCCTATACCACCTAGGGCCAAATTGTTCCGCCTAACGCCTAAGGTGACCGAACAGGCAAAAATTGGTACGGATAGGGGCCACCTAGCACCTAGGCGGCCACCTAGGCCGATTTTTAGAACAGAGCTTTTAGGGTGGGATTAAAGAACACCAAAACTTGTAAAAGTAACCCAATTTTAATTAAAAATAAATAAAAATAATAATATTAATTTTATCCTTAGGTTTTATTCAATTAGTTTCGTTAGGTCATTATGGTCAAACGTACTTCTTTGAGTTCGGTTAAGGTGGCCGAACGTGCTTCTATATATTCTATTATGGTGGCCGAAAACTCTTCTGTGTTCGGTCAATTGGGATCGAACGAAACTACTCGAGTTCAATCGTTTTTTTACTTTTTTTTCTACGATTCTCACATGATTTTCACAGATTTAACAAATTCGTAGAATGTTCATTATTATATTGGCATTACATTCTTCAAAAAATTAAAAGATTTAACATAAAAAAATGCAAAAAAATCAATCAAATCCGACCATCTCCGTTCGGCCCTGGTTGCACGTTCGGCCATGGTGGTCAAACACTCTCCTACATGTTCGGCCAACCAAGGCTGAACGGAGATGGTCGGGTTTGATCTATTTTTTGCATTTTTTCGTTCAATTTTCATACGATTTTCATATATTTAACTAATTAATTTGTAGATGTCCAACATGAAATTTGTATTCAATTCCTCAAAAAAAATTAAAGAAACAACACCAAAAAAAATCAAAAAAGATGAAAACAAAAAAAGAGAAAAAAATTGCAAAAGAAAGGATATATGTGGAGAGTATTTTAGTCTTTTAATATCTATTTAATTTGTAATTAAAAATTATTGGGTGCCCTTAGAAGTTGGTGGGAGTCCTCCCCTTGCTTTTAACCAACATTTTGCATCCTTCCATAGGGACGTTGTCCAATTTTGGTCCTTTTATTTTCCGATCATCAATTTTAGTCCCCTTATCTCCCTATGTGTCCAATTTTGGTCCGATTTGTCCAATTTTGGTCCTTCTATCTCGATTTTCCGGTCAATTTCGAGCGAGTGCACAACATTCGCCCCCAATTTCAACTAGTTGATGATTTTACGCTGATGTGACTTATATTTTCAAACGTGTCATTTTTAATTCCGATTTTTTTCCATCCAAAATGCCATATCATATAACATGTCATTATTTTGGCACAAAAATTAAATGCTTAATAAAAAAATTTCTTAATGAAAACTAAACAAAAAAAAACAAAATTAAATACTGAATTGCTTAATTGATAAAACTAAATAAAAAAATTTAAAATCACAAAATAAAAAAAAAATTGAATCCTAAACAAACAAAATCCAAATCGCTGTTACACTAAGATCTGCCGCAACCTTCGTTGTCCATCATCTCTCCCTACGTTCATCTTTCCTCTGTCTTTTCCTTACCGGCGCTGCCACTAATGCACACAGCTACATGGCTCTCTCTCACTACGCTACCATCTCCGAGCACCACCACGTACCTCTAGTTACCATTGTCGTTCTGCATCCCATCGGCATTCACAACTGCATGACCAACCACTGTGTCTTCGTCAGAGCTCATCTCCATCAGGGCTATGCGTTTAGGGCACTAGTCAGGCCAAAGACTGGCATTATCT
This sequence comes from Scutellaria galericulata, assembly GCA_946896805.1. Taxonomy (NCBI): domain Eukaryota; kingdom Viridiplantae; phylum Streptophyta; class Magnoliopsida; order Lamiales; family Lamiaceae; genus Scutellaria; species Scutellaria galericulata. The sequence goes on along the minus strand of OX335791.1, from coordinate 13,818,030 downwards.
ACGTTGAGACTGTGTAGGCGAATAAGACGAGGGTGGAGGTGGCGGATTTGCGGCTGAGAAGCGGTAGCCTGCGGTGAAAGGGGCGGCTGGTTTCCGGTGGGCATTATTGAGCATAATTTGGGTTATAATGAGGTTTGTGTTGGTGTACCATAATTTGGGAAATTGGGATATAATTAGATATAATTAGGGTTCTTGGTTGAATTGGGATATAATTTCATGATTTTGATTTGAGATATAATTTATTTTGGTTTCTTTTTCTTTTTATTTAGTTCATTGTTTTTGTTTTTATTTTAAGTTTAAATAATGACATGGAGGCTGATTTGGAATTTTGGATGGAAAAATTTTCAAAAAAGGAATGCCACGTATGAAAAAATGCGCCACATCAGCGTATTTTCATGGGTTTGTTCAAATTGGGAGCGAGTGTGGCTCACTTGCCGGAAATTAAGCGGAAAATCGAGATTTCGACGAAAATCGGACCAAAATTAGACAACTCTTAAGATAGGAGGACTAAATTTAATGATTGGAAAATAAGGAAACCAAAATTGGACAACGTCCCTAGGGAAGGATGAAAAATGAATTTTGTCCTAAATAAATGGGAATACTAGTACATTTATTTACTATCTTTATTTATCAATTCTATTAAATAAATGTAACAAAAATTTTAAAGAACATTCTTTTTTTTTTTGTTTTTATAATTTTGAATTTAATGAGTACAACATAATGGAAGAAAACTACATAAAGTCTAAAAATAAGATAATTAATTGACAAAAACTTGTATACACCTTTTGCACAGTTTTGAAATCGGGCACTCATCTCCCACACACAGCCACGCGCCCCAAGGTTGCGCACAAATTCGTCCAAATTTGATCCCAAATGTTATACATTTATATTATTTTAGCCATACCTTTTAAATTTTTAGGTGTACTTTAACATATTTTCAAACAGCTATGTAATATCTTTCATACATTTTAATTATATTAGTCATACTTTTAGTTATGTTAGTCATACCTAGTTATGTTAGTTGTACATTTATATATTACATAAGATATGTTTATGTTGATATAAAGGTGTAAATAATATTACATAAATGTATGAGTAATATCACATAAAGGTAAACAAATACAACTTATGTCGAAATTAGGTTTTTTTTTTTGAGTTACAGTATTACATAAAGGTATGATATTTGTATATAAAGGTATGACTAATATAACATAAAAGTATGACAACATGGTATGAAGGTCAGGGAATTTTTTTTTTTTTTTAAGTTAAAGTATTGCATTAAGGGTATGAAATCTGGACATAAATGTATGATTAATTTAACATGAAGGTGTAACTAATATAATATAAAGGTATGACTAACATTACATAAAGATCAGGGCAAAAAAAAAAGTGCGGATTCGCCCGTTCCGACCCGAGTGCATGGATTTAAGATACATACATCAGTTGCACAGGAAACCTACTCTAACTAATTAGATTTTCTTGGATAGGATTTGTTGAAATTCTAAATGCTTAAGTTTAGAACTTTAGATATTCGAAAATTTGGTATCCTTGTTTGTTATAGAATTGAAACTCTATATTGGATAAATATGTAATACATTTAAGTTATGTGAGTATTATTATTTTATTATGCGAGTAATAGACTTACGTTATATATCCATAAAATGAGGTAATATTTATATAATACATTAATATATTTCAGTAAAATAATAAAATCATTTTTTAAAGTAAAATAAGACAATATTTACGTAGATGAAGTAATATTTTTACGTGATAAAACTAGTAAATTTATGTAATACACTAATATATTTCAATAAAATAATAAAATCATTTTTTAAGTAAAATAAAACAATATTTTTAAGTAAATGCAGTAATACTTTTACGCTATATAGTTAATATATTTAGGTGATACAAATAGTATACACTTATGTTATATTTCAATTAAATGTTACTTTATATAAATAAAGTAACATTTTTTTATGTGATACGACCAACCAATACATTTATGTAATACAACTAATACATTTAAATAATACAACTGATACATTTATGTGGTACAATTAATATATTTCAATAAGATAATAAAAACATTTTTTAAGTAAAATAAGCTAATATTTTTATATAAATTGAGACACACATTTATTTACATTATGTGGTTAATATCTTTACGTGATACAAATAATAGTCTTAAATTATATATCGGTAAATGACCTAATATTTTTATGTAATATTTTTATGTGATATAAGTAATATATTTATATAATACTATTTATAAAATACATCAGAACTCCTAATTAACATCATATTACAACAAACTCCAAGAGATTAACATCTTCTTGAAATTGAATTTCTAAGTTCATTTTAGGTCTCTCTCCTCCTACACCAACCACCACCAGAAATCATCACCATTGTTCCTTCCAAACTCCCCCATTGATCTAGGAAGTTGTCGGAATATGAAGAGTGCATGGGAGGAGACGAGCAAATTAGGGTTTTTTCATATTAATTTCTTTTTTTTTAACGATGTGTAAATGATTTATTATTCGTGTGTTTGTCACGTGGGATAAGACCTCTTAAGTTTGAAAGAAAAAATTGAAATTTGGCTAAAATCACAACTAATGTGATAAAACATGGCTAAATTGACAACTTTTAAATAATTAATTAAATTAAAACATCAAAACCTCGAAAATGTTTGGATTCTTTTGACTATTTAGCCTATTATAAAATACAGTTAATTAAAAGTATGTTTATCTAGAAATATTGTATATGGAGATTTAATGGATTAAAAATATTTTTAATTTGTCATAAAGATAATCACCATAATAGTGGCAAAAACTTTTGTGCACAAGGTGCACGGATCCAAATCTGTGCACAACAATACTGTTATATTATATGAAGTAATACTGTTATATTATATGAGTGATACTGTTATATTATATGAGTGATAGTGATACTGTTATATTATATGAAGTAATACTGTTATATTATATGAAGTGATACTGTTATATTAATATAACAGTATCACTTCATATAATATAACAGTATTGTTGCACCTTGTGCACAGGAGTGTCACTCCATAATAGTTGTATGAGAAATATTGTATGTAAGGAAATCTTTTAAAATTGATTGTTAATTAATCAAACTGGTCATATTAAACTACCTTATATTTCGAATATAGATTTTTCAATTACTTATTCAACTTATCTAAGAATTTGTATGTTATTGTTTCTATTCAAAAATTTGATATTATCAAATACTATTATTTAAAACGATATAAATTTAAAATTTAAATACTTAGTTTTTATTATATGAATATTAAAAGTATTATGTGTGTGTATATATATATTTTTTCTATTAAGATATTATACAATTATATACTAATAATAATAATAATAATAATAATAATATTGTTATCATTATTATTATTAAAATTTTAAAACAAAAGGATTTTATATAACAGGCTTGACAGCCCATGAGAAATAGTAGTACTATTAGATTCCCAACATTCTTACACATGTTATTGGTTCAACAGTACACATATGGTTGCTACATCTAATGTTTTTTTTCACGAACAGTTCGACTCCCAATAAAATTATGTCGATTGGATGGATCTTGATTAAACTAAATAATGTATCTTCTTTAGTTAGTATTAATATTTTTACAAGGGTACATTTACCATGTTAAATTATAATTCTTAATTCAATTTTTAGAAGGGTACATTTACCATGTTAAATTATAATTCTTTTTGTACTAAGGTATTTGAACTTTGAAATCTTAGTGTATAATCGTCAATCTTTATGAATGGTACCAGTAGGTCGTTACGGTGGAATATTCTTCCGAGAATGTTTTTTTTAGGATATTTTTATCTTTTAATTAATTAATTAGTTTTTCATTTATTTTTCTGCATCTTCCTCCTCCAACCATCAGTTAGCCGTCGGCCGACACACCACCGCTATTGGAAAAACCTTCAAAACTCCAATTTTTCCTTTCGTTTTTCAGAGAAACATTGCCAAAAACACACTAATACCATCAAAAGAGCAGCCACCATAGTCGTCGGAAAACTCCATGACTACCCCTCAAACTCAAAATCGAATTTCCTCCAAATCTTATCCAAAATGTACAAACTTTATGTCAAATTAATTCTCTCCACAAGCCCAACCAAGGCTCCAACTCAATTTTTTCGTTCTCACTCAATTTAAGCTCGAATCGAGCAAAAACAGAATGAAAATTCAAACCAAACCCCTCTTCTTAACTCTTTTTCGTACATGTATTTTCATAAATTGTTTTAGGGGTTTTGGTTCTTATGTTTTGAGCATCAATTTTTGTGAACTCTTACTATTTTTGTTATTTTTTTATGGCTCAATTTCTCTTATTTATTTTTGAATTGAAGGGCATGATTTTGAGAATTTCAAAAGATTATAAGGACTTATTTGCAATTTCAATGGACTTTGCAAAATTACAACCTCCACCCCAAGTTTTTTAACATTTTATTTTCCACCCCAATTTTTTTAAAAGACAAAAATACCCTTGATAATAAGCATTTTCGGGGGACTATTATACCGTTGGCAAAATTTGGTGGCCTATTAGTACCATTCGCAAAGATTGACGGTGGTACAATAAAGTTTCAAAGTTCAGGTACCTTAGTGTAAAAATAGTCATAGTTTAACTTGATTTTTGTAATTTACCATTTTTAGAATGTAATTTAGTTTCTCTATAAATCTTATTTTCAAAGTTTGTTAGGCTGATTTATGGAATAAGAAAAATGAGTTTCTCCGAAATTATCATTGTGTTCCCGATATTTTCATAATCACCGTGATTGTGATTTTTTTCTTCTTACTCTTCAATCTGCATCACCTTTCTAAGATAGTCCATGAATTATATCTAATTTAACGACTCTTAACCAAATTCTTTTCATGTTTTTAATTTATTTAAAAAATAATATTAATAACAAGTAAGCTAAGGTTAGTTTTTTGTTTATCAAAGTTGACGAGAAAAAATGAAGTGTAAGGAGTTGTAGCAGGAGATTGCATTTCGTTGTTGTTCAATTTTTTTTTTCTTTCTTGAGGTGGAGATATTTTGTATATATGTTGTCATTATTAGGTTGAGTTCTGGCTAATTGCACCCTAATCAAAAAAGTTAGGTTTTATTGCAGATAGAAGAATAAGTAGCAGATAAGTAACATATATTTTCTTATCATTTCCATGTAATTATTTTCTGTTATAAGAGTGCCAAGTCAGTTGCATAGCTTGGATAGCAAGTCTGCTTCTATATATATGATGTATCCTTGCAGGGCCGGCCCTGAGCCCGTGCCGGAAGGGCGACGGCCTAGGGCCCCAAAATTTTAGGTACGTAGTATATATATTTTTTTTTTTTAGTATATTTTTTTATCTTTCTTAATGTACAATGGCCCAATTATTGGAAATAAGACTAGCTATATCTTGTAAGTTGTAAGCCCAATAGTCCATTATATATAATATTTTCTAACTTCAAGCCCATCAAATTAATTATGGAACTAAAAAAAAGAAAAAAAAGATCAATAAATTAGTGAATTGAAGATGAAAAGTCATTACTACTTTTCAAGTCATATAAACAAAGGGCTTTTTCACAATTGCCACTCATCAATCACTCACAAATTTTCTCCATCCTCACATCATCTTTGATTGTCGTTGTTGAGTGCTTGGCTGCTGATCGAAGAAAGATTATTGATGAAATCAGGTTTTATTTCTCCTATTTTTACTATTTATCTTTGTCATTCTTGGTGACTTTGTCTTTTTTGTTGTTATTTGTTACCTGTTAGATTGCCAAAGGATTATTGTACTTTTCATTTTTTAGTTCTCATAATCATGAGAAAACATATGTCCGGATATCAGAAAAGAAAAAAAAGAAAACAATCAGAAGAGATTGTTAAGTCACAGAGAGGTGCTCTTGATAAGTTTTTGAAGCTTAATTCTTCAATTGAAGATTTTGTTGATGTGATTAATGAAGATGGGCTAAATGAGTACAATTATTTTTTTGTTATAGTAGATATGGCTATTGCATCTTTGGAGAGCAGATTTGAACAATTGAATGTATTTGAAAATATCTTTGGTTTTTTGTTTAATCCTAAGAAACTTCTTTCACTTGATGATAAAGAATTGCAAGAGTGGTGTATTAATCTTCAAGTTGCTCTTACACATAAAGATAAATCTGACATTAATGCAGATGACTTATTTTCTGAATTACAAGTGTTACAGTCATGTTTGCCAGTAGAAATAAAGTCAAGTATAGAAGTTCTTGAGTTTGTAAAAGCATTGGATTGTTTTCCAAATGTTTTTATTGCATATAGAAAGAAGTTTTTCGAAACTAAAATTGGTGAAATCATATATGCGTTCGACTATGTCTCAGGAAAGATTAAATGGATTGGCTATGTTATGCATTGAAAATGAAATATTAGAGAAACTTGATTTTGAAGATTTAATTGATGATTTTGCTTCTCAAAATGCTAGGAGATCTAGATATTTTCAATAAGAGTGACTCTCTTGTGCCCCGGGGACACGGATCCAAGGATCCGTGCCCCCAACCCGTTTTTGACCCGGTATATATATCCCAGTGTTTTCCTTTTTTTTATTCTTTCCTTTTTTTTCCATTCTCAAGCAATTCAATTTCTCAACCAATTCCCAGTTCCGATTTCTCGCTATTGCTATCGCAGGTTCGCAGATAAAAATTATACTGCTGGTAGAACTCGCCAGCGGCGATGCTTTGTCGGTGGCCGAAGTGGCGGCTCGCGGCGGGATTGGGACAGGAGTGCGAACCCCAATCGAGGGTCCAGATTCCGCGACGCTTATGTGACAGACGACTATGATGAGGAGGATGGCTTTGGGTTTAGAAACACCGCGAAGCAGAGGGTTTGGTGGTCTGATGATGTTTATGGAGATTTGATAATTCTAATAGGGGATTTAGGGTTTCCTGTGTCTCTGTCTTATTAAGTGAGGGGTTTTTTTTTTCTTTGCTTGTAGTTTTTGGATATAATGTTGCAATTTTCTCTTAATGTGATATGAAGGGGTGATTATATTTGTTTGTTTATGAATTCATTGTTATCACAAACTTTAATTATGGTTTGAATTGCTTTGTCATCTCTAGCATGCCATACTTGGGTAGAGATGCCCAAACGGTTTCCCGGTTCCGGTTCCGGTTCGAACCACCGATTCAATTGTTCCGAAATGGTGGAACCGAAACCAAACCGTGGAAGGAAAGGTTTCGGTTTCGGTTAGAAACCGCCGGTTCAACCGGAACCGGACGATTCGGCCGATTTGAACCGGCGGTTTTCGTTTTTTTTTTTTGTTTTTTGGGTTTTTTTTAATCTATGATTCTATGATCCAAATTTAAACTTTAATGTTTGTTTTGAAGTATAAAATATCATGAGAAAATGCAACTCGGAGTAAAAAATATATTGAAGAATTGTATTGATCAAACTTTTTCAATAAACTTGTCAATATAATATAACTTGGAAAATTATTACAAGTTGGAACACTTAGAACTATATATAATCTATGATCTAATGATTCTAATCTATTACAAATGTTTGTATATATTACAATTAAACTTGTCAATATAACTTGGAAAATTATTACAAGTTAGAACTATATAGTCTATATTTAATCTATGATTGAATGATTCTAATCTATTACAAAAGTTTATACTATATATTACAATTACAAAAGTGAGCATAAAAAAAATGAAAGAGCTTGAGTTTCATTTTAAGTCTAAAATTGAAATTTCAAACTTAAAATGAAATTGCCTACGTATCCTTAATTGAAATCGAATTAAGGAATCAAAGCTCACGTAGTTCTCTTACCTCAACTTACCTTTTTCACTCGTCGAGGTTGACGCCACTTCCGCCGGAGGATGTTGTGTTTGAGTCGTAGCCATACAAATCTTGTCCACCGTCCTCCATGTGTGACAAATCGAGGTTTTGTTGACGTTTGGCGGCTTTGACCCAATCGTCAAGAAGCATAAGGGTTTGGACATTTTCGACGGCCAAATTTACTCTCCTCTCACTCAAAGTGTGGCCCGATACGCTAAAGGCATGTTCAACCGAAACCGTGGAGGTGGGACATGCAAATATTTCCTTGACAATAATTGTTAGTATAGGATATGTGGTGATCCTTCGTGACCACCACTTTAATAGATCCACATTGTTCTCAAATGCAATTGATTCAAAAGTAACACTAAAATAAGATTCCAATTCTTGTGATGAATTAACACCTCTAGCTTTTTTTTGAGTTCTAATATCATAAAAATTATAAAATTGAGAAAGAGTATCACCAAAAGTAGACGAAGAACAACTAGAACCTACATTATGAGGTCGAACTACATCTTCACTACTACATGATTCACCATACATTGTTTTATATTCTCTAAATAAATCATACAAATAATTTTTCGCCCGTTTAACCACTTCACTAGGATTAGGCACATATTCAACTTGATCATAATCACTAATATAGCCAAAGGGGAACAATGCATTATAGTACATAGTTAAAAGTTCTTCTAATCCATCTTCTCTAATCCTAGGATCTAATAATTTAGCACATAAATATAGGAGGGGTATCTCATGATAATATTTTAACCATTTAGCTTTCATCATAATAATGGCATCACTTAAAATAGGATCATCTTTATAAGAGTTCATTATCAAAGCAATTTTAACACATTGATCTAAAGCTAAAGGAGATGTAGGATAATAACATCCACTTATTTCATTAGTGCCTTCTTCAAAGAATTTTAGCATACCAATCATGTTTATACAAGAATCCCAAGAATGAGCAAATAACATGACATTACTATCTCCAAATTCCATAAAAAAAGCACATAAAAGTTCTTTATAATTATATGAATCTTGAAGCATGTAATAAGTAGAATTCCACCTATGTTCCACATCTTTCACAAATTTTTTTACTTCGAATCCATTCATTTTACAAAATCTAGCCCATCTTTTTCGCATTTGTATGGTATGACAAATTAAATTAATTGCAACTCTAATTTTGTCTATTTCCTTTTCTAAAGTTGTTAATCCATCTTGAACACATAAATTAAAAATATGACACATGCATCTAGTATGAAAAATATCACCATTTAATGAAGGTTTACAAAAATTCATTAACGTAGGCAAGCTCGCTTTATTATTAGTTGCATTATCTAAAGCTATAGCAAATACTTTTGTTAATATACCATAATCATTTAAGCTATGTATTATTTTTTGTGAAATATGTAAACCGGTATGACTTTCATTAAAATCAACAAAAGCAATTAAACGTTTTTGAACATCCCATGCATCATCAATCCAATGACAAGTAATGCCCATATAATCATTCTTTTTATAAGGATCTTTCCAACAATCAACACATATTACAACTTTTTGTTTAAGGTTAGCTAAATCTTGCATAAGATTATTTTTTTTTTCACGAACTCTTTTATCAATATCCCTAGTGGCCGTGTTCCTACTTATCATTCTAGTCGGTGGTTGCAAATATTGACTCACATAATCTTGATAATATTTATCGGAAGCCCATTGCAAAGGCAAATGTTTAGAAGCAATAAAATCGGCGGTGCCTTTCCTAAGTTCAAGTTGGCTAAATTTAAACATTAAAGAATCCATACCTTGTGAAGACCCGGTGAATCCTCGTAGTTGTGTTTGAGAAGGAGCCAATCCAACCTTGTCGGGATGCTTCTTCGTGACATGGTTGTTGAACGTTCCATATCCTCCTCCATGCTTGAACTTGTATTGCTTCCCACAATGATTGCACGTTACTATGTAGTCAACGACACTATTAGGCACGGCCTCCTTCTTGAAGTGAACGGAGAAGATATCACTTCGAAGTGAAGAAGGTGCTCTACTAGAGGGGGTACTCCCTTGTGTGTGTTGCACGGTTTCTTCCTCTTCATCATCATCGGCTAAGGCTTGGGCGATTTGTTCCCCCAAATCGACATCTTCATCAAGCTCGTCACACCATCGATCAATTAGCTCGTCTTCGTAGGATTGTGGAGGTGGCATGGGACTCTTTCCCCTAGCATGAGACAATGAAGCGGAAGAACCTCTTCTAGACATGATGATAGCAAATAAAAAAAATCGAAGTGGAAGTAGCACTACAAGTAGATGATAATACAAACTAAAAAAAGAAATTTGAGAGCTTTTGAACTTGATATATTAAAGTGAGCAAGAATGCAAGAGAATTGAGAGAGAGAGAGCTTGAGAATTGGTGTGAAAAAATACACCATTTGAACCCCTATTTATAGATCTCAAAAATTCAAAAATAAAAAATAAAAAAAATAGGCACGCTCCGGTTCGAACCGCCGGTTCCAGTTCGGTTGAACCGGCGGTTCGCATCATCTGGGCCGTCCATCTCCAACGGCAAATTGATCTTGCCCGTCCAATTCAAAAAACCGTAAACCGCCGGTTCGGCAACGGTTCGGTTTCGGCCGGTTTCCAACGGTCCATTGATCTCAGCCGTTGATCCACAACGGCTATATGCGTTTGAACCACAGCCGTACACGTGGCATGCCAAGAATTAAAAAAAATTACATAAACCGGCGGTTGGAACCGCCGGTTAAACCGCAGGTTCGCCGGTTTGCTTATTTCGGAACCGAAACCGAACCGTTCTCCGGCGGTTCCCGGTTCCGGTTCGGAACCGAAACCGGGTCAACGGTTCACCGAACCGTTGACCGCCGGTTCGAACCGGCCCGGTTTCGGTTTTCGGAACCGTTTGGGCGTCTCTATACTTGGGGCTAAGTTAACTGATAAGTCATTTTCAATCAAGTGAAGAAGATGATGAAAATGCTGAAACATCAGCTTTTCTTAATCAAGTTATTGAGACAATAAATGAAAGTAATTAACATTGATTTGTTTCAATTCACTGTGTTATGTATGAGGTATCACTAATGTATATTATAGGTATTACATAATCATTATATAGGTATTACATAAATGATCTACATAATCACATTATTCAATTATATGTAATATGAATGAGGTATTCATAAATTGCACTATAGGTATTACATATGTCCTCTAGAGGTATTCGTAATTCATTCTATATGTATTACAGAATTGTATGCTCCAAAATATGTAATATATTTGAAATTTTTTTGAGGTATTACATAATTATTATATAGGTATTACACACATGCACTAAATGTATTATAAATGTAATACCTATGAGTACCTCATGTGATACCTCAAATGAATATGTGTAATACCTATGAGTACCTCATGTGATACCTCAAAGGAATATGTGTAATACCTATGAGTAATTCATGTGATACCTCAAATGAATATGTATAATACCTATAACTAACTCATATGATACCTCTAAGAAATATCTGTAATACCTTTAAGTAACTCATGTGATACTTGTATTGTACTAATGAATGAAATCCAATAATAATGTTAATTTCTAAAATTGTAATTCCAAAATACTTATAAAATGTTCAATAGATATTATGTTATACATTATCAAAATATGAAATTCGAAATACATTAAAGTTAAATTACAAATACCTTTAATTATGTGTTTATATAAGTAATTTCGAAATACCTTTAATATATTAGTGTAATACCTTAACGATTCATATGTAATACCTTTGATATAAACAATATTATCTTCAATAGCAATCAACTAGTACCTTCTCTTATCAGCCTGTAATCATATATGAAAGATTCTCAAATTCCATTCTTTTTCTGATAATTTGTTTCTTTCTCCAGTTGATTGACTATTATTTCCAAATAATTTGAAGCTAGGTACACTGTAATAAGTTCCCAAGGGAATATGACAAAGAAACAATGCATTTTTGCTTAATTGTGTTGTCCGATATCCTAGAACCACGAATTTTCAAGAGTTTAATATAACAACTTGGTTGAGGCATTCTGTCAAACAGGTAACATGCAAAAAAAGTTCGAGAAACAATTTTGAAGAATTAATTCAACATCATCACTCCATCTCACTTTCTATACTACAATCATTTCTAATCTGAAACAGAATACGAATTGAAAACAAAATTTTCCATAAGAACAATTCTCCGATGTCCCCCCGATCACCAAAGCAGCAGCCACCACAACCACACTTTTTCAAAACTCAATCCAGAAAGCTGGTTCCTCTTCAGAAATGAGAACCACAACAATATTCCTTACAGAGGTTTCGAGATCTGGCAGCCACCTTCGTCACCACCGCAGGCAGAGAACTTCCTCCACCGTGGGGGCGCGAATCCCCTGTAGGACCTCTACGCCTCCGCAGGCGGTCTGGCGGTGAGACCCAGCAGCGATGCGGCGTTCGAGTCTCCGAGATCAGGGTTTTTGATGATGAGAAGTAGCGGCGGCAGGATCAGTTCATTCTTCGACAAAGAGTTCTCGAAAAAGATTCAAGAATTGGCTTGGAGTAGAGAGGAGAACGTGAGATGAGGGAAGTGAGGAGAGAAGAGAGAGAAAGAGTCGAGGAAAAGGGGAGGGAAATGAGCGGAAAAAAAAATTAAAAAAATATATATATAATAACCCATTTTCTCTCCGGGTCGGGTCGGGTTTGGGGACACGGATCTTAGATCCGTGTCCCGGGGATACAGAAGTTTTTGCGTTTCAATAATACTTTTACTATTTATTTGGACTTCTTTTTTTGTTGTAGGTGCTGTACTTTTCCAACATCGTACATGTGGCCTGAGGTTGAAATTCAGAATATGGATAGTGAAGCAGCTTAACAATATTTTCAAGAATTGTGCGTATGCATTTTTTCTTTGTTTAGGGGCCCATTTTTCGTTGTTGTCCAAGGGCCCCCAAACTGTCAGGGCCGGCCCTGTATCCTTGTTTTGGTTAACTAATGCAAAATCGCATTTCTTCTCTCTATTTGAGTTTTCAACAGGTTTCACACAATTAATGATAAAACAAGGGCAATTATATTCAACACCAAGTAGTTATTAATTATGACAGCATCTAATGTCTAAGAATAACTATATATGTGTATATCAATTGTCTCTTTCATTATGAGCGCAAGTGTCTGAGAGAATGGCCATACTACCAACACCCTCAAATTTGACTGACTTATTCTAAATCTATATTTATTTATGGGGAAAGAAAAAGTACTTTTTTTTTTTTTTCCTAACTTGGTGTTTTTAGATTTTTAGTTATTTTTTTATTCATTTTTTTTAGTCAACTAATTAAAAAAAAAAATCAGTTTTTAGTTGAGTTACCTATCATAACATATTAAAGTGAAGTATTGTTTACTTAACATCTTAACAAGTTAACATCCAAACTTATGTGTTAGACATTTTCTTTTTATCTCCATGACACTTATTTGGAATTTTGATCAAAGAAAAAAAATTGCCATTTTGGAGTAAATGTTTTTATCAAGCCAATAAAAATGAAAGGAATCTTTTCACGTAACGAAAATTAAATAAATAAAAACTTATACCATCATTAATATCATTATCATCATCGTCATCATATTAATGTTAAACATTATAAAAGTGTGAGTAAACATAGATTTGGTTTATTAGCGTCTTAGATTTTTGTTAGTTTTTTTTAGTTACCCTTTAACTAATTAGGCTTTCCCTGAAAAATTAAATCTACACTAAAATGATATTATTCTTTCTCCCCTTTAAAATAGTATTATGTATCTTCCCTCCAAAATTTAATAATAATGCATAATCTCTTTCATCATGACTCCAAATAAGCGTCATACAACCTAAAATAATAATAATAATAATAATAATAATAATAATAATAAATAAATAAATGACTAAAAATTAAAGAAGTCAAAGCTAGACGATGAACAAACTTTCTGTCCTTTATATATTTATATGTCAAATACTGCATGTGTGTCGCATCTCTATTTATATTATTTTAAACAAACAAAAAAACCACAACTCATTCTTTAAAAAAACTATTCACAGAAAAGCCCATAATTAATCATATCCTCATTTGCAAAAGACGTTAACATCAATTGAAATCACCACAATTTTTTCTCATATCCAATCGTGCCTTCACTTTCTACTATTCTTCCATAAAAAGAATTTCAACACTAACTCACCTACAAAAAAAACGAAACATGAGAAAACATCTCCCTATAATCACAGTGCTATGAGACTAAAGATAGCACTCTCAACTTTTGCAGCAAGACTGATTTGATAGATTTTCTCATATTTACAAAGAAAGCCCCGCAACCGGTTTACGTACCTTCAAAATATAAATGTAAAAAAGAATGGTATTATTCATGTATCTGCAATTGCCCTTCACATTATTTCAAGCCTGTGGAAATTGAAAAAGAAAATTAGACAGATCAAAATTCCTATTGCAAATTCTATGAAACAACATGCAGAGTCACTTGCCTTAGCTGCATAGGGCAACCCTGCAGAGCTAGTGGCATGTTCGGTTTGCCTGAATTGTTTGTTTCTTAAAATAGGATCGGTTTTCGAATCTGAAGAAGCTCCTTGTGACTCTTCCATTGCTTGTTTTAACATCTCCACTATTTGACTCATTGCTGGCCGATCTTTAGGGTTTTTGTTCAAGCAGCTATCAGCCAATTTCGCGATTCTTCTAGCAGCATTTGGTGAATATTGATTTTGGAGTCGTTGATCCATGATCATGCCAAACCTTTTACTATCGGCTGGGAACTGTTTCACCCATTCCAGAAGTTTTTGCTCTGCTGATGGGAAGTTCCTTTCCAACGTCCGCCTTCCTGTTAGTATCTCGTATAACACAACCCCGAAGCTCCATATATCGCTCTTCACTGTCAAACGACCGGTCTCAACATACTCTGGGGCAGCATATCCACGTGTTCCAATGGGCTATCATTATTCAAGTTCCAAAAAAAACAAGTTTAAGAATCCTTATATCATCTGAAATGCAAATATCTATGTTGAATGCTCTGATTATATGCTATGTAATATGACCATGCTTGATACTATTTTTGGCAAAATGCTCTTGCATGTGAGGCTAGGATCTGAGTGAAGAATTACTTTCTAACCATACTAAAATTGAACTCAATAATTCAAAGCAAGTGAAGTGCTGTTTAAATATACGGTTTCTAAAATAATTATTTAGATCATTGTCATAATCTACTATTCAACCAATTACGTATTCCATCCACTTACTGCTGTAGACACATGAGTTCGGTCCCCAGTTGGACCTTCCCTTGCAAGCCCAAAGTCTGAAAGTTTGGGATTGAAGTCCTTGTCCAGCAGCACATTAGAAGTCTTGAAATCTCGATATATCACCTTCACATATAAGAGAGTTAGAATAGATACGAAATAGCCTGATAGAAATAATTTTGGAATATCTGAATCAAGAGAAGGAATATAAACTATGTTCTGCATCTTATGACGCATATACGAGGTTGATTTTGCTTGACAGGAACTTCCCAGTATATCTTAAGTTTGATTCTTCAGACGTTGAACTAAAATAAAAGAATACCTGGACTTCCAAGCCCTCGTGCAGATACGCCATCCCTTGAGCCGCCCCAAGGATTATGTTTAGTCTTGTTATCCAGGGAATTGCTGGCACGGCCCTGTTGAAAAGATGATCTTCCAAGCTCTTATTATGCATGTACTCATAAACCAATAGTCGTTGGATCCCTCTTTCTCCATCCACGGAACAGTATCCTAAAAGTTTTACAAGATTTGGGTGATCTAGCACTCCAAGGAATTGAACCTCTGCAACCCATTGTTTATGGCCCTACAGAACAGATGAAAAACTTAAGGTTAACTTACAAGAGAAAACTATAACCCGTCATGAACTTAAAATCACAAATGATATACCAAGTAACAACATGTACTACTGAAATCAAAATTCATTTTAATGATTTGAGTGGTTGGTTACCACTTTAAGAGTTGCAGTTCCTTGCCACTTCTCTGGTTTGTTTAAATAGGTGCTGCTGATTGGTCATCTATATTGCTCATGGCTACTATGGATCAATCAAGCAGTTTGAGGTTTATAATCCTTGTTTGCATACCTTTCCTTATAGCCCTATTAGTAGATCCAGTGGTAAATTCTATATCCAATGCTGGAATGAGAGTCTCCCAAGGCTAAATAAATAAAACTACAAAGATTGGGAAATTACTATAGCCAATGCATCTGTTAATATTATAAATATATCTCTGGATAAACCTCACTGAAATTTATACTTCTTGCAAACAGTTTATCAATGATGACATTATTCAGTTGTAGGATGTCCGGTGCTCCAAATGGAGCTCAATATAACATGTTTGACATATTAGCTTTAGAGTTTCAGAAAAACAGAACCTTATATATATGCCTGGGGCCACCAAAGCAGGTGTGGCTCAACTATAGCACTACTTACTAATTATAGCACTGTCACTTAAATTTTCACCGGAATGTAACTTCAATTCAAAAATTATATAGTTTCTCTTAACTTAGGGGGTAACATTGTGTGCTCATGATTCATATATACAATGGGGCAGATCTATGATTCTTATGACTGAAAATGGTTGTTTAGTCTGATACAATAATCTAGCTCTGCATAAAGCACATCACAAATTATGGTGGATTGTTGTGTGAAATAACCATTTCACACAGAAAAATCAGTTGGTACTGTGTTTTATGCACAGCTTCAAATACCTAAATTCCTGAAGCATAAGTATAAAGAGTATCATAAAAGTTTTTGCCGTTAAACTAGAATTCGAAGAGGATATGGAAATAGAATCACTGATATTTACGTCTGTACAATAACATTAATGAATGCGCCTTAAACAAACTCCTATAGACGATCAATTCAGCAAGCAATTCACAGTGATTCTTACGATCCCCATCAAATAAACTAATTTACAGAGTGATCACAGAAAAAAAAAAGTTGCTCTCGTTTTCTCTTTCTCACTCTAAATCGCAAAAGCAATCGATACGGCACGGAGAGAGAGGAAAAAACGAGAAATACCTGCATTCCTTGGGTATTGAGCTTCTTAATAGCAACAATGGTGGGATCACCACCACCAGGAGGCTTGATAGAGCCCTTATACACACTACCGAAACCACCTTCCCCTATCTTGAGGAGCCTATTGAAATTGTTGGTTGCTTCACGGAGCTCCGTCAGAGAAAAGGCCATCAGACTTTGTTCTCTTTCTCGATACATGTCCGGTATCGTCCTCCGCCGTGAGGGCGGCGGCGGTGTGGAAGAGGATGATGACGACATAGAGCCAGTAGATTTAGCTGCACGGCATGAATTGTCGTCTGGTTTGGCTCTGGAGTGGCTCAATTCAGGGGCGGATTTGCCATCCCTCGACTTGCTCTTCTTCTCCTTGAATATGTGAAAACATTTAAACATTTTCTGAATTGAATAATTTTGTTTGTCTGCGTGTGTAGAGAGAGAGAGAGATGGAAATTGCAGATGAGATATGATGAAGACTAGATATCATGGAAAGATACAAATAATAGTTTAATAATAATAATAATAATAAAAGGAATTGCCAAACCATGAAATTCTATATAGCCGGACTTGTGTCTAAAGCTACAGTACGTGCCACATATGGTAGTATTCAAGAAAATAAAAATAATAATAATAATAATAAAAATATTTTTTCAATTTATCATATGCCAAACATTACGTAAATTTTAAATAATACATAAATGAATAGAATATAATTCCTCAGGTAAGCAAGCAAGATTTTCTATTCTATTTTGTCATTTCATTTTATATTCCAAAATAATCATTAATTAACACATGACATGAATTAAAAAAAATGTAATACAAAATGGAACATCAAATTAAAATAACGGATCTAATTCACCAGTTAAGAACAAGAACAAAGTAAAATCTCTATACAAATTAATAAACTCTCTAACAATGGCAATTCAAAATTTATCAATTTCGATAAGATAATAAGATAATAATTTTCAAAAAACCCCTATATAAATCAAAGTTGTCATCAATATCATAAATTAATAATTTCTTCAAATTATAAAATAACTAGAACAATTTAGTAAATTAAGAATCTATTGTTGACTACTTTTGGTTAAAACTCAAATATATTTGGAGTAGTTTTTTTATTTCATCCTCTAGTTCTTGCGTTGTGTTCTCAAATTGCACAAAAAATAAACTGTATTCATCACATTAGAAAGACACTCTTTAAATTAATTAATTATTAATTTATAGATAAACTAATACCTCTCCAAAATAATAAATTTTCCCGACTCCAACAATATTAATTTATAAAGATGTTACCATACCTGCAATGAAATATATATTTCTAAATATAACTTCTTGTATAGTAAGATAACATAAATTAGTTCCATCACATATCAAACTAAAAAGAAGGTCAAATATAAATGGACAATTGTAAATTTTGCTCCACCATAAATTTTTCAACCAAAAGCATGAAGTGTAAACAAGGATTTATATGTAAATTAAATTTTTTTTTTTAATTATAATTTGATCAGTAAAAAAATTGCACTGTTTTTTTAAACAACAAACTAATTTTTTTTATACGTTGTTCAGACATAAGTATCATGAAATTGATCATCGTGCTCAAGAACATCAAGACAAATTCCTTTACTTATAAATCATTATAAATTTATTTATTTAAGAAATGGATATGTAAAGTGGGTACTATAAATCAAATTGCACATCATTTCAACAATGCTTGATGTAAAAGTTCCTTTGAAATTGCTAAGGGGGTTTGAAGTCTACATTACAAAAATATATTATAAACAACACTGAAGAAATTTTAGTTAAAATCTAAAATGTGTATAAATCGCATAGTTAACATCAGACCTATGAATGTATAGTTGTGTTGGGCTTGATACGGAACTTTTTTAATTCAATTGGCATTCGTTAAATAGTATTTAAATAATTAATTATTTTGTTATAGAGTATATTCTATCAAATACAATACAAGATTATAATCCCAAAAATTATTTATTCCATTACACTTCTCATTAACTGATCAATACCCTCAACATGCATAAAATAATGAGTTGGTCTCATGTGCA
Organism: Scutellaria galericulata; assembly: GCA_946896805.1. Lineage (NCBI taxonomy): Eukaryota > Viridiplantae > Streptophyta > Magnoliopsida > Lamiales > Lamiaceae > Scutellaria > Scutellaria galericulata. Next base: position 13,799,075 of record OX335791.1, on the reverse strand, counting down.
ACTGATGTACAGTACAATCGGATTGATTCGGATTCATGTGTTTTTTTATTTATTATTTATTTATATATTACATTTATGTTATATTAGTATGACATTTATACTATATTAGTATGACATTTATGTACAAATATCATTACTTTTATGTAATACTTTAACTTTAAAGAAAATAAGAATTTAAGCATAATTTGTACATTTATACATTCATGTGATATTACTTATACTTTATATAATATATAAATGTACAACTAACATAATTAAAATGTATGAATATATAACTAAAATGTATGAAATGTATTAATGTCTGTTTAAAAAATGTAAATGTATGAAAGTCATAATATATATATATATATATATGAATGTTATAACTAAAAGGTATGTATATTTTTTCCAGAAATTATAGAAAATAAACTAAGTGTGTGACGCCCTCTTTAAAACACGTGGGGGGGCCATACCGGATCAGATCGATTTGAATTGCACAGACCCTAAACCGTGCACCAATTGCACAGAAGTTTATGTATAAAATAATAATATTTAATTTGTTGAACAATAAATAGAAAACGTGTGAATGTGTAATGTGTGTGTTAAAAATAGATAAGTAGGGTGTGAAAAGACAAGACGTGAAGAGAAATTCTACAAGGATGTTGATGTCCTCCTAACAATATAAAATATATAAATGCATATGGAGAGAGAGACCACGGCATATTGACCAACACACATCAAACTCTCCCCTACATTAACAATTTGAGTTGTGCTCCTTACACAACTACAACTAATCTATTCAAGGGTTTTTTTTATCTAAATATTTTGTTGTATTAAAAAAAGTCCTACATCAACTTGGTTGTTTGAATAAAAAGACCCTTAAAAATATGATACATGCAAGTTACATATCAAAATTCAGTGAAAATGATCAGAAAATTAGTTTAGTGGTTTGAATGTCAAGTTCGTATAATTTATATATATATCAGTGTAATAATAAAAGTTTGATAATTTATGTGCAAGATTGTTGATAGATCGATCGAGTTGTTGTCACTTAACCCTTAATTTTTTATAATGATTTTAAGAATGATCTTGAAGGAGAAATATATAATCATTTCTATAAATAAATAAAGGGACTAAGATGTTCAATCTGATGTTGTAAAAGATAGGGATGAAATCACAAATGCTACTTTTTACATTTTAAACCAATACTCTACATAAGAATGATGCATTATAATTATACGAGTAATATATTTTGGGTGAACGGGTAATACCTTATAATTAAACAAAGTAATGTATATTTTCCGCGTATATAAATAATATCTTTCAGTAAAATAATTACTATATAAATTTTGGGTATACAAGTTGTAATCTCTTAAGAAAAAAACAAAACAAAAAGATTGATCTTCAACAAATAAGTTATACATTTAAAGAAAACAAGTAGTGTTTTTTTACTGAAAACAAGTAATATACCTTTAAAAAGATACGTCATACAATTCACCCAACAATTTTTTTAAACATGATGAAGTAATCCTTTCATAACATCTTTTCAACATGTATACCAATATGTTTTAGTTATACAAGTATTATTTTTCAGATATTACATTTAATATGTGTAGAATAGGTATACAAGTAGTATTTTTAATTTATATTAGTAAACACGATCTTTTAATAAAAATAAGTAATGCATTAATGAATCTTGTAATATCATCAGAAATCACTCACATAAACACATATATAGTAGGTGATACATTTACTCATTAGTTAAGTAATAGTATATTTTATATAAACAAGTAATGCGTCCTACTAAAATAAGTCAAACTGAAAATATAAAATTACATTTTGAATAAGGAACATCTAATGAGAACCGCAATATAATCATTCACAAGCATCGTTTCCCAAGGCTTCATTATTTTGTAGGATTTTTCACCAAAATTTAAAAAAATATATATATATACACACACATATATATATATATATATATTAAAAATGTCAATTAAACAAGTTAATTTTTTTATAATGTCCACATTTAAACAAAGATTTTTCCCCCTTTAATATACTATTTTAATACTTCATGTTTTTTATATTCTCAAGACTACATGAATAAATTGAATATGCATGGGTAAACCGTATATTAGTAAATGAATAAATATTACTTTATATAGAAACTAGACAAAATATTTGGAAATTTCGAAAAAGGAAAACAAAATTATACATATGAGACGGATGTAGTATATATTTTTAATCTTATGGCTAGATGTTGATTTTCTCTTAAATGTATATTTAATATAAATGAAATATAACTTAAGTTGTATCCTGAATAACATAAGAACTAATGCAAGACACATTTTTATAAGTTCAGCATAAGCTAGTGATTTATATTACCCATATATAGCTTAGAGTTGACCTATATACTCTTAAAATCTAGAATCAAATTATTATTTGAATATATATATATATATATATATATATATATATATATAGAGTTCATCCTTAGCTGATAAAATAGTATGTGAATTTGAAGAAAAGTCTTGGTCAATTAAGACTCATGGTCTTCACAAATCAGGAAAGAGAATTTGAAAGAGAGAAATTGATGTGGTGTGCCACTAGAAGTTTGAATTCTCACTAATTATTCTACAGTTTGGAATTCTAGCTATAATGGGAGCACATTTGGACTTATTATGTGATGTTACTGATCTAGGACTTCGAGGTGATTATTGTTTAAAATATAGAGAACATTAGGATTTTCTTTTGGTCAAATTTGGATTTTATGTATAATACTTGGTAATATGTAAGTATATTAAATTGTTATATTTCTTTATTTGTTTCTAACTAAGTATTTTTATTCCAAGATAAGTTTATAGGATTTTAAGAAATATTTGTTCATATTTTACAAAAATTGCCCTCATTTAATTATAAAGAATGTACTTAAATAAGGGTACATCTGAATTTTTTCATGTCTAGACCGATAAAAAAATTTCTTTATATAAATAGGTAAAAACACATAACGTATATAAAAAAATTCCCACCTAATGTGATACTTCATCAATTTCAAAATAAATATTGTTTTAATATTTCACATAAAAATTAAGGAAGTTGATAAAATGACTAATCTATCCCTAATTAAGTGCAATCATTATAGATAAATTTCAAATAATTATTTAATATCGTATTTAATTTGAAAGAAATATAAATAATAAAATATTAAAATATGCACAAATATTTTTCAAATTCTATATTAACATTTATTTTATAATAAATAATTTTGTTTTGGTTAAAACGGTATATATTTATTTTGAAATGGAGGAATTATATAAAAATAATGTTATGTTTTGCAATGTAGATGTAGTGGGAACGGTGGACCAAAGTGTTGTGAAAGGCATGTGAGTTGTGACGTACAATTTTCAAAGTTGAGCTGTTTTCTCGGCCCATAACTGCTAAATTTGAACCCTTTGTTGCTTCTCCCCCTAATGCAAATTATAATATAGTTTTGGGTGGGGTTATTAGGATGGAATAGTTTAGGCTACTCGATGGATTCAGTTTATTTTTGGTTTAGTTCGGTCTAATTTTTTTAGTCAATAAGTCAAATTAAAGATTTTTATCAAGTCTATTTATATTCATAAGTTAGGTTCGGATTTTAAAAAAGGCCAACCTATTTTTAATATTTTTAAAAAATATATGATCTATTTGATATCTTTTATGGTTGTATATATATGTAGTCTAATTTATATTTTTTATATTTTATATTGTTTTCATATTTCTTGGTGTAATTTTCTAAATTTAAATGAAAATTTAGTTTTTGAAAAAAAAAAAAAAAAAAAGCATACTAGATAATTTTGTAGGTTTTTAATAGGTTTTTGGTAGACTTTAGACCAAACTTATCCACAAACCAGATCAAACTCGAGCTTAAACTTATTATATACAATAGATCAAATTTAGGCCTAATATTTACACTTCAAACCTAGGCCGGCCAACAAGTAGGGATGTAAATGATACAATTTGAATCGAACAAACCATTGTTCAAACTTGTTTGAAATATAATCGAGCTTCTAAATTTATGTTTGAGCTTGTTTGAAAATTAATCTAATCGAGCTTGAACGATCTTTAATCTAGTCGAATTCAGGTCGAGTTCGAGTAATTTGATATTTTTACACTTGTCTCGTCTTTTTATAATAAGCGAACTCAAGTTCGGCCAAGTTTTAGATTTTATCAAATACAAAAGTGTGTTCAAGCTTGTTTGACATATTTATCGAATCGAGCTCAAATGAAGTTTCTACCAAACGATCTCAAATCGAGTATCAAATAGTTTGTTTAATTTTCAGTCCTACCAACAAGAAGCTCAGTTTGATCTAGCATATTACCACCCCTGGGTGTTATACACGCATCAAAATTACTAAATACACCTCAAATTTTATATTTTTATATCTTTCATTTTTAAAAAATGAAGTGTGATTTGTAAGTTTTGGGGTGTGTATAGTTCCACCCTATAATTTTAGTCATCTTTCCTAAATCACTTACAAATCATGTGTTTTATTTTAGGCAAAAACTTATATACACCATCCGTGCCCCCAACCCAACCCAGCGCATGGGCCACTTCCAGGTGCGTCCACTCGTCCCCACGCACGGCCACACCATAGTTGGTCTGTGCCGCGCACAAACCTGATTGTATATAGTGAAGGTATTACACATTTATTATTCAGATATCATACATTTACCCTTAAGGTATTATGCAGTGTTGTTTTCTTCTTTTTCCCTTTTTTTTCTTCTTCTTTCTCCTTCTTCTTCTTAATCTCTTTTCTTATTGATTTGTTATTCTTCTTATTTGTTTTGTACATTTTTCTTCTTATTCTTCTTATCTATCTTCTTGTTCTTATTATTCTTCAAATTGTCATGAAGTCATTTATGAGGTTTTTCCCCCTTCTTATTTATGAGTAATTTTTAAAAATTGAAAATAAATTATTTCAAACAATATGAAATCATGATTTGCAAAAAATTTGACAAAAAAATATGATGAAATCTTAAGATTTTCAATGAAGGTATTAGTTGTATGTTCTTAAGGTACCAGTTGTTTACTCTTAAGGTATTTGTTGTATACTCTTAAGGTATTACATATTTTACCTTTAAGGTATTAATACTTATAGTATAAGGTATTACATATGGACCTTTAAGGTATTACATATTTACCTTTAAGGTATTAATACTTATAGTATAAGGTATTACATATGCACATTTAAGGTATTACATATTTACCTTTAAGATATTAATCTTTATAGTATAGTGTATTACATATTAACTCTTAAGGTATTGGTTGCTCATTCAATGAAAGATATCATTTAAATACTCTTTAGGTATCACTTGTATACTCTTTAGGTATCAGTGTACTGTAAAGTGTAATTTAAAATTTGAAAACTTCAAATACACGATTTTCATCATCTTCTTCCCCAAAATTTCTGCAAATATCAAATTATTACAATAATTGATTTTCAATATTTTAAAATCATTATCAGATGAAATCATGAGTCAAATAAGGAGTAGTGTAAATTGGGATATGGATCCTCTATTAAGGAAAAACCAGCAACATCATCCATGAATGGAAATAGTGTAAATTGAATCTTCCATGAACACCAATCGTCATCATCCATCAGTAACCAAAATAAAAAATAAAATTATATCTTAATTGTTGAATGATGAAATTCAACTTCTCAACAACAATAGATAATTATATTGGATAAAAAAAAAAGATGAGAAGAAGAACAAAAAATTGAGGGAAAAAAAAAAAGAGAAGAAGAAGTGGAGAAAGAAGAACAAAGATTGGAGAAATAGAAAGGAAAAAAAAGTAGAAGAAGCGGAGAAGGAAAAGCAATGATGGAGGGAGAAAAAAAAAAGTGGAGAAGAGCAGAGAAAGAGCAATGATGTAGAAAGAAAAAAGAAAGAAGAGAAGAAGAACCGGAGATGAAGGAGACGATGGAGATGGAGAAATTAGGGCAAAAAAAAAAATTATATATACATGGTTGATGGAGCGGGTCGGGGGCACAGATCCTAGGGTCACAAGAGAGCTTCTCTTTATTTTATTGTACATTTCATTACATAGTTTAAAATAATCACTACCAAACTATATGTATAAATGACAATACTAACTAATCAGAAATATATATTTTAAAAATAATAAAATTTAAGTTGAAGCACTGATCTATATAAAGAATTCAGATCCGATCATTTATACTAATAAATTCTTTTCCTTAATATTATTGTTTTTTTAAAACAATTTATGTTGTAACAATATCTATACATAATAATCATTTATTTTGTGCATTCTATTAATTTTGTCTGTTTAAAGATAAGATTACTTATAAAAAATAATTTTTTGTTTCAAAAGTTAAATGTTAATTTTTATAATACTCTTATAACAAACAATGGAGAATAGATTTGATAAATAAATAAAGTGACATAAGTCAGTATTTTATTTATGAAACAAAGTAGGATTTTTTGAAATCGTCTTATGGATCTAATTCCGTCAGATAAGGCAACCAACAATGCATAATCCAAAAAAGAAAAAAAGACTTATGAAAATGAGTTGTGGAAAGTAGGATCCATCTTACAAAATTATATTCATCAGACAATCTCATATACGTTTTTGTGTATGGAATATTGTACATTCATTTAATTGATAAAAATAAAATTTGTATTTTATATAAACATGACTTTTTTTTCTCCAGATAACTGAAGTACTATATGTAGGTGGGTTGGTGGGTTGGGTGCTTTATGATTTGTGCAAATCTATATCTGTTTTAGACTTATAGCCAATAATGTGAAACATTGACCCTCACAGGCTTTTGTCTTGACTACAAAGTTTAGTTCAAACATAAATAATATTATAAATTTACTATGAAGGTCCGATATAGACTGTCAAGTCATTTTCAAACTTAAATAAAAACAAACCTAATGCAATTTAATATTTTAGTTATTTTTTATGTTGATGTTCCAAGAATTACCTTATGACCTTTTTTGTCTTAATTCAAACTTTTGACCTATCACATTGTAAATTTCTTTTGAATTAAAAAAAAAGTGTGAACTTTTCTCACTCATCAACACAGTATTAGTATCAGCTGTGGGGAACAAATATTTTCACTCAAGAAGACTTTGGAATTGTACAGGGGCTTATTGGTAAATTAACTTCCACAAGTGCCAAGAATTGAACGTAACATATATGATATCTTTTATTAAATTTGGTGCTACATCTCATATTCTAAACTAATCATTATACGTCAAGTATCTCATATGCTATTACTAACAAGTGATGTGTATTAATATTATGAAACATGAAATTTGACACCAAATATAATAGAAGATTCAAATGAATTAAAATTAGGAAAAAAAAATATAGCATATTGTGTAGTCCCATTTGGCCATTTTGGGTTGGATTTCGAATTCCATTTTTAAAATATCCCAGGGATGAGCCCATTGTTTGTGTTGGGATTAAGAAATGGACATTTAAGTCATTGTTTCGCATTTTTTAATAAATATATCAATTATTCTATTACCACTCTAGCAATCTACCAATACAAGCACTCCACTTTTACAGACATGCTTTGATGGCTATATTAACACAAAAACTTCTGTGCAACTGCACCAGTTGCACAGAAGTGAAATTCGTGCAATTCATACATTTATATTATAAATGTAGTACCTTTATGTACAAATATTTGTACCTTTTAAAATAAACATGCATAAAGGTATTACATTTATAACATAAATGTACTATATTTATAACATAAATGTATGGATTGCACGAATTCACTTATATGCAACTGATGCACAGAAGTGTTACTCCTATATTAATAGTCATATCCATTATGGGATTTTTTGTTTTAAAGTGGAAATAAAAATATAAACAAAATTGTAGAGAATTTCTGAGAATTTTACAATATTTAATCATCACTAATTTAAAATTAGTAAGAGAAAGTTGTATGAATGAATCAATAAAGAAATTGTGTAGTAAAATCTGAAATTATTTAATAAAACATATAATTTTTTTAAATAAACCTAGCAAGTACCAAATAAATTCTTAAAATAAACAACTAATAAATCTCAATATTATTTGATAGGTATATGTAAACTAGCCAAACATTTTATTGTGTGTTCAGTCAGGTTTGATCGAGTTTTTGCATTTCTTTTTTACGATTTTTATACATTTATTCAATCCTCGAAATATTCATCATTATGTTGGCATTTCATTCCTTAAGAAATTAAGGGAAATAACATTAAAGAAGTAAGAAAAATAAAACAGAGAGAAAGTGAAGGACGAAGTATGTGTCCGGATAGTCCAAAGTATCGATAGTTAGCTCTCGGTCATCCGGTCGAAAAACAACGACGATGAAGGCGTGTAGGTGCACTATTTCGTGGTGGGGATTGTAACTTTCCATAAATTTCCCATTTGTCACTCAATGATGGAACTTTACTTATTTCTCTTTTTGAGGATCGACGAATCAAATGATATTTCTGTTCCAATTTTTGCCTCTTCTTCAACCTCTGAATCAAACTTTTCCTTGCCAACATAGAGAAAGTGAAGGAGAAAGAGAGATACTAGGGTTTCAAATTTTTTTTTATATATAAAGATTAATATCGGTATTTTCAGAAGGGTTTGACTATCTGCACCCCCATCAAGTACTAAACACACCCCCATTTTTTTTTTTTAATTCAAAAAATAACAAAATTACAATTTTACCCTTATGCAAAAATGTGTGTTCGACTGGTGGTCGAACATGGAGAGGTGTGTTTGACCAACCGTGGTTAAACACACCTCTTTGCGTTCGAACACCAGTCGAACACACCTCTTTGCGTTCGACAAACCAAGGTCGAACGGGTTCCAAATTATTGTTTTTTTTTCGTTCTTTTTACACGATTTCACACGATTATTGTATAGTTTGTTAACTCCTAAAATGATTTTTTATACATTATCCCCTTACAAATTCAAGGTTTAAGGAAAGAGAAAAAAAAATTGAAGAAGAGAGAAGAAGCAGATGGGCTGGGCTGGGAAAGAAATTTGAAAAAAATTTAGTTTTTTTTTAATTCATAAGGGTAAAATTATAATTTTACTTTTTTTTGAATTTTTTAAATCTTTTTTTTTTTAAATAAGGTGTGTTTAGAAATTTTTGAGGTGCAGATAGCCAGGTCTTTTCAGAAATTTTAATTTTTTTTAATTAAAATATATTTAAATTGGGGTATGCTCAGTAAAACATGGGGTGTCCTTAGTTCCACCCTATACCCTATACATAATTTAGACATACTAAAACACGGATCAATATAATTCTCTTATCACCAAAAACCAATACCCCTACAAAGCAGAACCACAATCAACTTTGAAATCTTTATTTTTTTGGAAAAAGTACTCAAGCCTAATTTAAATAAAAGAACTTTTAGCAAATCAATTTATTGTATAGATTCTATAGAATAGCTCGACGCATGAATTGAGCTCGTCACACTTGTATGTATTAACATGGTCCCAATAAGAAGCCTTCATGTCAAGAGACCTCTCATGTCCCATCAAACTGTTTGAACCAATGTTTAAAATGAAGAAACTATTAAAAGTACAATTTGAGATTTGAGTATTTATCAAATAGAAAGAAGGAGAAATGAGCCAATGGTGCTATAGAACTGCATATACATAAAATATTCCTTATAAAACTGGAAAAGAATTAAATCTTTGAGAAGATACAGGGGAATAAATAACAAACAATTCCCAGTTCTATTCATAGTGTAGGTAAAAATATGGTAGCAGTTACTTGAAAGTGTGTGTGATGGATACAAATAATCATGGTTTTAATCCGTCCAAACCTGATTTTGTTTAACTCGGATACCTCCACCACTTTCATCCCATCAAACTCGGGTGGCTTGACATCACGGTAATATGATTGTGCACTCCTCAATCAGGAATCCATAGAAGTTTTCGAGCAGGCACTGGAGGAGCCAATCCGGGTATATCTCGAATATCTTTGTTATTTGGGTTCACAATCTGAAATTATACCAGCTCAACATCTCAGCCAAACTATAATGAACTACTCAATGAATAACAAGTCATCTTGCATTGCTAATGTCATATACAATTTTTTGGACACGTGTAAAGTGTTCGAGAAAACTAAGTATTAAGTGCTATGTAGAGCTGCCAGGATGATGCAATATCAATTTCGGCTCTCTAGTCGGGAGGGGGAAGAGATGTGTCCGCCAGCCATGCACTGATAGTCTAAACACTGAAGAAGGTTTCAATCTCAAGAAATCAAGAAAGCATTTTGGCTGGTTGATACCCAAAACATAGAAACGCATCTTGTGTCAAGATTTAATATTCCTCACACTCCTTTTCTCCTCATTTCTATACTTACATTGTGATCTTCATATTCAGCCCAACACTGCCTTCACAAGTATTTTCAGTACTTCCCTGTAATTATATTTCTTAAACATAGAGGTCAGGTTCAGACCGATCCCCATCAATAGTAGGTCAAGTGGCAATCTCATTATATGATTTAAACTAATCTTAAACCGGACAATGTATGCCTTCTAGGCAGTGCAGAAAATGCTCAAAAGAACAAGAATTTTTTTGGTGGTTTAACATCCTTGTCTTCACTGAGATTGGCATGCCTGCCACTGGTAGTTAGTTTGGTCTTTTTCAGTTTTCTAGTTTTTTTTGTCCTCCCCAAACCCTAATATGCGGAATTCTGTTGTTATTGTGTTGGATGACCATATACTCTAAACTTCCCCTAAGCCCTGTTTGCTTAAGTAAAGTTCCTAACAGAAAATGTCTACAATAATAGCACATGTTGTCTATTGTGAAAAAATCAGAGACAGATTTAATTAAAAATCGGATAAGAAAATGAAGAGCAATCAGGCATCTAACCTTAACTATAATGATAGATATGACACCAATGACAATAAGGAAAAGGAGGGCCATGATACACCGATCAGTTGCAACCTAAATAATAACAAAAGTAAGTCAACCTGTATAACAACAATAATTAAACATATGACAGGAGGAAGATGTTTATTAGAGATATTGACCTGCCTACCGATTTCCTTGACTAGCTGCGAGGCCTTTTTGATAGAAAAATGGATGGAGTCCAGCTCGTTAACAATCCTGCTCATTTGTTCAGTCTGAAAATACATAAAGATGGAAAGTATTACTGGCATATCTCAGATTATGAAATCACGGGGAAGCCTGGACTTCTTGTTCAAAACACACACCTGAGCTTTGAGAGCTGCAGCAGTCTCGGTTCCAACATCAATGGTTTCGTGGACAACCTATACAAACAAGGCATACATCAATCATGTTTTGAAGTTATGAGTAGCACTTTTAAAACATTCCTTTTACATCCTCTTCCTGAATAGGCCACTATGACCTAATGAAAGCAAGCAGCAGATTCTGAATACTGGCATATAGTTCGCAAGTGCCTTGGCAGGCATAATAATCTTGTTGTTTGACAAATTCCTAAGAGACTAGTGAAGGGAAACTAAAGAAAATGTTATCTTACTTTCTCAAACTCTAGGGGAAACAATGAATCAGGATAAAGTTTCTAGCGAATTGGCTTTCAATAACAGTCACACCAACCTTTCATGTGCCAGTTTCTAGCCACACTAGATTGTTGACAACTTGAACATTCAAGAATAAAAATGGCGGGATTTTTCCGTCATCTAATATTATTGTCAGAACTGGGAAAAGGAATTTATGATGACATAGATTACCCAGCAAGAGAAGTGAGGAATTCTCCTACATGAGAAAAGAATCTTGATACGCATTAAATTACACCTTTTTTGCTCTGTCAATCGCTTGATCAGTCTCATCCAGCATGTGACTTCCATGATCAACTAGCTGCTGATTTGACATGTCTGCAATGTCACACGTGCACCCAAACATAAAGATCAGAAGAAAAGCATTGAATTGTTTTTGTCAATGTCAAGGATCAAGTTCATCATGGATTCACAATTAATGAATATAAGAATTCAAACCAGGTTCATCTACTTGTTCCATGCTACCATTAATTGATGTCAGATTAGAAGAGAATGGGACTCCATTATATGCCAACAAGATCTTTAAATGACAGATTTATAAGAGATAAACTGGAGATTTCAAGCAAGTTGTATTAAACAGAAGAAGATGGAAGTTGAACAAGCCAAGAATATGAAAACAATTAAAGAAGTCACAAATTGTTTCACCACCTAGCATCAATCGATCCTAAGCATGTGAGAAACCCCTCAAAACTGTACTATATTGACAATCAGGACAGTATCAAACATGAATGGATTATTAATCATTGGATCGACAGTGCTTACTTGAAGCAAGCAGCACATTTTCTTCTGCAAGACCTTCACCTGGGCCCTCAAAGAGATCCACTCGCTTATTTTCAAGATTACTTGCATACCTACAGCATCACCAAAAAGGCTGTTTAATTGCACAGAATCAAGTGCCTTGACTTAATGTCATACATGATACATTGACCTTGAGATAGCTATCTTAATGTCATTTATTGACTATAGGATGGCCACGTCACATTATCCATTCTGCATCCCTCTTTTCAAATGAATCAAATATTCTAAGGGATCAATCACAAAATTTTTACAGAGTTGATATATCATATGCAGGTCCTATTATTTGTTAACATATCACATGCTGAAACATATACGAATTTGCTTCCCATACCTAGATGCTTTCAGTTGGAGTGAGCAAAAGCTTAGGAAAAGAAACTAGACCCAGTAGTGATAAAGGTCAATTTAGCTGGGTGCCAGGGTTTATTGAGTTTGCTTCATCTCAAAAAAATTGGCCAATCGAGCATGCATGAAAAACTCTAAAACTGGATTCAGCCTGATGTTATATGTTGTTAAAGTATGTAACCGTTTTCCAGAAACTAAACATTATCTATCATTAACTTATTTTCAGAATGCAAAGGACAGAAAAATACACTTTTGAAAAATTTGATTAGCTAGTAGAATGGTCTCTCACATTTAATCTACACTTGCTCAGATAATCACTTCAATCTTTCTCATAAAAGAAAATAACTGTTGATGAGATTAGAAAATGTAAATAAGCAAAAAATATCATTAAATAGCTACAATGGAATCGAGACAGCATACATTGCATCAATAGTTTACTACCAACTATGAGAATATCAATTAAATAAAACAAAGAAAGATACTTATAAAGGGACAAGTTCCAGGGTGTTCGTTAATTGCAGATACACTAATATGCAAGTATGAAGTTTTCAGAAAGATAATTCATCACATTACAAGCAGAAAGAAAATATAACATTAGAGAGAACAAATTAACTGATGCAGTAGAACAACAAAACAACTTTAAAACATATCAGATGCTTCATAATCCAATTCTGATTATAACTAAGGAACTTACTGTTTCTTGAGAGCAACATAAGAGTTCAACTCTTTAATCTGCACAAGCAGGAACAGAGGTCTAAGAAAAATTTAGAGAAAGAAAAAGGTTATTTTGTAAAATGTAGGCAAAATGAAACTTGCAAATGCTAAAGCTCACCATTGATTGTTTTTTCTCAGTGAGAATCTTGTTTGTGTCAGGGTCATTTTTGTAGTCTGAGTCCTTCACCTCTCGGTCAAACTCTTTAATCAGCCTGGAGTAGGAAGAAAGTTCATTTCAAATATATGGTTCTACACATGTGAGAATATGTGCAAGCATGTTCATGGATGTGTGGTGTCTCTTTTGGGTGGGGGGGGGGGGGGTAGAAATAGATTCTCCGTTGGGATTATGAGGGTGCAAGAAGAAACTTTGTGGCCAATATTCTAGCAAGCTAAGTGATAACCAAATGTTTCAATTATAGATGTCTTCCAAAACTAATACTTTGAAGTTGGATGTCTTCCAAAACTTATACTTTGAAATTGGATGTCTTCCAAAACTAATACTTTGAAGTTGAAGGTCTACTATTTTACAACTAATTTATTTATCTGATATAAATGTTATAAGTCCACTTACAACTCTGTCATTTGACTCCTAAGAGATTTAAATCAGAATCATATCTTATATCCATAAAGAGTCATCTATATATGAATTCAACGATGGCAAAGAAAAGTTAAGTGGTCTATTCAGCAAATAAATCAAAAAAGATTATTTACTTAGAACTACTTCTAAGATATTTCAGATTCATTTATGTTCAAATTTGTCTATGTTCAATCACTCAATGGAGAGAACTCTTTTTCTGCATCCCGTAAAGGAATTTATCAAGTTGTATGTGTGGTAAGTTCGTTATAGTATTTTTAGTTATCTACTCATCTGTAAAAAGTTTCTACCATTTTCAAGCAAATATAATGGGTTTTACAGGCATGTTTGGACATCTTCCTTCAAACCACTCTCTTCAAAAGAACGTATAACTTTGGTTTTTATCAATCTTGGATGAGCAACAAAAAACTCCTTTTCTAACAGGTGAAAGCCCCAAAGACAATTGTCAAATAATTACTTCAAAGTTCCAATATAGAGAAGAACTGATGCTGTAGAAGTTGTCCCAACCGTAGCTTGGAAAAATCATCTACTTCTTTTAGGTGACAATGACGATATTTAAACAAGAAAAATGGTGTTTCAGATATAAAGGTTAATGAATGTCAAGATGGGATGCTGTTAGGGAATTCAAATTGATCTCTTGTCCTGCAGAGATTCCACTTTATTACCAAGACCAATTTCAGATCTAATTCAAACACATTCAATTTTGTCACCATACACATCCAAAGATCTAACTGAAAACAGATAACTAGTTGTTAGCAAGGCAGGCACATTCCTCCAAGACCTAACTCCGAAAAGGCTCAAATTTGCACTCAACAACAACAAACAGACAATGAACAAATCAAATACCTCTTACATTCGCGCATCTTATCTGTAAGCTCCTCCAGCTGCCTGCTCTGCCGGCTGGACTCCTTAATTTTCTCCAATTTTTGGAACCCATTCCTATGCAATGCAATCAAAACAATCACACCAAATGCTCAAAAATTCAAACCTTTATTAGCATTCTGTCTCCTTATTGATAAATCAAATTGAAAAATGGAAAACAACTTACGAAAGAGCTCGAAAAATATCAGAAATCTGGCCCTCGATCTCCGCGAGCTCTTCGCTCACCATTTCTTCAGGGAGTCAAAGATCTCGAGAAAAATATTACCACGGATTGAAAATCAATAATTACTCCAATCAAAACAACGTGGAAGATGAATCAAACAACCGCATGAATGGGATTGGAAGCAATGCGGGGGTTGGATGGATCTGATTGAATATTTTGGAGGAGGAGAGAGGCCTCTGCTATGAGCTGGCGCTCTCGTGATTTACAAACATTTCTGCCATTGTTTAAATTTCTGTCTTTGTCATCCGAAAATTATTAACTATTTTTTTTAATTTTTTTTAATTTTTTTTTTATTTCTATTTTTATAGATTTTGACTTGCCGTTGGGGTTAAGAAGAGGTCGCCATTTAGGCCCTTTTATTTACTTCCTGGAGTAAGTATCTTATAAAATTGTTTCACGAATTTTTATTATATTGTATGAGACGGGTCAATTTACAGTCCAATTATCCACAATTAAAATCCTATAATTTACGTATTATTTATAGGTGATGAGACTTCATCTCACGATGAATGTTTTGAGCCATTTAAATTATTTTATAATTTAAATTATTTTTATAATTTTATCTTCTAAACCAATGTACCATTCATATGATGCACAAATTATATATAAAATAAAAATTCATATTCATATTAAATTAAATATATGCTTCATTATTCATATTATACATATGTGTGTTTTTTTTTTAAATATTAAAGTGTTCGAATGAACTTTTTCTGAAAGTTCAATACCCTGAGAGGATGTTATAAGTTGCTACATTAATTGGAGATGACCTATGAATAGAATATGAATAGCACTTATGTGTATCTAATGCACACATGTACTCGGGTCAGGTTCGGGGTTGACCCGAATCCGCGTACTTTTACTTTTTTTTTTCCTTGACCTCTATATTATGTTAGTCATACATTTATATTATATTAATTATACATTTATGTTATATTAGTCATACCCTTATGTCCAGATATCATACCTTTATTTGATACTCTTAACTCTAAAAAAACTCTAATTTCGCCATAATTTGTACATGTTTACCTTTATGTGATAATACTCATATCTTTATGTGATATTACTTATACATTTATATCAACATAGTCATACTTTTATATAATATATAAAGGTACAACTAACATAACTAAAAGGTATATCTAATATAATTAAAAGGTATGACTGTTATAACTAAAAGGAATGAAATGTTAATATGTATGTCTAAAAAAATGCTAAGGTACAGCTAACCTTACAAAATGTATGACTAATATAACTAAAATGTATAACTAACACTATTAAAAGGTATAGTTAACATAACATAAAGGTCTGACATTAGGAGCATGTTTGGGTGGATTTTGTCCGCGACCTGATGACGCATACGAACGTGTGGCGGGCCGGGTCGACTCTGTTGGGCCCCCACCAAACCAACCCGGCCTAGGATCCGGCCCAAATGGAGACCAGAGTCGGGTCAGCCAGATGACTAAAAGGCCAGAAGACAAAAGACCAAAGTAGGGCCGGCCAGAAGGCCAGAAGACCAAAGTCGGACCGGCCAGAGGGCCAGAGTCGGGTCGGCCAGATGACCAGAAGGCCAGAGCCGGGTCGACTAGAAGATCAGAAACCCAGAAGGCCAGAACCGGTTTGAGAGAAGGCTAGAAGGTCAGAACCGGCCTAGGTGGAGACCAGAACCGATCAGAAGGCCAGAGCAGGGCCGACCCGACCCAAGCCGGCCAGGGTCGGGCCTAGTTCTAGGCTAGCCCACTTCGGCTGCTAGGGTGGGCTCGCGATTGATCCAAATTTAGGTACTGTAGTCGGTGTGGTCCAAAAGTTTTATTACTTAAGGCATTTCTGGGAAATCAAGTAGAAGACCAAGAATCGAGGCCATCATCATAAGAAGAGCAAGAAAGACTTAGTTTATTTCAAGGAGTCATCAAGTAAGGAAACAAATCAAGATCAAATCATATCTGATTTAGATAGGATTTAATCCGTTTTTTTCCTTATTTGTACCAGAGATTTATTTCTTACTTTTCAAGTTTCATATATCGAGTCTAGCCTATAAATAAGATCTCAATTATCATTCAAGGGGGGTTGGATCCGAAATCATTGTAATTAGAGAGCTTTTTACTCTTAATTCTTATATAAAAAACATTCTGGCCGGCCAAAACCGACCGACCAGAATAAGCCTAATTAATTTGCCCAAGTAGGCACTGGGCACCGTCTTTTTCTTATTTTATTCGATTTTCATATCATTTGTTCGGTTCGATTTACTTGAGCCGGACCGAGATTTTTGGTGTTAGGCTAGGATTTTGTGCTCTACAAAATCTGACGTCAACAGACTTGATTGCAGGAATATAGGATTCGTACACCAGGTGCACAAAAGTTATTGTCATAGAATATTTAGAATCTTATAAATTCAATTAAAGTGTGTAGGCTATTTTATTAAAATATCTTATTTCGGTCGAAATTATGATCATTGAAAGTTTATACTGTTTTTCCAAAATTATGGAGGTATCATTTTATTTATGAATAAAGATATTACACTAAATTTAATTATCTTAGTTAAAAAGTTATAATTCCTAATATCTTAAAAGATTCTATCTTTTTTTTTTTCACCTCAAATACTTTAACAACTTATTCTCAAAATAAAATATAACAAATTAATAACATAAGAATTTAAAATATACATATTTACTAAACAATGTAAATTTTGTTAATGAGAATTATAAAAAATAAATTTATGTTATTTATTATTTATGTAGATATTAAAATATATTTTAAAAATAACAATTTTTACTTGAATTTTTTAATAAAATAAAATTATTAAGTAGTTGGCTATACAATTTTGTTTTTACATTCCTAAGATAATATATAACGTTGTATTTTTTATTATGATAACATTCTACAACCATATATTATATTACAAATTGATGTTCATTTTTTGCACTTTTGTCATATCTAAACTTTTAAAACATGATGCGGTTTATATAGAATTACAATTTATATTAAAAATTATAAAATAAATCAATCAGAATCATGTTTTCTTAAAAAATATTGAATTAAAATATATATATGTATATATTTTAATAACATGATATGATTTATTTTATGTATCTATTCTATTAAATACAATATTTGTAACATATTTCTCTTTGTATTTTTTAAATTTCTACATTCTAATCTAAATTTATCACAAACAACTCAAAACACTTGACATATTTCAAAAAAATGTTAATTCAAATATAAATCATCCAAACGCAGGCAAAAAATAATATATTATGTGTGCACCATAGATATCGAACTAAAAATCACTAGTATATAGTTTATGTTATACATTATATGTTAAAATGATTGAAGATTTATAAGGTGAATTAATATTGATGAATGTCAAATGATAAACGTCATTTACTAATACAAGATCGAAAATTGAATAAAATAAGATTGCAATATAATTTTGAACGTTGTTACAAATTTCGGAATCCTCATACACATCCTAATCACTTATCTTCTCTACCATTAAACATTTGTATAAATATACATCATCTCCAAGTTTCCAACTACTCTATATTACTGTAATTGATCTATAGACGTTGTCAAGCAAGAAGATAGATTTTTGAGCAATCAACCCAATAAATAAGAACTTAAGAAGATTTTTAAGGTGAACGAATATTGGTGAATAAAAATAGAATCTGAATATAATTTTGAACACTATTAGAAATTTCGAAATGCAAATTATTTTAATAGCACGCAGATTTTTTAATAAATGCATCTAGAAAGCAATCAGTTTTAATGCATTAGCAACTCATGCTGTTTCCTTATGAAAATCTAAAAGTTGGAAGCATAATCGAGTGAAAAGATAACAAACAAACAAACAAACAAAAGATGGAAATACAATACAAGAGAAGATTGTAAAAAGAGAGAAAATAGGACATTAATCTGAAGAAGAAAAACCACTGCTCATAATATTTTTCTCAATGCTTGATGCAAGTATATCAGACAGAATTAGACTTACCTAGCAAGCAATTTTGTCTGAGCTTCAGATAATATATTCAACCGAAAATCTTATTCTACGAGATATATTAGCATTACTTCGTAAAATAACTTGTAAATCACTCATTGTAACGGCCACCTGTGACTAGGATGATCACGGCTTATGGACCTTGAAACCAAACACTCTGGGAACATAGGTCTGACAAGTGGTCTTGTGTGGCTTTAGGTGTCCATAGGTCATGAGAAACAGGTGCGGAAACGTAGTTCCAAAGTAAGCTCCATCAACACCTTTCTCAAGTCAAAGAAACAATGGAGGAATAGAAAATTGACTGAACACAAGAATTAGAATGCAAAAGCAAAGTCTAGCAATGTAGAGACAATAATCAGCTTCAAATGATTTGATTATAAGAAAACCCCTACAACTTACCAAGTGCAGTGTTTGCTAGACCTCCTCTATCTCCTTCATTACACCCATTATTGTTGGCCTCCAAATCCATAGGTTTGATTAGAAAGCCGTCAACAAGTTTATACAATTATACAAGCTCGGTCACTATTTTCACATCTAATAGATTGTCATCAAATTTGGATGTCTACATTTTTATTCTGTAAATTTGGGAGAGAGAAACGCACAAAGTAGACACTATGTGGTTCCATGTTTTTCCATTTACCCATTTCTCTCCACCCCCCCCCCCCCAACAATTCACGTTGGAAGTTTTAGGGTTTACAAACTTATCATAGAAGAACCTTTTTTTTCTTGAAGGCCAGTGGGAAGGGTGAATAGTGAGAGTTCATAGTAAATCCAAAATAAATCAATAGCAGCAAATATTTGTATAATCAATTGAATTGCATTCTTAAGGATACTGTCCTGAAACCTGGATCGAGGAGTATAAATATCATCACATTTGGGACAATATATTTTCACCGTGCTTTGGCGAGGAATGTCGGATTCACCAACAGGGAGGCAAGGCTGTCCACAACAGTAAACCCTTGGGCATCTTCCAAATTCCGCATTCTTGTATTTTTCTAGCTGTCAGAGACAGGATAATGATATAAAATGTGCAGTGTGATTGAACCAAAAACATGAGAACTATGGAATTTTGACTTACCATTGCAGCCAATCCTTTAGTTGTTAATATGTATCGGACATGTATTAGACCATAAAGCATCTCAGCAGCAGATTCCACTAATTCATTTTGTTCCTCTGTAAATGACTCACCTACAAATTTCACCAGTATAAGCTATCACCGATCCTAATCAAGTTCCAAGTATTGCTTTGATGACTTTATCAAACCCAACATCCATAAGAATACAACCATCACATAATAAACACTAAGGTAAATCAGTTTAAATTTCAAACAAATTAATGATGCCTCAGTTTCAAAGTTGCATTGTAATTCAAATGCTGAAGGCATAATATTTTTAATTTTTTCCTTTAAATATGCAGATTGTACATCTCTTGCACCTTGGTTATTTTTTATGCCTTTTTGTGTGTGTGGGTGGGTGGAAAGGGGGTTGATAACTAGGTAACAACTTTGTTCCCTAAAAAGTCTTCCCCTTGCCAAGTACAGCTATGCCATTTTGTCTGTTCGGGATCAACAGAATTGCCCTTAAACAGCAATGGAAAGAAAAGAATGCATAAATAGCTCATTTTTTTCCAACCATCAACAAGCAACAAGAAAGACCTATCATTATATCTATCAGAGAGATCTCCACCTCACAAAAGTTTAGCAGGCAGAATGAATTATAGTATGAATAGGTTAAGGAAATGACAAAAAGAATTTAGGTCTGTTCTCATCGAGATGCCTAAAGACGTTTGTCTTTCTGCCCATTTTGTACAGGCCAATTGGACCTTAGCACTAGGACACTTGTCTTTGGCTTTTTTTTTAAATGGTTCAAAACACAGACCACACAGAAATTATGTTTAGAAGATCACCAGAGCGTCACACCCACTTTTAACCTCAATTTGATCATATTGATCTTCAAAAGAAATGATATTAATAGGAAAATTCCATGTATTATGAAAATCTATCTGGTATCGAAGAAATGCAATATATCATAGCTCTGCCGGAAAAACAACTTGAATGATAAATATTGAAGAAAACAATAATTCATCAAGGATGAACATACCTAGAGAAGATTCAACATCCAGGATTGAATCCAGTGCGTAGTCATAATACGGTATTTGACTGCTGAGCCCACACAAATTAAAGTCATCCTGGATGTAATCATCATCAACCTCACAAAAGAACTCATTTCCTCGTAGATTGCAAAACCATGATATCCAGCATGTGTCATCATCATCAGACCCACTTATATTGGACTCCTCGGTGTCTGTCTCAGATTCCTCTGCTGTATCATAATATAGATAATTCAGCAATGACATTAATAAATTCCTTCAGGTGGAAAAAAGAGATCATAGATAAAGGAAGTCAGTGATGTTCACATATCTCAATTTCCAGTTGTTATATGCAGAACTAAAGTGGAGCATGCATGGTCCATGCAGAAGGAATCCTTTTAAGAAAGGGGAAAAGAATAGGTTGCCCTTCCCCCGCGGTGCAAGAATAAAATCTCATTAATGACATGAGTAATTGTGGATATGCTATATATCAAGCTGTTTAGGAAAATAAGCAAATTAGCCAATATATGCATCTCGTGTTTCTATATGCAGGTGTCCAATTAGATATCACACCGTCAGTTTCCAAGGAGGATGGACTAAGAAGTCCTCTTTTATACATGCTTTAATTGACTTCCAAAATCAACTATCACAGGATCAAGAATGGATTCTTGATAGTAGGGGTGAGCATTAAACAGAACAAACCGACCAAAGTTAGCAATTTGGTATAAAAAATTCGGTTGAATTGTTCTGGTTCAGTTTTGAAAGTTAAAGAACTGTGTAAACTGAAACGACCGACATTCACATCTTTTTAATAGAAACCCTACTTAACCATTCTCATTTCTTACTCTCTCTCTCTCTCTCTCTCTCTCTCTCTCTCTCTCTCTCTCTCTCTCTCACACACACACACACACACATCATCTCATCGACATCATCATGATGAGCAACGTGATGGAGGACAACAAATTTGTGGATATGTGGGTTTCGTCATTTGTGTATTTGACTAGAGGAGCGATTAGTTGGTGCACCAAACTTCGACCCAGCATCAAACGTTCTCCAGGTCCAAACACAGAACCAGGAGGCTGATCTTTGAATGGGGAAAAAGAATGGATCTGCTGCGTCTCCAAATTAATCCAACTTCGTGACTTTTCAAGCAGATTAGCACACCTGATATAGCACATAGTTGTTGAAGGATTTAACCTGGAAATAAAAAATCCTATCCTAATAGGGTTTCGCCTCCAGTTCTTCTCTTTCGTGCTATCAGTTGTTAGGTGCTAACCAGAATTAAAACTCGCAATACAGCACATGCTTTCAGACTTTATGCGAACTCAACAGGAAATCAAATTCTTTTCCTGGGCCTTCTGCTCAGCTGATATTAGAAGATGGAGAAATGCAGTGGGAGAAAGTAGTCTGGAAAAGAAGCAGGTCTTGCAAAGTCTCACTATTTAGATCATCTGGGTAGTAGTGTAGGCTTGCCAGCCTTGTTTTGGTACTTTGACTCCTCCTGTCCTTCATTGCCCATTGTTTCTGTAATTTCCTTCATTTGCCTGTGTTGACTTCTCTGGTGATACATCTCCATACCTCTCTATATATCTATATATTTTCAGCAAGAAATATTCCAATCAGGGTTGAGAAAATTAATATTCAGGACTCACCTCTTCGAAAATTAAAACTGATTTTTTTTTGTCCAGATGATATGAGCCTTTTATGCTACATATCTGCCAAATCTGGTCCCATAATGTATCACTGAACCAAACCGACCAATTCAGTTTGGTTGAAAATTGGTTCCACATATAATTCAGTTTCGGTTCAGTTGGTATTTTTCATTCTACGGTTTTTGGTTTTCTCGGTTAGGCCACCAAAGCTCACACCCCTACTTGCTAGTCTATTACAGAAAGAAATAAGAGTCATACACAAATTTACTGTTCTATTATTACTCTCTCCAGTTATAGATCAATGAAAATTTCTCTTTTGGAAAACTAATGAGGCAACTTACTAGCAATCTTTCTTTCAGGGATGTTGAAAGCAAGTTGACAGTTAGTGACCTCTTTAGTTACTTTCTCAAAAGTGTCACTCGAATAAATAGTGCGATTGGTAAAGACTCATGCAGTTAATTTAAGGTAAACAAATGTTTAAAGCCTGACCTTTTTTTTTTTCTTATTATTGAATTTCTAAACAATAAAAATGTTGCTAACAATTTCACCAGGCACCAGAGACCCTTCACACTGAGAAAGGTTAGAAAGACACAAGAGAATGGACGAAACACCCTTTTCATCTGAAAAAAAATGACTGGTTTAATTTTTTGAAATAATAGAACTATGGAGGCAGAAATACATCTTAAGAATTGAAGAGGCTCATTAAAGGTGAATGCATGCTTATCTCATAAAAGAAGTGTGTGATAAATATAATTGGCTAAGGAGAAGTTATAGGGAAGCTTATATAGCTCTCATAAGTCATACTAAACACCCCAGAACTTACTAAACACACCCCATTTCTATACAAATGAAAAATATAAAAACACTAGGAATGGGGTGTGTTTAGTAAGTTTTGGGGTGCGGATAGCCGCACCCTTTATTGCTTATCCCAGGACTATGATCAGCCAACTTATGCATAATCCCAGAGATAATCACCTTCAGGTTGAACAGGATACTAAGCTATCCAACAGAAAATCTCTTTGATATTTCATGTGTAGGAGTTAATTTCTAAACTAATTATTAGTTTCTTATTTACTTAATGACTGAATCATATGAGAATCTGGTTCTTGATCTCCCGATTCAGTTACCTTATTACTATTATTACTCTATTCTATTTGCTAGTGGATTCTTGTCACTCTTTAAACCTTTAGAGCTCTTATAGAAAAGAGAACTCATCATTTAGCATTCAAGGCCAGATGATGTCGCAGTCCATCTTCATGTCTACTATTACATGGTACATATCAATTGCAAGCTCCATAAGAAGATACCTTCCACTGCATAACTCCTCTGAATATAATATTTACCTATCCCTCTATGTCAGAAAATATTGATAATAGTCATAACTACCTTCCCTCTCATGAGCCTGCAGGCATTCCATGCTTCACCAAAGAACCATTCATTTCCACTCAAATCTAGAAACAAAATCATGTTACATCCATTCATTCTGAAACTGTCGAAATTGATGGACAATTTCCCTCCTGTTCTCACAGCTGTCAAGATTCTAAAGAGACATAGCAAAGGTCTTTTTTTTCCTTTAATTTTTGATAATCCTTGAATGTGAAATAGTTTCTAACCAATAAAGACAAGGCTCCAGAATTGGAGACAAATTGTTGCTAGACTTAGGGTCCCAAATATGATGTGTGACTGTATCTCCCTAGAAAAATCAGGAGTTTGTTTCAACTGTCAATTATTTAATATTCTCAGATGAGAGTTCACAAATAGGAAAATGACCGCTCAAAATTTTCCAACAAACTTCTAAGAAAAGCATCATGATAGAGATACAAACTTAAATGATGAAACATTTTTTATTAACCAAGTTTTACTTGAAGAAACTTGTCCAGCATTGCAGGATTATAAGGTACAAGATATAAAACAGCATAAATATCCTTGAATTGGAAAGCGATTTATATCCAACTAATCTGTCCACACTTCTAGTCGTGCAAGAGTCTTTGCTAGGACTTTTTTTCGTATCTCCTAGAACCTATCTTTTCACTGATTGATAGGAAAGGAGTTACTTTTACGTGTCCCATATCTCAAGAAGCATGTAACATATGTAAACATGTTGTCCATAGACATATTCAAATATGTAATCTAGGAACAAAATATTGAAAGAAAAGTTATACACGTTCATGTCAAAACACGTCCAGAAACAACAACATTTCCTTCCTATGGCTATTCTTCCCTGATTCATCGTTCCCTCATTTCCCATTTTTTTATGTTATATAAAGGAACCGTTGCCTACAAAAGCTCAATTGTTTTCTTGGTTGTTGGTATTGGGTTAGTTCCTACTAGCCATAAAACGCAGAAGAGAAACCCACGTATTGCCTTTATCATAATTGGTGAGCCTTTATGGTGAGTGTTGTGCAAGTGTAACTTGGAGTCTCAGGATCACATCTCTCTGCATCGCCCTTTCACATGGTTTATGTGGTCTAGAGTCTTAAATGAACTGAGTCTTGCTTGCTTGAATTATGTTTAGGTTGGCGTCATATGCATAAAGATTTTAGGAATTTTTTTTTTTTTTTTTTTTTTTTGGTGTGTTTAGAGATATGAATTTAGCATTGTAAATATCCCTCTATATGTTTTTTTGGGTGGATGTCTTATCCATGACTTGTATTTATCCTCTTACTGACAAATAAAGGTTTTCTTATCAAAAACGAAATAATGTGAGGGAGAATAATGTGTGGTTCAACTCAGTCTTACTCAATGCATTTTATAAAAGAATCTCCTCTTTTTTTTTTTTTTTGTTGGGAAGAACTGGTGAATGGATGTCCATCACAGATATGAAAACATAAACTTATATAATCAAATAAACAGGAAGAACATAACTAAAGTCAAACTGAAACAACAGTATCAAACCATTAAGCACCTAATGAAGTGTGATGGCACTTCTTTACTAAAAGTAAGCAACTTAAAATGGAAAAGAGAAAAGGACCGAAAAAATAAGAACTCAAATCATGAGCAGCTCACAAGTTAATTCAATCCAATTGGAAACTTTAACTTGGTGATGTATGAAGCATTCATCAGAATTAACCTCACTTTGCAAAAGTGAACTGCAGATGGAAATAATAATGAAATAAGGTCCTAGTCACATTCATAACATTTATAGGGTGATAACATCAAACTTGCTATTCCATACTAGTGCAGCATATGCAGTGGGCTGGCTAACTCATCATGAAAAAATACAGTTGCAACCATACCTCCTCTTAAAGCCTAATCATCTCAAATTTATATTTTCAACACCATTGATCTCCACCTTTATTATCAGTACTTGGACTTCTTAATGTTTAACCACAACCTAAAAAAACCACCCAAATTATGGCTTCGCCGAACAATTCCCTAGCCAATAAATCCAGCCAGCAATTGCAGCCACTTGTATAAGTCACACGAACCAAAAAGGTTCTTTAGTATCTAGCTTGTAGAGTTTCTAAAGTACCAAATAGGAAGCCCGACTCCTTCAAAACCATTGGTACAAGAAAACTCAGAATGTTACACCATATATCACTATGGATTAAAATGACTTTATTTACCACAACGTCAGCTGCATAAGGCCACACAAGACATTCATATGCATTAGCAAAACGTTCCTAGATGGCTGACAACTCTGATGCTGAGAATGAAGAAAAGAATTATGTTTTCACAGAGTTTCAAGATCAACTCGTGATCGATAGACTTTTTATGGTTCAAAATGATTGTACACCATCTCCTTCCTTGACAGACATAAAAAACGAGAATTATTTAATATTCTGGAACATGTCAAACGGGATTTTATGACGCAAGACTGGCAGTTTCCAAAGAGATTACAACCATCACAAATGAAAAAAGAAGGAAGCACCAACCTTAGAACATTATAAGTATATAGATTATAGAACCCAATGGGGGAACCAGAAGAAAGATCCAGATAGAAATGTATGTGGAAATATCATGGCATTGAAGTACTAAAAATCAGTTACTGAATGGTAAAAAAATATATATACCTTTACCTATTCGGAGCTGTATTAAACCTAAATGGAGAAAATAAAAAAAAACAAACACAAATTTGTGAAATAAACCGATCACTCTTTACATTGTATAACTACATGCTTGAAACAATGCCACTTACACTCAGATTGTTAGCACGGAGATTCTCAACTCTCAAGCCCAATGATTTTTACATCCATTAAGCCTTAGAGAATTTAGAGAAACCTAATGTTGGAAAACATACTTATGGAGACAAAGACAATAGTAGGTGCATTAATGGATGTAGATCTGTTGTCGTTCAACTAAATGAAACCTAAGCAGCTAATTTGTCGTTATCGAAATTACCAATCAGAAATCATCAAGACGATTCACTTTTCAATCCATAGAGTGAAATCACACACACACACAGAGGAATTAGGGTTAACCAACCATCGGAGCACTTGGTGGTATTATGGGCAGAATCCTTGGATTTGAAGGCGCGAGCATCTTTGTCGAGGGTTTCCTGAAATCTCTTGGGATTCTGCACGTGACCCATCTCCCTTTTGCTCCACCTCCTTCTTCCTCCTCCTCTTTCTCTCTCTACATAATAATAACAACACAGCAATTCAATGCATTGAAAGCAACAATTTACCCAGAAAAAGACAAAGGAAACTAAAATTGAAATGAAGAAGAATTGGGAAAGTTACAATTAAGGCTTTTGGCGGGGATGAAGAGGAGAGAAGCTTATCCCATTCTCTCTCCCATTTTTCTAGTTTCCGTTCCTCTTATTATTATGTGGATGCATATGTATTTACCACGACTAAATTAATCATGGGTGGAACTAATAAACGACCTCCTTTCTAAATCCACCCCAATTTTAATATTTTTTAATTAAAAAAATAAATAATATCAATTTTATTCTTATATTTTACTCTATTAGTTCCGTTCGATCATTATGGCCGAACACAACCAGGACCGAACGAAACTGCTCGGGTTCGATCGTTTTATTACATTTTTTTCTACAATTTTCATATGATTTTCACACATTTAACAATTCTGTGGAATGTTCGTCATTATGTTGGTATTACATTCTTCAAAAAATTAAAAAATTTAACATAAAAAAAAAACGCAAAAAATCGATCAAACCCGATCATCCCCGTTGGCCGAACATGTGGCTAACCAGGGCTGAACGGGAATGGTCGGGTTTGATCGATTTTTTTACGTTCTTTTACATTTGATATTGAGATATAGCTTAAGAATTCTGTAAAACTGCATTAAATCTTTTCTTTTTTGATTTTTTTTTAAATTACTTGTTACAAACTATATCAAAAAATGATTGTCAACAATAGAAAATATATTTTCAGAGAAATAGGCAGGTTTTTTTTTTGGGATTATATACATTAAGAATTCTGTAAAACTGCATTAAATCTTTTCTTTTTTGATTTTTTTTAAATTACTTGTTACAAACTATATCAAAAAATGATTGTCAACAATAGAAAATGACTATAATTGAACATTTTACTGGAAAATTCACAGATAATAGTGAAAATATAAGATCTCTTCTTAGTAATACAGTTTGCAAAACTTTAACAAGTTTTCGTTGGTATAAGGATACTTTCCTTTCAAGAGTTTATGAACTTCATGACTGTAATAGTAGTCATTGGAAAGCCAGATTTGTTGATGGTCTTCCCAGTCTTTTTGCTGAAAGAATTAAAAAAATTCTAAGAAAAGACAATCTTTATATTGATTATGAAAATTATACTTATGGAAACTTAATCAGTTGTTGTGTTCAAGAAGGAATAGCCCTTTGTAATGAATACAAGCTTAATAAGCAAATTAAAAAGCAAAGTCTTATGGAAAGAAAACAATTAGGACATTTCTGTGACCAATTTGGTATAGAAACATCTAAAAAAGACAGAGATGAAAATTATAAAAAACATTCTAGACATTCTAGAAATAATAATGAAAAACATTATAAAAAAAGACGTCATTTCTCTGAAAATTTTAAAGAGAAAAGGAAAAGAAGAAAAGAAACCTTTCATAAAGAAAAATTTGATAAAAAACATATTGTTTGTCATAAATGTCACAAACCTGGTCATTATGCAAATGAATGCTGGACCAAGACAAAAATAAATGAATTAAAAATTGATGATAATATCAAACAAGCTTTAATTCATATTATGATAGATTCTGATTCAGAAAATTTTGATAATAGATCAAATGAAGAATCATCATATTATTCTGAAAATTTAAAAGATATAGATGATGAATCTCTATTTTCTAGTGATGAAGAATGTGATAATTGTATACAAGGAAAACCCTGTATAAATCATATTTATAATAAAAATGAAAAAGGAGATGAATTTTATCAACTTTTATCTCAATTTCAGGATTTAAATATTAATGTTATTGATAATAATTCCTTTATAGAATTACTAAAAAACATTAAAGACCCTGATTTAAGATCAAAAATTATTGATCAAATTGAAAATACACCTTCTACTAGTAATACTAGTACAAAAGAGGAAGTTAATACTTCTAATCAAACATATTCCATGAAAGAAGTTAATAAACTTTTAACACATAAATATGGAAATAAAAGTCCTACAACTACTGAAGACTTATTAAAAGAAATTAATAATCTTAAAAATGAGATAAGAAATCTCCATAAATTTGATTTTGATCTTCATAATAGACTTTCCTTAATCGAAAATGAAAACTCTAAGGAAAAGAAAGAAGTTGAAGAAAAAGAACAAGGAAATTTCCTGTCCTTAATAAATAAAAATCAATCTTCAAAAGAAATTATTCAAATAATAAATATGTTTACCTCTAAAAAATGGTATACAAAAATAACACTTTTAATTGGTAATAATTACCAAAAAGAATTTTTTGCTATGATTGATAGTGGTGCTGACTTAAATGTTATACAAGAAGGATTAATTCCTTCAAAATTCTTTCATAAAACCACACATTCTCTTTCACATGCAGGAGGAGGTTCCCTGGATATTAGTTATAAACTACCAGAAACATTAATCTATAAAAATGGAAGTTGTATTCCTACTTCATTTCTCCTTGCAAAAGATATTTCTAGCCAACTTATTCTTGGCTTACCCTTTATACATAGTATTTATCCTTTAACTCGTGTTGATGAAAAGGGTATAATTGGTACTTATAAAAATAAACCAATTATTTTTCAATTTATAAATAAACCAATTCAAAAGGTTCTTAATGAAATAAAAGATCAAATGGATAGAAAAATATTTCATATTAATTCTTTAAAAGAAGAAATAAATTCCCTTACTATCGAAGAAAAATTAAAAAATCCAAAACTACAGGATAAAATAAAATTTATTTATAACAAATTCTCTCTTGAAATTTGTGATGATCATCCTAATGCTTTTTGGGATAGAAAAAAACATGTTATTTCTCTTCCTTATGAGGAAGACTTTAATGAAAAAGATATTCCTACTAAATCTAGACCATGTCAGATGAATGCTGAATATTTAGAATTATGTAAAAAAGAAATAAAATCTCTTCTTGATAAAAGATTAATTACTCCTTCTAAATCATCATGGTCTTGTACCGTCTTTTATGTTAATAAACATTCTGAACAAGAAAGAGGTGTACCTAGACTTGTCATTAATTATAAACCCCTTAATAAGGTTTTAAAATGGATTAGGCATCCTATTCCTAATAAAAAAAGATCTTATAGATAGACTTTTTGGAGCCTTAATATTTTCAAAATTTGATTTAAAATCAGGATATTGGCAAATGCAAATTGAAGAAGCTGATAGATATAAAACAGCTTTTAATGTTCCGATAGGACATTATGAATGGACAGTTTTACCTTTTGGTTTAAAAAATGCTCCATCAGAATTTCAACAAATCATGAGTGATATTTTCATTCCTTACAGCAATTTTATAATTGTTTATATTGATGATATTCTTGTTTTTTCTAAAGATATTGAAACTCATTTCAAGCATTTAGAAATATTTAGAAAATTGATTATTCAAAATGGTCTTGTTATATCAAAACCTAAAATGAATTTATTTCAAACAGATGTTCGATTTTTAGGACATAACATAAATAATGGAAAAATAATTCCTATACAAAGAAGTATGGAATTTGGAAATAAATTTCCAGATATTATTACTGATAAAACACAATTGCAAAGATTTTTAGGAAGTCTAAATTATGTTTCATCTTTTGTTGAAAATATTTCAAAAATATCTGCTATTTTATATGATAGACTTAAAAAGAATTCTTCTCCTTGGACTGATGAACACACCAAGACTGTTAAGATTATAAAAGAAAAGGTTAAAAATATTCCTTGTCTTATACTTGCAAATCCTCAATGGGAAAAAATAATTGAAACAGATGCTTCAGATATAGGATTTGGAGGAATTTTAAAACAAATAAATCCTAAAGATAAACAAGAAATACTTGTTAGATTTTATTCAGGAAAATGGAATCCTGCACAAAAAAATTATGCAACAGTAGCTAAAGAAATTTTTGCTATAGTAAAATGTGTTATAAAATTTCAGGATGATTTATATAATCAAAAATTTATTATAAAAACAGATTGCCAAGCAGCAAAAGGTTTATATAAAAAGGATTTGAAACATGATATTTCTAAGCAAATGTTTGCTAGATGGCAGGCTTATTTAGCTCCTTTTGATTTTGAAATTGTTTATAAACAAGGAAAGGACAACAATTTGCCTGATTATTGAACAAGAGAATTTCTTTCATGACTACAGATGGGATCATATTTCCCTAATAGAGGAAGAGGAAGAACTCCTCGTGTCATTGCCCAGCATGGTAAACAGAAACTGATTTCCCAGAATATTTCTGGATCAGGAAATATGCCTGACAAAAATCATCCATTATATGGAGATTTTCAAGAATTTCTAAAAACAAAAAATCAGGAATATAATCCTGAAAATAAGGAAGAATCTTCCTATGCAAGTATTACTACTGAAGAAAAGAGTAATATACTCTTTAAAAGAACTGAATTTAGAGATTTAATTCTTCTTATAGAAGATAAAGACATTCAGTGGAAAGATAGTCCATGGACAATTATGGAAAGATATATTCCAAATGGAACTTTTATATGTGGTTCATATAAACCAAGAGGATTTTATGAACAAATGCTTAAAGCATTAGAAAGTGTTGAAATTGAACACTTCAATTCTGGAAATAACCAGCAAAGTGAGTACGCTTACTCAAAATTTACCATCAAGAAGATTATATCTCTTGAAGAATGGGGAATATCTCCACTTATTGAAAAGGAAGCTATGCATCCTACTCAAAGACATACTTATAAATTTAATTTTTGGGATTATGTCGAAGGTTTTTATAAAACCCTTTTCTTTGAAAATAAGAAAAGAAAACATACTTGGCTTATCAAGATATGTAGCAATTGCTCACACCATCCAGTTAATAACTGGTTTTATGATTGGTGGAAAATATTTGGTACTATGGTAGATATTCTACCAGAAACATATAAGAATTTGATGGAGGAATGGACATTAGTTTCACCCTCTGTTGAAAAGAATACCATAAAGGGTCAAACCCCTTGTAAATTCTTCATGGAATCAGGTATTCCATGGATATGGAAATGGTCACCAGAATTCGGTTATACCGAAAATGGTACTCCTTGTTTATGGAGAATTGGTTATACCAAGATGTGGGATAAGATGACAAGAATTGATCCTACTACTGGGGAATTATATTCTCAATCTACCATTGACAATCTTAATGAAAAAATAGAGTTTTATAAACTCCAAAAAGAAAATAAAAAAGAAGAAGAAAAGGATTCTAATAGTCCTTTTAAAAGAATTTCTCAAAAATATTCTGGAACATTTTCTAGACAAAAAATGATTGAAATATACATTGAAGAAATGAAAAGTGATCTTTTCCGAAATCTTCAAAATACAAGTTCAGGTTCAAAATCTGATACTTCCATGTTATCAGATTCCAGCAATAGGGAAGAAACAGAGAATATTTACTCTGATCAGGAAGCTCAAGACCAAGAGGAAGATAATCCAGATCTTAGTGTGTCATTTGACATACTCAAAGAATCTCTAATAGAGAAATTTAAGGATAAAAAATGATTCTGTATTTTATTACAAGAAACTTTCCACACACTCTGTGGAATCCTTATTTTAATCCAGTTCTATACGAAGGTTATGGAAGTATGAACAGGGCCTTCACAATCAAGCACAAAATCAAAATCATCAAACAAATGATTAGAGAAACGAAAAGTCTTCTCATCGATGATCCATATTTTCAGAATGAGGAAAATACAGCAAGGCTTGTTGACTTATTCAAGCTAAGAGAATCGCTTAAAGCATTCAAAACTCAAAGTTCTATCCTGGCAGCATAAGGACAAAAGGAAATGACAGACAAAGAGATAAGATTCTCTACTCCACTTATCTTAGTGGACCCTTGTAATAGACTAGTGGACAATACAATCCATTACATAGAGCATCTCTACTGTTTGCTTTTATAAATCATCTTTGTAATAGTTAGTTTTTTCCTCTATTTATAGGCTTAGTCTTTCATTTGTTTTCTTCATGCTCGAGTAAAGTACTCACCCCTTCTCTTCTCTCTCCACCCTCTCTATCACCCTTGTAAACCTCCCTTGTGTTTAATATAATCTTGTATTTATTGGTGTTCTTCAATATCTGTAAGTATTTATATTTCTACACTTTATTTTTTTTATGATATTTAAAAGCCTACCAATGGTGGGCTAGATCTATATGTGTTAGATCATAGCTACTGGTTCTTATTAAACATGATTGTTTAAAATGTAAATTGAAACATGAATATTAATGAAAGGTTAAGACACTCAGGGTTGAGGCTTAAGTCTAAGATGTTTATAAAAATCCTAATGTTCACCCTTTTGCCGTTTTAGCCAGGAAGGCGTTTAGGCGTTCATGGGTTGAAGGGGAAGTTATAAACATCAAATTCTTAAATGCTCGGTAAGTCCTAAGAGTTTAAATGTCTGGTAAAATTATCCTTTGGTCTTTAATATTCATGCATCCTGGGTTGGAAAAAAAAAAATATATATATATATTAGTAAGAAATTGAATAAACTAACAAAATTATAAAAAATAAAAAATTGTGGAATTTATTACTATGATTTTAAGGATGAATTTTTTTTGTGCATTATAATTTTGATATTGCACAATAAAATAAAGAAACACTAACATTGTACATTTTAAGGAGTTTCTTTATGCAAAAAAAACATATTTATGAATAAATATAAAAATAAAAAACTAAAATAGAAAGTTGAAAGTTTGACTTTTAACCGGATTTTACTATTTTGGGAAAATATGAAATGATCATTTTGTTAAAATCAATATAAAGTCTCATTAAATGTGGCAATCAAAATTTGATAATATCTCAATAACATCGATTTTTATTCTTATTCAAAAAGTACTGTATATATATAGATATATTTTTAAAAATTATATATATATATATATATATATATATATATCAGTAACCTTTTTTTTTTTATGTTTATATGTATGACAAAATTTTGATTTGCCAATATAAATGATATAGATTGAATTTATATATTAAAATTATTCAAAAGTTACATGTGCAAATCGATTTTTTTAAATGTGAAATTTATTACCATAATTTAAGGTTGAAATTATTTGTTCAATTATTCTTTTAATATTGCACAACATGATAAGGAAAAACTAACATTGCACCTTTGAAGAATCCATATGCAAAAAAACATATTTGTGAATTAAAAAAATAAAAAAATAAAAAAAGAAGGTTGAAGTGTTGACTTTTGGCGAGAAATTATTATTTTGGGAAAATAATAAAAAATTCAATATATATATATATATAGATTTGATATGATAAATTGTATATGATTAACATTATGCGTTAAATACAAAAATCAATCTAAAATATGACAGGTTTTCATTTACAATCTTAATTTTTTTTATTCAATTTCAATCTCAAATTTAAGAGTTTTTTCAAATTGTAACCTAAACATATTTTTTCTAAAATGTTTCTAAAACAATGCATAACATGTAACTTTTATAAGGGTAACTATATCACTAGAAAAAAATTGGCTTCAAATTGAAAAACAATTATCATACTTTTCAAGATTCTAGCACCCCTGTCTATTGTAATTAAACGTGATTGGATTTTTCCAAATTAAATCACTAAATTGTTGAAAGTTCACATCGGCATTTAAATCACTAAAGTCAAGCATACATTTTTTTTTCTAATAATTTTTTTTAACTCTTTAAATATTTAACTTTCTATAAATGACATTCTGAATAATTCAAAAATCATATTAATGAATTATTGATAGTATATTGTCATGCATTTTCAAAATAAACCTAAACTTCTAGAATATTAATTTTAGAAATAACTTATTTTAATATGATTGTGATGCATTCATGTTGCCAAAATAAATTGTCGTCATTATTTTTTAAGAAAAATGAGTAATTGAAAATGACTATTAGGGGTGATAATGTGATAATGAGTGGGTTTGGGGATGGTATTGTCTCCCCATACCAAATCATTATATCTAATATTGTCTCCGTTTTGATAATCTGGTACGGGAATGGGGATTCATCATTCGGGGAACGGATTTCCCGCAGGGATTCAGTTCCCCAAATTTGATTTTCTACAAGTTAATTTTTTTTTAAACAAATTTTAGTAAATTAATATCAAAATAGTCAAAACAACTCATAAACATCAATTATTGATCCAACATCAAATATCATGAATTTATAGATCTACCTTTTAAAATAAAAATATGAAATACATAATCAAAATGACAACATAATCTAACAAGTTAACTTCAATTGCAGTGGTGTCTGGTGTGAGTTACAAACTTGCAATTTAGGAAATAGAGTTTGAATTGTTAATTACAATTTAAGATATTAAATTAATAGTTATTTTTTATTGGAATTGATGGAGGTTGGTGGTGTGTTACAAACTTGCAATTTAGGAAATAGAGTTTGAATTGTTAATTACAATTTAAGATATTAAATTAATAGTTATTTTTTATTGGAATTGGTGGAGGTTGGAGCTGTGACCCATGAGGAGTTAATGACATGAAATTTTTTGGATTTTTTAATATTGGGTGGAAGCATGAATATCATCCCCGTGCTATCTTCATAATTTTTAAATGGGGAATCACCATCCCCACCCCATTTTCCAATTCGATCGGGAAATCCCCGCACATTAATATTGGTACCCCGACGGTGAAATTGCCACCCCTAATGACTATCTTGATTCATTAAGTGAATTATTTAAAATTAAAATTAAATACAAATTTTGAATGGAAATATGAATTATTCAGAGCGCGCGAAATGTATCCTATGATAGTTATTATTTTAGTATGTATGAAAGATATAAAAATGGATTTGTTCAATAGATAAGAATATGATCAAAATCTAGTACCTAATAGAAGATTTCCAATTAAATATTAGAAGATCTAAAAATCTTCTATATTATATAATTTAAGAAAGTTTTTTATAAGGAATATTATGTTTAGATTTTATATATATATATATATATATATATATATAATGATTCCCTACCAATCGTTGGCACATATGAATATGTCCATTGTTGATGTGTAAAAATTTCATTCTTTGTGATTTGAAATTAATGATTATGTTGGATTTGTGACATATCAACGGTGGACACATATTATTAGATTAGTAGACATATATATGTAAAATAGACAAAGTCTTGGGTGAGACCATTTCACGGATCTCATTCAGTGAGACCAGTCGGGTCGGACATAAGAACTTATGTAATACTTTTGTGTATTAGGTAATATTTTTTATATATTAGGTAATACTTTTGTATTATAAGATGTTTTTGGGTTGGGTCGTACTATAAGAAAATATGTAATATTTTTACACAAAAACTTATGTGCACCAGTTGCACATAAGTGAAATTCTGTACAATCCATATATTTATGTTATAAATATAGTACATTTATGTACAAATATCCGTACCTTTTAAAATGAATATGCATAAATGTATTATATTTATAACATAAATGTACTACATGTATAACATAAATGTATGGATTGCACGGTGCAACTGGTGCACAGAAGTGTTACTCATATTTGTATGTGTATTAAGTAACTTTTTTGTATATTAGGTAATACTTTTGTATTATAGTAATTTTTATGCTCTTCTCCCTCATGCATGAGTCGTGCAACATGTAATGTTTTTGTGTATATTAGGTAATATTTTTCTATACATTAGATTATATTTTTGTATTATGTACATATACTACATAATATAATAAAAAATTACCTAATATATAGAAAAATATACCTAATACACAAAACAGTTCTGTTACCCCACCCACTGTTGGTACATTAATGCCCCATTGTTGTTGTATCACATATCTAGTATACTTATTAACTTCATTTCTATATAATCAGGAGATGAGATCATTACATATCATTGATGTGTGTATTAAGAATTGTCCACTATGGACATTTTAATATGTTCGATACACACAAAAGCATTATATAATTTCTTATGTCCAACCTAACTCGTCCTGTTTCACGAAATGCGATCCATTCATGAGACGGTCTTACTCAAGACTCACTCTATAAAATAATGATTCTCTACCCACTTTAGACACATATTAATATGTCCATTGCTGATGTATAAATGTTATGATTTAAAATTAATGATTGCATTGGATTGGATAACAGACAAACCTGCTTATATATATAGCATATAAAATTCAAAAATAATTATTATATCAAATTATTTATTTAGATTTTTGATAATTTTTATGTTTATTAAAATTATATCATTAGAATTTGTTCAAAAATAGTATGCTGGATCATAATGACGATTCTCAATTAGTTTAATATTCATCATCACGAGATCATAATCAATTTAATAAATCTACTTATTATATATCATTTTAATATGGAATAGTATTTAATCTATATTTAGTGTGTTGTCAAATTGATTCAAAATTTATTTCATATTATATTACATGTGTAAAATGCATCGAACCCTTTGTGTTTTAAAATTTTGCGTCAGTCCCCTTCTGTTTGACAATGTATACATTAAGTGATTATATAAAGTTATAACATTCTCATATACACATTAACATTGTTAATATCTTTTTAAAATTTTCTATTATACCCTTTGTATATCAAGAGTCGGATGTAGTTTTAAAATGAACTAGTAATACTCCCGCGCGATGCGCAATTTATTATTTATTATGAAAATATATACAATTTGCAATACTAAAATGAAGTTGTTATATTAAAATGCTTTTCATGTCATTATTATTTCGAAATTTGTAAAAATCTGTGTTTTTTTTAAACATTAATATTCAACAATTAAATTTGAAAATAAAATTGAACAGTATATATAATAATAATAATAACAATAATAATAATTTGCTGTTTGAAAGTTTTAATTTCTAAATAATTAAGAAGTGATTAATTATACTTACTAATATGTTTTGTTTATATTTTTGTTCCTTTATATCTTAGAATTATTTTTACAATTTGAAAATAATTTTCTGACTTGTTTTCAAATGAATTTGTTTAAAAAACATTATATTTATTCTAAAATTTAGTTTATATTTAAAAAAATTACGTTTCAAATTAACTTTACATTCTAAAAAAATATTTTCTTAGATTTTTGAAATCATTTATCAAATTTTTTTAGAGCGTATTATAGTTTTTTAAAATAATTTTAAATTAATTATATCTATTTATTTGAAATAATTTTGAACAAATCACCAAATATTTTTATTAGTTTTAGTAAAAAAGTTATTCAATTTATTGATTTTTATAGTACACAATATATATTACTTATTTATTTGAATTAATTTTTAAATTTTATTTGTTAATTTTAGATTGTTAGACTTAACTTAAACTCACAAACCATATTATTATTAATTTCAGATTTTATTATTATTTTAATATTTGTATAATAGTTTTCAAACTTTTAAACATTTTACAACCCTTCATAAATGAAATTTAGATATTAAAACTATTTTTCATATTTATATATTAAAATTATAAATTAATTTTCAAATTTTTTAATTTTGGACAATGTTTAAATTTTATTATTTTCAAAATTTAATCATATTATTAAAATATAATTATATCATTTAAGATAGCTTCTTTTGTTTCATCTCTACTCCTATATATAAATTATAGGGTAATTCTACTATACACCGTTGTATTAATACATCGGTTTTTTTTACTGCGATAACTTCTCTGTAAGGTAACTTT
The DNA here is from genome assembly GCA_946896805.1 of Scutellaria galericulata. Lineage (NCBI taxonomy): Eukaryota > Viridiplantae > Streptophyta > Magnoliopsida > Lamiales > Lamiaceae > Scutellaria > Scutellaria galericulata. The sequence continues at coordinate 13,760,004 of OX335791.1, read as the reverse complement.
TCTGTTTTGGGTTGAGCTTCACTGTTGGACATTCCCACACTCATTTTACATCCTAAGTTGCAATAGACTCCTTTTTGTTTGCATTTGATTTTGCTTGTATTTAATCATTGTAAATCAATCATGCTATATGTATAAATCGAAATAAATGTAAGTGAATTATTACAATAATTTTTGTTCATTCTGAATTTATTAATACGTAATATTACATGCATTTGGTTTGTTGAGATATATTGTTGCATCCAAATCTAAGCCTTATATTGTTGCATCCAAATCTAAGTCATACATTGTTGGGATACAACTATCCATTGAAATCAATATTCGAAATCTTATTTATGATTTAACAGATTGAATAGATTTAATTAATTCACGTTGCATACTATATTTATTGTAAGCCATACTATATTTGCATCCATTCAGGTTGCATCCTATTTCATCGGATATTGGCTACATGTTAATTCATCTAATTTATTGAAAATAGGACGCAATGCAATGGTATGCAGTAGTATTCAATGCTATGCAATTGCAATGGTATGCAATATATGCTATGTAATGGTATGCAATCGTATGCAATAGTATGCAATACAATAGTATGCATTGCATAGCAATGCAATGGTATGCAATTGCAATGGTATGCAATATATGATATGCAATAGTATGCAATATATGCTATGCAATGTTATGCAATCGATGCAAATACGATTTCCAACAGTGAACTTCAATGCATATATCCATGAATTAATAACAATACATTAACCAATTAACAACACAACGTGTAAGTGAATGCAATGTAAATGGATGCAAATATGATTTTCAACGGTGAACTTGAATGCATGTACCAATAAATTAATAACAAAATATTAATCATTTTGTTGAACCGTCTGTATTATTCATATTATTTAATTAATTATATTTAAAAGTCGGCCTCGACATAAACCTTTATATCTTGTGAAATAAATATAATTTAAAGAAATGATTTTATAATATTATTAAATCACAATGTAAAAAAAATACTTGTGGTTCATCACCAACCAATCTTTTCGAATATATAAATTAAATTGCTTATTTTTAGGTAATGAAATTTTGAATTTTTTTTTTATAAAACTCCTTTGAAAATGTATTTACTTTATTTTTGTATCCAATTATTAAATAATATTGGTGTTGTCTTTGGTGTTTTTTATATATCTATATTTTGTAAATATAAGGTCGAACATGCATATCCAATCCAAATCTAAATATAACATAAGATACCAAAATCCATCCTAATCGAATCCATATATTCTCTAATTATGAAAATCCATCTAATCAAATCCAGATCTAAATTAACATGACGTTGGCATAGCCACATGATGTCAACATTGTATGCAATGCTATGCAATATTATGCAATATTGGATGAAATAGTATGCAATGCTATGCAATATGCATTGCATAGCAATGCAATGGTATGCAATGCTATGCAATTGCAATGGTATTAAATATATGCTATGTAATGCTATGCAATAGTATGTGTAAAACCCCAAATTATATTTTGACTACATCATGTATAATAAGAATTTTCAATAATTTAAATTAGATTTAAATAATAATATTACTAATATAAATAAGTATAAACTATTAAATAAAAATAAAACAAAAATTTATTATATATAAATATATACACACACAAACACAATAAGAATCTGTATTTTAAAAGTTAATGTTTTCCTGATCCTGTTATTAAAATTTTACTAATTAAAGTTAATGTTATTAATTACATATTATTTTGAAATTTCTTTGATGGTAATTAATTATTATCGATCACCAATGCTTGAAACTAAGATTTCGTTTTACAAAATAATTTTTAATCATATTAATACAACGAATATTTTATATTATATGTTGTTTTCTTCATTTGTAACATTAATACAACGAAAATTTCGAAATACAAAATTTTGAAATTGAAATATTACATGTCTTCCAGTAAACGACATAAGAAAAAACATTAAGTTTAATTATGAAATCATATATATATATATATATATATATATATATATATATATTGTCAATATAAGGTCGATACACATAGACTTAGAATCCAAATCTAAAAATACCTTAACATACAAAAATCCATCCTAATCGAATACATATATCATCGAGATATGAAAATCCATTCTAATCAAATAAGGATCTCCCAAATCGAATACATATATTGTGGAGATATGGAAATCCGTTCTAATTTATCGGATCTAAACATGACCTACGTATCAAGATAATGTAGATCATAAATTATATATAAAATATGAATTCATTAATTGTGATTGGAATAACTCAAAAAAATAATTCAGTTACGTTAGTTAACAACTAAGATGCAAGATTTTAATGATGAGATTTCATAACAAATATCCAAATATATTGAATATGGATCTCAAATGATTCGTAATAACGAGATGCATAATACAAACATATTCGATTGCGGTTTTATGGTTGCAGATTAATGCTATATACAATTAATGAAGAAGGTAGATTTAGACTACATTGCCCAGACTCTTTTGGTTGTTGGGAGAATTCTTAGTTTTTACTAAGGTAATTTTTCAAAACAGGTAAAAAAGGTAAAAAATAAATGAAGGGTCATGATGCAATCATTTAAGATTTGATGGCTGAAAACACCGGTGTATTAATACAACGGTGTACTATGGAAGGACCTAAATTATAAGATATGACTTATTAGGTAAGATATATGTGAAGTTTATTTTAAAAGATATTTAAAAGTTATTATTATTATTATTTTTTTCTATTGATTGATAGTTTGAGAGAAAAAATGATAAATTTATAAAATTTGCCAACTTTTCTTATTTTATATATAGTATAGATTGATGGTTCTCTTATTTCAATATTTTCTTTTTATCCAAATAAATCCGTGTTGCTCATCCAAAAATCCCCTATCCCGAATTTGGCTTTCTCGTCGCTCCCACCCTCTTCAAACTCGACCCACCCACCCAAACCCAATAAATCTCAAAAGAAAAAAGAAAAAAACAAAAAGCGTTAGAAGCAGAGTTGCTTTACACCTCAGATATGCGCGTATCACACAATATACATACAATTCTACGTATATATACTTTCTGAAGAACCCCATACAATCTCTAGGCGAAAATCCATTTGCCCTTATTTGGTAGGCGATCAATTTTCTCATGCTGAATTCCTTTGTCGTTGCTCGAATCTGTGGATTTTACTGTTTCTTGTGAGAATTTCTGACGTTTATTTTTGTTTTTTGTTTTCTGTTTTCGTTACGATTCCCCTTGTGCTGGATTTTACGATTATTTTGACCATGAAGGTTGAATATTTAAAGTTTTTTGTTGATGCTAACTCTTTTGCTATGTGTTTTAAAGATTAGATTACAAATTTTGAATCAAATTGATTTTTGATTTCTTTGTTCTCTGTTACCCACGATATCAGTCTTCATTTTCTAGTTGTTCTGTGGTTCTATGATTTGTTTTGCAATTCTATTTTTTAAGTTCTATCACATAGTATCAAACATGAAGGGATTTGTTTTCCTTACTTAAAGGTTTAATTTTAACTGGTTGCATACAAATCTTTCTATGTATTGCTTCTTCCGTCTATAGTATGCCAATATTTACTTGCATTATCCTTGGATTTATCATGCACTTTATGAAAAGTTAACAATTTATTCTTGTTGGAGTTATATATCAAGAGCTCTATTCTTGTGTTCTTATTACCAATCATCAAATCTGAAACATTATATGGTTGTATATGCTTGTGTTACAATTTGCTGGACCATCAGGTTTTTTATAATTAGCTCACCATATCTAAAGCTTAATTTGGTTTTGATGATGGTTGTAGTGAGGCCTCAGGCACTAGAGACAATAGTTGGGATTTTTCCCCCTCGGATGGGCTGTTTTCAGTCTACTTCAAGAAAGCAGTTTCCAGGACATGAAGACCCCATTCTACTTGCTTCACAAACGGCTTGTAAGTTGCTCTTTTCCTGGATCTCTTTTCATTTTTCAGGTCGAACAGCTTTGTAGCTTAGGCATGTAAATTGTTATCCTTGTCACTCTAGCATATTGATATCATTTGGAAATTTGACTAGGGATGTTGAAGAACGTGTAAATGAATTATAACCTACAGGTATTGATGATATAACTTAAATCATTCAAATAGGAAACAACTTACTAGGTCGCTAATGTGCCTGGTGACTAAGTGTGCTAGTTAGTGTATTAGGCTAGTACCATTACGTCGGTAGGAGTCTCATTTATTACTCAGTTTTGCTTCATCTATTGCTTACTCAATTTTCAAAACATTCATGCTTTTTTTTTTTTAGTCCTGAAACAACAGACCAGTACCACCACTAATGTTATTTTTCATTTTTTTTGTCTATATAATTGTAAAAGAAGTACTTCATGCATCCTGTCTATATCTTATACAACTTTGCTTGAACTTCTTGATTACATTACGTATTTTCAAATTAGATTTAGATTATCGGGCAACACTTGAGTTTGACATGTATCTTATTACTGGAATTTGTTGTGGTGTTCACCTTTTCTGCAGTTTCTTTTTCTATAGTTACACACAGTACTTTCATGTCCATCCTTTTCTTTTGCAGTTAGTGTGAGTGAGGTTGAAGCATTATTTGAGCTGTTTAAGAGCATCAGCAGTTCTGTCATCGATGATGGGCTTATTAATAAAGTAAGTTTTACCAGAATATTGGACGAGATAGCTTTCGTTCTTTTTCTAACTCACTTTGGCAATATGTGGATGTCTTTTGGGTGTTTTGGGAGAAGAAAGGGTTCAAGTTTATTGAAAAATGCGATGAATTGGAATATAACGAAAAACATGAAATTGTGAAAGGAAATAAGTATTAATCTGTAGGAATTTTCATTCATTACTTTTCACTTTTATTTTCTATCTTGAATATAATGGTCATCATCATCAACACCCAAACTTGCTACTTGTCGTGTTGGCTATTATGATATTTGTTCTCCAGGTTACGTGAGCTTCTCACACACACACTACCACTTAATTGGGTGATGACTAAACATATAGGCGTTGATCTTTTAGAACAAATATTTCATGAGTCGTGATAAGATAGTTGTTTGGTTGTCATACGCCGAACACCAATGTTCACATATTTCCTACGGTGCAATGCTGTGACCATGTAGCTCATCAGCCCTTCTCCTTTACCCAGGCTTGTGATTGGTCACCACAATGGTGGAGTTATCTTGAATATAATAGGAACATGTCAATTTGTCATCTTTCTGTTATATATTACTTTAAAGGGTCGATCCTATTGCTATGTGCTGCAGTATCATGTTTTTTTTTTTTTTTTGCATTGTAATATATGTATCCCCAAGTTATCAGCTCCGATATAATGATCCTGTGACACATATCTCTTTCTCTCCCCTACCTTCTCTTCTTTTGGTTGGAATATGTTTTATGTTTGTGCAATATTTTCCTCTTTAATTTTATGTCATTGGTACTCACCTTAGAGACATATTGGTACTCATCTGCTGTTTGCTATTCTGAACCTTCTTTAATGTGCAGGAAGAACTTCAGTTGGCTTTGTTCAAGAATAGGAAAAAAGAGAATCTTTTTGCAAATCGGGTAAATAATTGAATCTAGGCATTTTCATGATATTTTGCACATTAATTTGTTGAGTTGGGCATTCATGAAAACTTGGATGCTTGCTATTTTAGAACCTTGAGGATGCCTGCAAAGAATACTATGAGGAAAACTAAGAGTCATGGATGCTTATGTTGTTGCTTCTTGGATTATGATGAATTTGATAAACATGGAGGTTATGTTGAAAAATATACTTGGAGTTGTTAATATTAGTAATCCAGTCAGATTATGATGATAGGAAATACTTACAAGACTGGAATTGTTAAGCAAGAAGGAGATTTTAGAAAAGGAAAAAGAATAATTAGGGGAACTGAAAAGAAGATGGTACTCTCCGTACAACTTGTGTCGATATAATAGCTAAGATGCCCTAGAATTTTGATGAAGCTTGATAATCTGAAATTGATACCTTAAATTTTCTTCCAATTTCTTCTTCCAGCACTAATTAAGGCTGAGATCATAATTACCAAACGTGATCCAAGTTTGATGCTTCATAATCTTCATATTTATGAAGTATTGAAGTTGTGATTCAAGTTTCTGGAAAGGCTGCATGCTGCATTAAATAAATCCTCTGAAAATCATTTAGTTCTCCGTTTCACTAAGGCTATTAGAATAGCTAGCAGATGAATTTCTTAAGGAGTTGCTTTTAAACTCCAAATAGACCGTTCTGGAGTGTAGGTATTCATGTTTATGTTCATTTTACTATTCAGTTTTTGGTGATTGCTAGGGACCCTCTTCAATTATCAGAAACCATGATGATTATATGATTGCAGTTTGTAGTTATTAGCTGATAGTTTTAGATACACTGCCCTTGATTATCTTTACTCCACTTGAATTTTCTATGAGAAAGCATCTGGGATTTGCCATTGTTCTTGTGCTCTTCAGTAATCAAACTTCTTTCATTGGTGGTCATATGTATGACTGCCATGCTTCAAAGAGTAGGTATTTTTCATACCTTTTGTATTGAGCGACTCAAACAATTCAACCTCAGGAAAAGATGAGTTCATTGGAATTGATGTACAGTCACCCTCATGCTAGCAACACATTGACATGGATTTGGATGATGCTCTATCATCATCGTGACTTTGGTGCAACTCTTTAGCCACAACATTTAGACTGCTGCCACCATCAGTAAATAAGAGAAAATAGCCTCCCTTGACTAGATACGTGAGTGTATGGAAAATATCGGTATGTTTCCATTAAGAAAGGATGATTGCTTAAAATTTTAATATAAAGGCTATCAAGAAACGATTAAGGCCTTTAAGACTTTAAAATGAAGAAATGAAGATGAAAATTGGCGAAAAGGCATTAACTTTGTAATCTCTCCAATGCTTTTAAACTTTGCAATCTCTCTCAGAAAGTTGAAAGGATCCATCCATTTACATTGCAAGTCTTGCAGAATTAAAAGTTGCCTGTTTTATATACTTATTGGATTTGTTTTGACTAGGAGAATTATAAGCAACACTAGGATGGAGGACACTTTTCATCAACTGGGATTTAGATTAGACTACCCTTCAGCTTGGTTTGGGGTGTTACTAATTTTTTGTTAACCAACCTAATAATTAAAGATACACTAAAGCTTTAAGTCTAGCAAAGAAATAAAATACGAGTTCTATTGCAAACACTTGTGCTATCCCTTCTTGATAAAATAACCTACATGCATCTGAATTTGTTGATACTTCAGATAAAGCTTTGACCGGTAAAGTTGGATTCCCTCCCTTTTTTTCCCTTCTATTGTAAAATGTTCAAGTTTGTTATCCATCCAATAGTGTCCTCTTATATTCTCTTTTTCAATCCTTGAATTCGTCAGTGTTTTATATGGCCAACTTTTGCTTGCAGATTTTTGATCTATTTGATGTGAAGCAAAAAGGAGTAATTGATTTTGGTGATTTTGTTAGATCACTCAATGTTTTCCATCCAAATGCACCACAAGAGGACAAAATCAATTGTAAGATGATGATATATATTTTAAGATAGTTTATAATTTATATTACTTATTCCTTTTGCTTTATTCATTCCAAATTTTTACAGTGGATGAAATTGTTCTAACTGTTGAGTTCTTTTTTGGTCTTGAAGTCTCATTTAAGCTATATGATTTGGACGGAACTGGATATATTGAACGACAAGAGGTAATTCTTGTAATTTTTTGGTAGGTTTCTGCCATTTCAGTGTAAAAAACAATCATGTGGTTGTTATTGTGCTATTTACTTAGAAAATGGTAGACACTGCAAAATTTGAATCAGAGTTGAGGATGGTGAACTGGCATATGAACTAACTGTCTTATGTGATCCGAAGTCCTAGACTTCAGATCTGCACTTTTAACTCTATTGAATGTTAATTTTCTGTTTTGACTCACTAGGGATTGTTACTGAAGGCCAAAGTCTTTAACCTGAACTGTTGTTAAGTATCAAGTTGACATATTGTTTGTGCCTAGCTTTTAGAAACCCAACGGCTCATCATTGTGCTCAGCGATATTTTTCTTAGCATCAATTTGTATTCTTGGCATTTCAAATTACATTTTCCCACACTATTTTCCAAATTGATATTGGATATTTGTCGTTATATTTTGTTGTTTTAGATCAATGTCCTTTTTCCAATAGACAATCATGGACTATCTGCGTTAGATCAATATCACTTTCAGAATCTCAAACACAATTGTACTATATCAATGTAATTCCTGCGGTGGTCTTTTTGATTGAATTTCAACATCTGGACCGAAGTATGCTATTTCCCATCCATGTAAGAATATTCCTGAGAAATCATGGCATAGTTGCATGAACTGTTATTTGTTTGCAAGCCCATACCCACTTACCTCTCTCTGGTCTCACTATGAAAGTGAGTTTGTCTCTCCTTTTCATATGTGAGTAGTATACTAGTATGCATGTGATGCTGCCCTTTCCTTTTCCAATTCTAAATTTATTTGAGGGTACTTTGTATGGGAAAATTTATGATGAGTACAGAATCTGATCTGTAGAGGTGTAGGTTAGATTAAGTCTCCAAGTTAGCATTTCATGAAACTAGGCCATACCTCAGGGCCCAGGGGTTTCTCAGTGTCATCTGTTGCAACCAGTGATTAATTAAACCAGATATGGTTTCAATACGCCCTATGGTATCAACACACCGGCCAACGTGGGATTATAAGTTTTTTTGAACAGAATGTTGGTTTATATCATGTAGGTAAAGCTTCCGTTCTTGCTGATTCTTCTTGTCAAAGTTAGAGTCTTGCTAGTTCTAACTCTTGTGAATACACAGAAACCTATACCTATCATTTTTACTGCTACCATGTTGCATGAATGAATTATTGTGGCTTAAGTTCATTTTTCATTTACTCATACAACATATAGTGTGCTTTTCATTATTCTTATTTTACAGATTTTTTTCGCAGCACATTCCTTGATGGTTAATTTTTTTTGCGAGTTATATATTGGACTCGTTCTCCTGTTCATGGTTCTTAAACTGTATTCACCTAAGAGGAATAGGAGAACTTTAATTGAGGCACTTATCCCTTTGTGCTGTGCTTGAGAACAAAGTTCCTGATACATATATATGTTAATGAGCTCATGCTGAAGAAAGTGTTTGTTTCCCTTCGTTTTAAATTTTATTCAATATCAGGGTTTTTCAGACTTGGTATTTTGGCAGGTTAAGCAAATGTTGATTGCCCTTTTATGTGAGTCTGAAATGAAGTTGGCTGATGAAACCATTGAGATGATATTGGATAAGGTAAGTGGAGTGACATTATCTATCACGTTGTCCTTTGGCTTGAGGTTCTTGTTTATTCTACTCACTCTTGTTTGTGACTTCAATTTTTGAGTTCCTGTTCTACAGTTGGTTTAATATATCACGGAAAAAAGATTCTCTCTTCATAAGGCCAATACTGATTCCAGGACATTGTTGACTTCTATGATTGACCAAATTGATGAGAAAATCAAGAAATGTGCTTAAAATGGTTTGAGCATGTATATAGTAGATCTTTAGATGTCCTACTATGACATATATAAAGTAGAATGTGACAAATTAAGTCAGATTTGAAGGAGAGAGAAACATAAAAAAAGACTTGGAAATAAACTATTCCCCTGTGTTCCACGAAGATAGACTTCTTTTCCATTTTCATATATCTCTAATCATAGTCCAATTTTATTGGTAACGGAAGTCATCTTTTAATGTAGTTCCACTGGTAATTTAATTTAATATTTTTTTTTCATTTAGGGTATGAATAAAATAGAATTGAACTTGGAAAATGTTTAAGTTACAACCACATCCTATATGTTTTCTTAATCTGTGTGAAAGATTGTGGTTACCTGTCTTAGTGGCGGTGGAGGGAGTAGTAAAAATGATATATTGTACTTAATTATGAACGACAACATAGTTTGATAACGGCTTAGTTTGCTGATGTATATTCAGTTGTCTAACTAACTCACTTGTTAAGAGCTTGATGCTATTTAGTGCAATCTTTGGCAGACATTTCTGGATGCCGATGTTGACCAGGATGGAAAAATAGACAAGTCAGAATGGCACAACTTTGTGACCCAAAATCCTTCTTTGTTGAAGATTATGACACTCCCATATTTGAGGTACTTACCTTTTTCATGCCATTTATACACAAATTTTCTGCACTATCTAAACAGACTGTCCTGTTTGCTCCAGGGATATAACTACGACATTTCCTAGCTTTGTTTTCAACTCAGAGGTTGATGAAGTTGCTACATAGATGTACTGTATTCTACATTGACATTTCAAGAAATATTTGGCGGATTTTCTGCATAGTGATTTTTGACGAGTGTTGTGTCTGCAGCGAATTTATCATCTTCCGGCATGCCCCCTCTCCATTGTAAAATCATAGTATATTCCTAACAGTGTATTCATTAGTTTTCTGCTATGATCTTACCAAGAAAAGTGTGTGCATCAATAGAATTTTAGCCTCTTTTTCGTGGTACATATATTGAAATGATAACTGCTGAGAAGTGTATTTTGATCTCAAAGTAGAGGAGAGTGAGTGCATGTCAAGATGGCTATAGAATGTATTCCTATAGGATGTGTGACTAAATCTATAGTTGCTTCCTATGAGTGTCAATTATTTGAAAATCCTGTGAATTGTTGAAATTGTTAAAGTTTGAGATTTTGTTCAGGAGAAATACATATTTTGTCCCTGTACTTTTTTTGTTATTTTTTTGCAACTTGTATTTTATTTTATTTTTACATCCTAAGTAACTTTGCTTGTTGTTTATTTTGCTCCCTGTATTCTCATTTTTATTGATTGTTGCCCACTGAAAATAAAAGAAATAAAAGGTGAAAATTGAAAAGACAAAAGTTAAATAATAGTGCTGGGAGAAAAAGTGCACAAATACAAGTATGGGGATAAAAAGTAAAGTAATGAAAGTAAATGGAGTAAAAGTAAAAAACAAACAAAAGAAGTTCTCTAATTGAAAATTGCATGAGAAAACCCTAAGAAGCAAAGTGAGTGCAGTATCTTGTCCTAATTTCCTCAATTGCTCAAACTTTTAATCTCTCTCTTGGGATTTTGTTTTGCTACGAAGAAGTCAAGACGATAGAGCATTTAATACCTTCACCCTCCCTATATGTTGCTTGATGTTCACCCAAAAAAATTTGTTTCAATTCAATAATTAACTTGAGCAAGCCAAATTTGAGATTATTTTTATGTTTCGAAAACCATATTTCTATCATAATCAAGCTTAAAATTCGTTTTCTAATCATGTACTAACTAAAATCCCTTGACTATGGTGAAGTCAATTTTATAAAGTTACACAAAAACTTTTATGTAATGGATCATGCATTCGACCCGACCTGGTCCGGCCCAAACCCGCTCGAACACGCCTCCACGTGCCTAGACGGGTGTGTCCAAACTCACCCAAATTCGCTTCTAGGTGTTGTACCTTTATATTGTGTTAGTCATACATTTATCACACATTTATATTATGTTAGTCATATCTTTAGGGTTATGATATTTTGTACATAAATGTATGACTAATATATAATAGGGATAATTGCCAAAGAAATCACAACCTTTACTCAAATTGCCATTTTAACCAAACCTTTCATTATTGGTCAAAATAACCTAACTTTAATATGTTGTTTGTTTTTTAACCTCGGTCAGCCTCGAAAATTATTTCCGCTGACGTGTCCACTTGCCCGGACACGTCAGCTGCCACGTCTTAAATTCAAAAAAGAAAAAAAAATCATACCATACAAACAACGTCGTTGTGAGTAAATGAATTAAAAATGGTATGACGTCGTTTGTATGGTATGATTTTTATTTTTCTTTTTTGAATTTAAGACGTGGCAGCTGACGTGTCCGGGCAGATGGACACGTCAGCGGAAATAATTTCCGGGGCTGACCGAGGTTAAAAAACAAACAACATTTTAAAGTTAGGTTATTTTGACCAATAATGAAAGGTTTGGTTAAAATGGCAATTTGAGTAAAGGTTGTGATTTTTTTGGCAATTAACCCTATATAATATGACTAACATAGTATAAAAGTCAACGATTTTTTATTTTTAAAGTTAAAGTATTGCACTAACGTTATGATATCTGGACATAAAAGTATGACTAATATAACATAAATGTATGACTAACATAATATAAATGTCAGAGAAAAAAAAATGTATGGATCTAGGTCTATCCAGACCGACCTGCGAATTGCATGTGCAACAAGTGCACATGAAAGTTACTCCTAAAATTAATACTCCATCCGTCCAACAAATATATATTTATAACTAATTTTATATGGATTAATAATAAAAGCTAACTTAGTTATACATTAAAATTTACCTCTAATTTCTATCAGGATGGGTTATTTTCACATTTTCTTTTTCTTCTTAGTCTAAGTTTCGTATGAAATTAGCCTGTTATGAAGAGCTAAATATCCTTTTATTAAAAAATAAGACATTTTCCGCCCACATCTAGCATTGTAAGCGAATCAAATCTAGTTGAGTACCATAATATATATTCTAGTGAATATTCGTATTCATTTAATATTTGACTTACGTACAAATTCGATATATTTTCGACTTGTTTGCAATATTTGAATTTGAAAATTTATACCTAAATTTAATTTGATTTTCCACAATTTAATTGATTTTTTTTTTTTTTTTTACAGAATCAATTAAAGAAATTAATGATACCAAATTGCAAATTCATATAAAAAAACTTACATGATGAAAGAACATTTAAGTTGAGTTTGAATAGAGTGATTTGAAATCAATGATCTAAAATGAAAGGATTCAAATCCACTTAAGCATGAATTTCAAATTTAATTCAAAATAAAAGTGATGGATTTCAAATCCACATCCATCCAAACACTAATTATGAATTTGCTACCGTACATTTTAAATCTTTCATCAAATCCACCTGTCCAAATAGCAGATATGGGATCCTATATAATTCTTGTTCCAATATTAAATCGACATTGTATCATGTACAATTAATAGGATTGGTTAAGAAGGAAATCTTTTCGACACGGCTCACCTCATAGCCACTGTAATATTTTCTTTTCTCTTTTTTAATCTTTTTTCCTTTTCTTTTGCAATTCTTTTCTCTTTCTTTAACCTTTTCTCTACTGCTCTAATCTTTTCTTTTCTATTTCTTTAATCTTTTTTCCTTTTCTTTTGCATATATGTTCTCTTTCTTAATCATTTTTATACGTTGCCTGAATATTTGACCAATTGAATTGAAACTCAAAATTTTCAAATAAAATATTGGAGAAACAAGAAAAAAAACATTGAAAATACTGTGTTGTGGCTACTAATTTACACAAAAGTATAATACTTCTATTTCTAATTGACAACTTCAAGGCATAAATTTGGATCACAAAACATTTGATTTTAATCACTTCTATGATACAAGAACATGACCATAAATTGAGTTAATAAGCAGAAATTTATTAAGATCTCTTTTAATACTAAAAATTTGAAAATTTTAATCATATATATTATTTCTCACCACCAGAGGAACCAACCTCCCATACTTCATGCTTACATATCATTTCTTTGAATTGAAAGTTTTGTTTTATTCTTTGGCCTTTCTAACATAAGTTGCAATATCTTTCTCACATTGATTAACTATGATTAACAAAAATATAAAAAATTGAGTGACAAATTTTATAAAGAGACGTAATTAATTTTTCTTATATATCTCTATGTAAACACCGGTGAATTCTACTTTTACTTGTGCTAAATAAGAACTCTCAATTAATTTTCTCATCTTCACACATATTATTCTCTATTAAAGTTTCTGAAGTAGCTAAAACTAAAATGTCTCTATAAGTAATCTTATATCTAGTTTTTCTATTAGGTGCTCTTTCTATAGCCATAACCACTCTAATCACTTAATATGATATAACTTCACACAACACAAACCCATATTAAATTATTTAGGAAAAATCAATATCAATTCTCAAATATGTTGCTAATTAAGATCCAAAAGGAAATAAATAAATAATGATTTCAACTTGATTTTTTGTTAGATAGTGATATGAACTCCAAATACGTGTTTTATGAGTCTGCATGATATTTCAGTATAATTTATGCATTGTTACTCTATTCAATTTCAAAACAATTTTTAGGACAATTTTTTTTTTTTTCAGATTGCAATCACATAACTTTAAAATACAACTCTGAAGGAGGAAAGAAAATCATGAGAGATATGGTTGAGGAGAGACATATATCAACAACCTCCAAATATATTTAAATATACTTATGTGAACTGCGATGTGCTTGCTTGAAATCTCATATGAGTTTAAGAAGGCAATGCAAAAAAAGAGATTAAAGAAAGAGAAAATAAAAAAGAAAAGATTATAATGGCTAAGAGATGAGCGGCACCGAAAAGATTTCCTTCTTAACCAATCTTATTAATTATACATGATACGACGTCGTTTTAAAATTGAGACAAGAATGGCACACTATATATGGTGAGAGGATCCCATCTGTACAAATAGACCCTTCGATTCCAAATAACTGTTGTTTTAGAGGTTAAAATTTGTTTCTAAATAAATGTCGTTTTAACTTGACTTTATGCAATTTTATTCTCAAATCATCCCTATTAATATTGCTTACCTAAAATTTTGAAAATTTGATATAGTTAGTTTTATGGAATTAATTTGATTATCTTTCCGATATTGAATCCGAAAATTCTCGATACGTGGTATATATATATATATATATATATATATGTCAGATTTTATATTTATTAATCTATGACAAAAACTCTAAGGGCTCGTTTGGTTTGGAGGATGGGTTTAGGTTAGTTTGTTTAAACATGGGATTAATTACTGTTCATCGAAGACAAAAAATGTGTTAATTTAGGTGTTTGGTTTGTAGGTTTAGGTTAGTTTGGATTTAAATTTTGTGTTTGGTTTGAATGATTATAATTCGTGTAATTGGGATTGTTTATAAACCTTTGTTTGGTTTGTAGGTTTGTTATTTTAAAAATGTAAAATCCCGAAACTACCCCTCATTTGTATTAAAGAGATTGCAAGAAAGCCACATTTTGTTTTTTTAATATTACATAATGCAATTGATTGGCTAGGGTTGAGTGAACAGTAGATCACCAAGAAAGCACCAAATTTGCGAGGCAAAGTCGAGCAACAAGAAATTGGGCGAACACACCTTGGCAACAAGAAGAAACAGACTATGTAATGGAAAGGGATTCTCACAAGCTCGTGTTGTGGTCAACGAAAACAATTTCTGTAATTGCACTCTAGAGATAAGAAACAGTTGCTACCCTTCTTCCTAAACCAAGTACGATTCTCCCAACCGAGACGACATTAGTTACAATCGAGGTCAATTGATTACAGGGTTGCCCGTAATATTATGTCTTATAGGTATTATGTTTCCTCTTTCATTTCGATCTACCTTTTGGAATTTTCAAAGAATAGGTTGTTGTATTGTCGTATGAGAATGGTTCACATAGAGTGCAAATTCGATTTTTTTGGATTGGTTTCTCATGTTTATCGTTGTATAATATGTGCAGTGAGTTGGGTGCAATGTATAATACTGGTCTTACGTTTTGGACAAGAATGGTTGCATTTTTTGGAAGAAACATGTTGAGATGCTCTGTTTCGTAACTGATAAGTCTTGCGAAATGGTTTAATGGGTCTAATTTTGTTTGCTTATGACACTAAATTGGATTTTATAATAATGTGTTTCCGATGCGTATTGTGTTTTGTAGTACGAACTCAAACAAAAGTGAAACGTCTAGATATGAGATTGGCCGGGCTGAAATGGATCGTTGCCGACATGCGATTCCGATGCATATCCAAACATCTAAGACAAAAAAAAATCCGATGCGGCGTTTCATGACTTGTCCTCTTCGAGGGGTTAGTTATCTCACACGAATGAATCTCCAGTTGTTATCAAATTGTTGTGTTTACTTACTAAGGTTAGTAGATATTTTGTAATGAAGGGCTTTGGGTATTGTTGTGACTTTCAGAAGGAAGGGTGTGGGGTATTCATTTGGGTTGAGCCGCAGCTTGAGGGTCGTGCTAGAGATGTGGCTCTTGAATGCATTGATAAGATTGATCGATTGAAGGCCGATCTTGCCGTAGATTACATATTCCATTTTTAGAAAATAGATTTTGCATTAATGATATAATTAAAGATGCCCAAAATTCTACATGAACAAAGTGCAACTACTAAAAATATACATATAAAGGGCACAGAAACCTCAATTGTGAACAGGTGCATTGCAAATCATGGACCACCAGTTAGATTAAAATTCAGTCGACATCATAGTTGTTTTTCCAATTTCGGCATATCAACGCTATGTCATGAAAATAGTTTAAACAGATAAATGTTAAAACGGGCCACAAGCTAAAGTCAACACTAATACTGGTTAATCATTCACACATAATCCCCACAGGCACTTCATTCCAACATCAGATTCCATATTGATTATACAACAAAAGATTGTTACATACAAGAAAGCTTATACTACAAATGCAAACATAATCACAAAAAACAAAAGACTAAAACTGTAATCGGATAATACAACATACCGACTTTCAATACGTTGACAATCTGACATTTAAAAACAACATTGAACAACCTATTGTAGAACATCGAAGACAATCCCATTTGTGAATAATTGGTCAGAGAAATCAAACCTTCTGCCTTCGAAAAAGAATTTCAGAAACCAACTACCCATTGCATCAGTTAGGAAGAAAAATTATTTTTGAGCTCATCCCATTTTCATATAACACAATATCCTTATCATGTATCCATCGCAAAACGTAGGGATAGATAAATTAAAACCAAAAAAACAATGGAGATAATGAAGGAATGCGTGACAATCCATTATAAAGATTACATCATACACAAGCATCTTGGGCTTTCTAACAATTTAATAAAATAAAAAACACTACAAGTGGTAGGGGAAAAGATGTCAAGAAATCAATTGATATATTTTATATTGATGAATATTATCTCTGATGTTGTGTTACACCATTTTTCATATTGGATATGATGCAGTACCATAGAGTGGATAATTGCATAAACATGGGGCAGACAACAGCAATTTGATTTGATGAGGCCATTTCAACAATGTCACAACGGCACCGTATTATAAAATTAGTACACTATCACTCACATATAACTTTGTTATGATTTATCACAGTCCAAAAAATATTACTACCAATCATTTCTGCAGATAAATGTTACATACAAATAGATTATTTCCATTCATAATGTGAAACAATCCAAATACGTACAACAACTGGGATGAGCTTAACAATCTTGCAACCAATCATTGATGAAGTAATAAACATATACAAAATTACAAAAAAGTCCACATGATATTTGTTATAACAGGCTCTCTTCAGCATAAACGAATTCATTCCACAATTAAAGTTTGAGTAATTCAATTTACTCATAATGAATCTTAATTTTGAAAAAAAGACAACATTTGACAAATTAATAAACTTAAAAACATACCTTCCCTACACAATCTTCCTGTTGGGCTTCAAACCATAGGACACAATATGCATAAAGCATTACTATTATAAGCATCACAAGATTTGCGTAATGAGTGAAATACTCTGAGTATTTCACGACAAAGTTGGTTCCGGTGTTAATAAAAGTCACTCAACCCACTCAGAGATGTCATTCCACAATAAAGGTCCATGTATCCTAAATAATACATACTCTAAACCCTAACAAAAGTAGAGCGTATTTGGAATACTAGAAAAAACACGATTATAAGACTACATCTATATACTTCAGTTTGGTGGCATTGCTTTTACTTGGAAAAACCCCATTGAAAGCGTTGAGAAAATAGAAAGAA
Organism: Scutellaria galericulata; assembly: GCA_946896805.1. Lineage (NCBI taxonomy): Eukaryota > Viridiplantae > Streptophyta > Magnoliopsida > Lamiales > Lamiaceae > Scutellaria > Scutellaria galericulata. The sequence goes on along the minus strand of OX335791.1, from coordinate 13,742,104 downwards.
GATCTTGCAATTGCAAAATCGATTTCAACATGGAAGGAGTACAAAGAAAAATCGATTTCATACCTGCTTGAAGCGCCTTTTTCTGCCGATGCTTTGAAGATGGCGTTTGAAGGTACCTCGCTAATCGACAAATATCAACACCCACCTCCTCGCCGTTTCATCCGATTCACCTTACAAACGGAAATTGCAAAAAATCCAACGATTAGACACGAATCAGAAAGGGAAATGTGCAGATTGGGGTGACGATTTAACTCATACCTTCGATCCTCTCTCTCTCTGGTGTCTTGCGAATGTCTGTCCCTAGGGTTTGTTTTGTGCACTGATCGATGGGTGCTTCCCTTTTCGGACGATGGCAAAGCTGTAATATGGATGAACAGTAAGGGCATATTAGTAATTGAGGAGCATAAAGTAAGGACATTTTTGTCTAAAAAAAAAGTTACTGTTCGGACAATGAAACCCACCAAATTTGGGCAGTTTATAACACACCCATTTATCACACCTAAACCCATATTATAGACTGGGCCCAAATTACAATACCCCGGGCCCAAATTATAGTCCTTTCTGCAAACAACCAAACCAAACGTGGGTTTGGGTTGGTTTGTAATTTTAAACCAACCCAAACCCTCAAAGCAAACAGGCCCTAAGAATGACACCAATTAACTGGAATTAAAGGGAGTACTAATTAGTAAGCATGCAATTATATATATTATATATATCAATAATTTTTTAAATTATTATAGCAGTTATTTAATTTTTATGAATACTTGAATGAAATATGATTGTACTTATATTTATATTCAAATATCAAATCTTAATACTTTTCTAAAAATTAAATTAGATTCTTATCCAATTATTTCAAGTAAAAAATCTTTATATTCAAATTTGATTACCAAATTATCAAATTTCAATCAAATATGTTGACATTAACATCAAGTAAAATGATCATGCGGAAATAGGATCCTATCTTGTACAGTAAAATAAAAACAAGATCTTCTATTCAGACTATATTTGTTCTGAACTTAAGGTGACTTTTGCAAATTTGGATTTGAGTTTAAGAAGGATTTTGTGATTATGAATTTTGAGTAGAATTATAGTTAATATGTCATTTACATTGTGAATTATAGAAAAATAGATGTTTTTTGTTGGGAGTTATATACAAAAGTAGAAAAATAGATGTTTTTATTGAGAATTCTAGAAAAAGTAGGGAAAATAGGGTAGGAGTGTAGGATTTTGATAATCTTTGTCCAAATATGTACTGAACTGAACCCATCCAAAATTCGAATGAGACAAGTCCTGTCCAAACATAACCTTGGTGTTTCATCTAAAGATTTTTCTAAATAACCATCACACGCCACACATAAATAACATCGCTAATTAACACATAACATTAAAGATAATTAAATATAAAATAAAATACTAAAATAAAAATAAAGGATCACATGCCACTCAACATGACCAACATTGGAATTACTCATAAAAAAAAATTAAAAAGAAAAACCGAAAAGCATTATATATATCTTCCAGCTTTATTCAAGCTAGTTTCATACCCCAATTTTCTCATCTCCTTTCACCTTAAAAAGTAAACCAGAAAGACAGCAAAGAAGTTGGGATTGACATTTTAATACAATTTATTTTCCAGCTGTTAATCATCTTCTACCAGTGGGCCCACCACTGTATAATGCAATGACAGGTGTCGCTCTCTCGTTTTGCATGGCTGCTGCTTACACTGCTTTCTTACATGTTTTTAAGCATGAAAAAACACAAAGTCCATTGCATAAGCTGCTTCAATTCAGGATGGCCTTTTCCGGGTTTCTGTTTCGTGTGAGTTTTCTATTGTTTGTGGTGGCGGCGCCGCTGATTGCCGGTGGACGGCCGCCGTGGGATCCCATCATTCGGTGGCCAACGGAGACGGAGGAGAAGGACTACGGCACCAGGTGGGCGGTGCTGGTGGCCGGTTCTAATGGATATGGGAATTATCGCCATCAGGTGAACTTCTCTAATTAATAACTCATTAATTCTTGAGTACTATTTTGGTTTTGTGATTTTGACAGAGGAATTTTTATTTTTTATTTTTTGAATTTTGTCAGTTTTGGATATAAATGTTGAATTCTTGAAATTTTTGTATATTAGATAGTGGGGAATGCTCTGTGTGTATGTGTGTTTCCTTCCCTCTCCTATGTGTATTTTCTTCAAGTTTTAATTCTCCAAATTTTTAAATCCTCTATTTTAATTATATATCTTGTATTTATTAATAGTTGTAATTTCAGTCCTATAATTAAAATTTCAAATTTTAATCTCGTATGTAATGAAATTTAAATGAAGGTTAACGTCCGACAAAACATACCAACATAAAAATTAGAGTTGTAAATTTTGATATGTATATATCGGACTAATTATATCGATACCGTTTTATTGTTGAGTGACCAATTTCTGAATTTTCTCTGTTTCTTTTTCTTTGATTGCGATATTCAATGTATGATGATGCCACTAATTTGTTATTAGGATCAGGTCAACCGAAGCAATTGGTTTAAATCATACTAAAAGCTTAGCGGAAAGCTAGTCAATGATATCAGTATTTAGTTTGTTGTAGATAATTGATTTAAATGATGGATGATGTACAACTTAGAGCATCCACAACAGTCTGTACTAATTTAGTGCATAATTTGACTAAAGTAGTGCATTTTCATCTCCAACCGTCTACATTAAAAAGGAATATTCTATAGTATTTCTAATTATTAGTTTATTTAATCATATTTTAAAACTTTTGTATAATTGATTAAAATATTTACAACGTAAACATTATTTAATTATTAATTTTTTACTCTTTATATTTTAAATTTAATAAAATAAATCATATGACTACTTGAATGAACCTTAATGTAAAATGAAAAAAAACATACTTATTTTTATTGATGGGGAAATAGATGTTACATAGTAATAATCTCTAATTTTCTGAGTAAGACTACTCTTCCCACAAATTTGAAGTAATTTTTACTATCCATGTTGACAAATGACTACCAGTATTAATTTTAAAATTTTATATTATCATCCACATCATTCAAATTACCACCCGTGTTACATTAAATTTTTTATATTATCATCCATGTTGGAAAATTAACACTTGTATTATCTCAAATTTTTTAAATTAACAAATATTGACAAAATATAAATAAAAAAGAAAGGAAAATAATAGCGCTGAAACAGTTTGGCTTTACAACTAGCGTCGCACTATTCCAACCTCTAAACTAACGCATTGTGGTGCCTTGCTGCATATGCTCTTAATAGTGTATCTAGAATATGACTTTGTTTCTTTTTTTAACATATTTAGTGTTTTGTAAATGCATCCCTTCGGCTTCAACCTCTAACCAGCTATGTCACAAAGGCAAAAATGAATCGTCCGTTTGCGTTCTTGTCCAATTGTGATTGTTTTAAGCTGGAAGCAAGTGGTGAAAAACATTAATCCAGATCAATCAAATTCTATCAAGCATTGTTCGATATTCACTTTTTGGCACACTTAACTTGTTAATGTCAAAGTGAACAAACATTTCTTATATTGCTACTGCATTTGATACAGGCTGATATTTGCCATGCATACCAAATACTTAAAAGGGGAGGCATCAAAGAGGAGAACATTGTAGTATTCATGTATGATGACATTGCAATGAATGACCTTAATCCAAGAAAAGGAGTTTTGATCAACCATCCAATGGGTGAGGATGTCTATGCTGGTGTTCCCAAGGTAACATCTAATTTTTACACTCAAATTACTTCTATATGATTTACAACAATTGCTATTTTATTTTTTCTATAATAATTGCTTTTTGGATGTTCACTTACATGATAATTTCTATAATCCAATGGTAATGGCTGGTTGCGGTGTATTTTAACATAACTATATATGTCGACAGTTATTTATTTCTTCTATTACAATTTCGTTAAATGTGGTCAGAAACTTTAGTATGTGTAGTACATTTTATCATGCTAAGTTAATTGTTCAAATATTAGAAGATATTTTGGTCTTTAGGCTCCTGATAAGTCGACATTATTGTAATTTGTTGGTATATATATTGAATATATCTTTTTTGGCTACTCGTTTTTTAGGACTACACCGGCGAGCAAGTCACCGTAGAGAATTTCTATGCTGTGATCCTAGGTGACAAAAGCTCCATAAAAGGTGGAAGCAGGAAAGTTGTAAACAGTAAACCCGGCGACAGGATATTCATATACTATTCTGATCATGGTGGCCCAGGAGTGCTTGGTGAGTTAGTTCATTGACAGTATATTTCTAATACATTTGTACCCCGTTGAACTATTTTTATAATATTGGTCTAGTATATCTCTCATGTTCCAATAACTCCAAGGATTTTTTCAATTTTAGGGATGCCAAACATGCCTTATCTTTATGGAAAAGATTTCATTGAAGTTCTGAAAAAGAAGAATGAATCTGGCACTTACAAAGAGATGGTAAGTGGTTTCTCTAGGGTATCCTTCTTTGTGCTTCTTCGTCCTATCGAAGGATATACTCTACGACTTTCTTTTGATTTTGTTAAGGTTGTTAGGTTCAAAAATTTCACTTTATTTAATTAGCTTTGACATACGAACGGGAAAATTGATTAATATTGATTGGTATGTTTTGTGGATTTTGAAGATTGTATATATTGAAGCATGCGAGAGTGGAAGTGTATTTGAAGGTTTGATGCCTGATAACTTGAACATATACGTAACAACAGCATCAAACGCCGAAGAGAGTAGCTGGGGAACATATTGTCCCGGGATGGATCCTCCACCGCCTCCAGAGTACACAACATGTTTGGGAGATTTATATAGCGTTGCTTGGATGGAAGACAGGTACATTTGATCTATTGGTTTATTAAGGGACACATAGTTGTCTTTGTAGAATTACTTTTGATAAGTGAACTCATCCCACAATTTTCCGACAACATAAAGGTTTCCTTTAAATTTTTAGTACGAGAAAATTACATTTTCGTTCTGTAACTTGAGCCTTGTCCACTTTTTAGCACCAATTTTACGTATTTCAGATTTGGTCCTCTAACTGTTACTTCTTTCGAATTTTGGTCCAATTTTCGATTTTCGCTTACGTCGATGTTGTAATCGCTTATGTGGACTTTCCAATTCGGCCTCCACGTAGACAGAAATTAACATTTCGAGCAAAATAGATTGAAATTGGAAAAAAAAAATGATAATTAGAGTACCAAAATTAGAATGTATAAAATTGGTGGTAAAAAAAGGATAAGACTTAAGTTATATGGCGAAAATTGGATTTTCTCTTTTAGTATCTATCGAGCAAGTCCATCAACGTTTCTGTGGAAGCTCATAATCAAGTTACCTCTCAATTACTTTTCTTTGCAAGACCAAGTTTGTTTTATGATTGGTCGGCTTGTTTATATACATTCCACATGACATTGCATGATGCAATTTTTCTCAATTGCATAAATTTCCACTGTCTTAATCCTTGCAACATCTTATTGCTCATTAATGTATTTCACTCTCCAGTGAGTCTCATAACCTCAAAAGAGAGACCATCGAGCAACAATATCAGCAGGTACACATTCAAATTTAATATTTGTGTAGTACATATAAAAAAGAGAGGCCTGGCTTAATTTGTTACAAATTATGATTTCATATAGGTCAGGGAACGAACTTCTAACTATGACACTTACAATGTCGGATCTCATGTTATGGAATATGGAAACACGAGCTTCAAATCGGAAAAGCTCTACCTGTACCTAGGCTTTGATCCTGCAACTGAGAACCTTCCACCGAATAGGATCAACTCCAAAGATCACATGGGAGTTGTCAACCAAAGAGATGCTGATCTACTCTTTTTATGGGAAAGGGTTAGTAAATATGTTCTAGAACTTTCTCATGCATCTACTTTTGTCGAACATAAACCTTAATTAGGTATAGCTCATTAATTTACCGAATATGACTCTACATTGCAGTACAAGAAGTCCGAGGAGGGCACAGAAAAGAAGGCCGAACTCTTTAAGTTGATAACCGATACAATGCTACACCGTAAACATTTGGATGACAGCATCGACATTATTGGGTCGGTATTATTTGGTCAAGATAAGGGTCCGTCTCTTCTCAAATCCGTGAGAGCTCACGGCCTACCCCTCGTGGATGATTGGGATTGTTTGAAATCAATGGTTGGCTTTTCATTTTTAAATTGTCTTATGCAATTGTTATCCCTCGGTTTGTTCATTTATACATTGTATTAATTCAATCATCAGGTTCGATTGTTTGAGGCACATTGTGGCTCGTTGAATCAGTATGGCATGAAACATATGCGGGCATTTGCAAACATATGCAACGCGGGGGTGTTGGGACGTGAAATGGAGGAAGCTTGTATGTCTACATGTGGTGGGAATCACTTGGCTAAATGGAGTCCTTTGGTTGGGGGTTATAGTGCTTGATAGTACTACTCCCATTGTGTATATATGTCTACTTAAACTTGCATTGTTCATAGGTACTTGGGGTTGATGAATGCTTGTTACTCTATTTCCAGGATGTGGGTTTTCATGCTGGTGAAGGGTTTTGTTATGTATTGGTTAAAAATAAAATATAATTAAGTTCTTAACATTTAAGAGATCGATCTTGTTGAATTAGACTACGTACTTTGCTAGAAGGTTGTGCATAATTCAAGGTTGCTATAAAATGATATGATCATGAAGTTTGAAAAAGATTATGCTCCCAATACTTGTATGAATAAATTAAATATATGAAGAGGCAATGAAGTAATAGGAAAAACAATATATATATTGTTAATATTAAAGGGAAATATAAATTTTCAGTTGAACTATTACATTTGTGTTACATTTTTTGGGCTAAGGCGTACTAATCCTCTCTAAGGCATGTCGCAGTTCGCAGCATAATATTTCGTCAAGATTCTAATTCGTTCATTGTTTTTTATTAAAAATATTTATTACATTTTACCTATCGACCAACATTAATTTTGTATTTCAAAATTATGGTTTTACATTATTCCTTTAAAAAATATTAAAGAATATACTGTAGTTAAGAAATTTATTGAACTTAGATACAAAAATTAAATTCGAATTGCAATGAATGAGGATTGTCGCTTTATTGGCTAATTATATAAAAAATTAGGATTGAATTGCAACTTTTGTAAAGGTGGTGATTTTATTTTGCAATTTGATTTTCAAGTTTGTTTTTTTGGGAACTACATGGCATGTGACGTGGCTTGTTTGCTGGACATGTGATTTCGGTCGTCGAAAAATATAAATGTGGTATAAAATATTGCAACAGTGAATACAAGTTTAATTTTTTTTTCAATTATCGAAAAGTGGGAATAAATTTGCAATTTTCGAAAAAGTAATGATTTATTTTTTACAATTACGCCTTAAAAATATGTATTACCTCATTTTATTGATATATAACGTAAGAGTACTATTTGAATTTCGTAAATGAATTAGCCATATAATATAACAGTATAATTGCATTTACTAGTTAAAGATATTACCTTAATTCATTTAAAAATAGTTCTATGAGTTGGTCTCTTGTACAACCGTTTCATGTGCGACGGAAAACACATGGTCCCACAAAAAAAATACATATTTATAATCCTAAAAAACATACTTAGAGATGAAAATTATATACTTGTGTGGCGCATGGTTGACCATGCCTCGGGGCAAGATTGTGCACCACACATGCCATTGTATTGGCGCGCATGGTCGGACTATGCCTCATGGCGCGATTGTGTGCGAGAAAAAAAATCACATACTTAGAGCTGAAAATCACATATTTAGAGCTGAAAATCACATATTTAGAGCAAAAAAAAGACATACTTGTTTACTGTTGTGGTGGCGTACGGTGGACTGTACCTCGGGGCACGACCGTGCGCCACCCCATCGCACATGAGACAATTGTATATGAGTTTTTGTGTAGTTCTATTGTTTTACAATAATATATTAGTTGTATCATATAAATATATTAGTTGTATTACTTAAATGTATTAATTATATCACATAAGTGTATTATTTTATTTACATAAAGTACATTACCTCATTCTACTGTAATATAACGTTATAAGAGTATCACTCACATAACGAAAAATATACTCGCGTAATTAACTAAATGAAAACTCCACCGTAATCAATGCCTCTACCGTCGGAATTCAGCATAACCACCCTCAAGCTCACCCAAAATTTGATATTTCTCTAAACGGAACCAAAATATATGGATTTTATGTGCCAAATTACATTGATCATCTCCTCAAGTCATAACAAAGCCACAAATCAATTTACCAAATTAAATTCAATTGAAGCTCAATTTGAGCGAAAATCATTTTAAATTTTCGAGAAGCCCTAACCTGGAGAGACACATGCATGACAAACGCTATTTAGGCCCAATCTTTTTAGAATTTTGGGCTAATTGTCCTAAAATCGCCCAAATTATAAAGTGTTCCAATGTCAAGGCCTGAAAAGATAGTGTTCCTATATGATGAATGACTAAAAAATAATATTCTAAATTTGTAATTTTCCCTTTACTAAACACGACAAATTGAAAAACTAGCCAAATAACATAATAAAAAATTAAAACGAACAAAACCATAAGAAATAAAAATTTTAAGCTAAAATTAACTATTCTATCCTTAATGAAAAGAAGGGCCAACGGTACTGCCAAATGCAAAAAATAAATAAATAATTGCTTGACCCGCACGACCCACACAACATGCACGATCCACAATAATAGTTGTAAGTATATGGGCCATCTTATTTAAGTGTTTAGATGGGCCCTAACTTGAATCCTTGGCGGCCCAAGTTGAAGCCCGTAGACCAGACCCAGCTCCCTCCCTCTTAAGTTGTCTCTTAATCTGAGCCATCCATATCTTGATCTGTGATCCCGATCATTGTCTGCCTCATACATATCTAACCGTTCCCCCTTTCTCGGCTCACAAACCCTAACCTCCCTCTCTCTCTCTCTCTCTCTCTCTCTCTCTCTCCTTTGTACTGAGATAGTACTCTGTCCAAGCCATGGACGCGCACCACCGCCGACTCTGTCCTTGCACCTGTGCTGGTTGTCCTTGGCCGTGGTTTGCTCCATATAAAAGGATGTTTTGTAGAGAGAGATAGGGGTTTGAGAGTAATATGTTGCTGGGGTTTTTTATCTGTGTGAAAAAGCTGAGTTTGTGAGTTTTTGAGCCTCTCCATGTCAGTGCTTCATGTGTTGAATACTGACTTGTTTTCTTCTTGAGCTCTTGGGGTGATCTGGGGTTTTGGTGAGCTTGGATCTGGTGTTTTCCTTGGGCTCCTTGGAGCCACCGCTATTCGTGGTGTTTATGTGTGTCATGGACTGAAGAAAGAAGGGGACTAAACCGAAGCTACAACACAGACCTTTGTGTTGGGTTAAAGAGCTGCTGGTGATATCTGTTCTTCCTTTTTACTTCTTTTCTCTGCTTTGTTAGATTTGTTCTTTCAAACATGTATTCTTGCTATATCTCATGTAATAGCTTGTTTAGCTTTATGTATCTGGACCGATGCCCAACAGTAGTTCATTTTTAAAAATTCGTATGAACGATTCTTGATGAATTTCAGAAGAAATCTTGAGAAATATATTACCGTTCTCCTCCACGAGTGAAATCTTCACACAAATAGCTAGAATCTTAAGGAATGAGTGAAAAATTTTCAGAAAAAACTTGAAATATCATGTTCAAAATTCAGAAGAGAGCGAATAGAAAGAAAGAAATGATGTTAACAAATAAGAGTGATAGTGTGTACCCAAACCAAACTTTTTGGCTAACTAAATTGTATTAACTATAAAACTAAATGTATTACTTGTTAGACATAACACGAACATAATGGAGAACATGAACGTGGATTAAGGATTAAAGATCTATGCACCAACTGGATTAAAGATCAAATTGTACGGTTTAAGGATCAATTGGGATACATGAAAACAAGTCAGATCAAATTGTACGGATTAAGGATCTATGCACCAATTGGATTAAAATAATCTTGTTTGATATTTATCTTGGTAGAACAACATTTGGATTAGTCATTTCACAATTCTTTCTAGATTCTCTTTAATGTCTATTTCACCCCTCCCTATACGTTGATGGATAGAAAGTTAAGACCGCAAAAATGAAAAGTAAGATTGGAGCTAAACAGCCCAAAATACTTTGTACAATATACAAGTTAGTTCTCTAAAAACAAAAAACCTTGAAAATATGAACCTCAGATATATGACAAAAAACCGCAATATGATCAAACCAAAATCACTTAACTCGCCACCTTCCGCCGCCACCGGCGGCAGCGATCTTCATCTGAATATTCTCCAGCTCGGATTTGGGGCACGGAATCTGGATGCCACCGGAGTGATTAAACCCATAAACCTTCTCAGCCTCTCTCAGCAACTCACCAAACAAGGGGTGATTGAAATAAACCACAGGCACCAGAACCCGACACGTGTCGTCATCCTGATCGCCCACGTACACCGCCAGGTGCCCTTTCGGTACACTGACCGGTGACTTTAGCTGTTCCAAAGGCCTGGCTCGACCGCGACCCGAATTGCTTCTGCTAATTGAACAGAGGCTTCTAGCTCCCCGTCTCAGAGAGTTGACCCATCTGTACAACTTTGAGAAAGGGTTCGCCGTGGAGGTGGGCGGTTGCAGGCGCTGATAGGTGGCTCTCCGCCGTGTGCGGCGGTGGATGCACCACTTGACCAGCCTGAAGCCCCTGGTTTTTCCCATTTTGGTAAAATTGATGAAATAGTGCTTGTGAGTGTGGTGGTTTGAGCTGTAGTTGCTTGGTTATTGTTGTTGTTTTTTTATGCTGATTCCCATATATATATATATATATATATATATATATATATATATATATATATATATATAAGAGAGAGAGAGAGAGAGAGAGAGAGAGAGAGAGAGAGGCAATTTGGAAAGGTGTTAAATTCAAAAACTACAAAATAAGGGAATATATCTTTAATTCAGTGGTCGGCAGTCGACACACGGACGCGGTCAATACTCTATAACTTTCTGGTTTTTATTCAAGATAATACACTCATTTTGTTTCTATATGTAAATTTTTATGATTTTATTTGTACTCCTTTTATTTTCTCTTTGTAATTCAATTTTTGATTCCTACCCTTAATATATATTTTTAGAATTTTATTCTTTAAACTTTCTTCTTTAATTTTAAACTGAAAGGGTAAAGATTAAAAAAAATTGAGGTGTAAGGGTTAAAGAAAAAGAAAAGAAAACAAAGTATAATAAACAAAAAATCAAAACAAAGTATATATAAATGGGCAAAATATGTGTTTTTAGTTTATTTAAATTGTGATAAGTTATAGTATGTGATGGTTATTTTCAAATATTCTTATCATGTTTGATAATCGGTATGTTAAGAATTGCCACCATAATGGTGATTTTGAAATTCGAAATTACTTTCTCTGTACAAAATCTGTGATACAAAATTCAATATTATATAACTCTATTTAAAACTGCAATTATTAGGTGGCGCAAGCTGAAATAGGAAATTCTTAATACAGTTTGATTTTCAAAATTAAACTTAAAACTCAAAACAGAGGAGGGAAGGATCTGAATTAAAATAGTATTTATTATGGTCGATCTCCATAAAATTTTATCAAGTCAATGCTAAGATTTTTGTATTTTAGTGAAATACCGAACCTTCCAACCTTCCTATTACTAGCTCTTATAAAGTGATACTAACGAATTAAAATCTTTTAGAAGATCCCATATTAAATTTTTTTGAATATAAATTAAACTCTCACTTTAATTTAATAATAAATTAAAGTAAAATAAATTGGGTGAGCGCTATCCTTTGTCTCACAAAAGAAAATATTAAAATATCTACCGTGGACAACTTTTAATATAAATACTTATTAATGTGTCAACGATGGATAGAGTAACAAAATTGATCACACAATATATAATTCATAAGATGAACGGCAAAATTGGTAAAAATACCCCGTATATATACCCTAATTATGATCTTACCCTTTTATTTTTTGAGTTTTTAAAAATACCCCGTATGTTGACTCCTCTTGTTGAAAATACCCCGTCACCTGATGTGGTAAGTCACCAACTGGTCATGTGCTGACGTGACACTGAAATACACATGTGTAATTGTTTTTTAGATTTTTTTTTCTCTTTTCCATGTCAATTGAGAAAGAGGGGAAAATCCAACCATTTGCCTCCAAAATCCTCTTAATTGAGAGAATTTGTAACGGCCAAGAATGGCCGCCTCCTTCACATTGAACTTGAGACCCCTCCAACAAACTCAACTCCAACTCTCCTCTTTCTCTCACTGCAAGTACTCTTCCACTCAACACCTTCGAGTTCTACTTTTCATCTCTTGCTCTTTCTCTCTCTCCCCCACAAAGCCCACAATCACACTCGAAGCTAATGCATGCGCCGCCGCTACAGAGCATCTCTGCAACGAGAACGAGGTTAGAACCAGTCTTATCTCCGATTTCCGTTCTGGGTTTTCTTCCTTCAGTGATGGACTCTCGATCGGTGCTCGGGGCGGCGAGAAACAAAGCCAGATCCATCGAATTTAAGGAAGCCCAAGTGTGAAAAGATGCAGAGGTCACCAACTACCCTACCGTCATGACTGCTCACGAGTAACAAGAGTAAGGGGTATTATTGGGAGAGAGAAAGACTAGGGTTTCTGTCACAATAGGCTACGGAGACGGTGGCAACGGAGGCTACGGTGGCGGAGGCTGTGGCGGCGGTGACTATGGTGGTGGAGGTGGCGGAGGAAATGGCTGTTTCAAGTGCGGTGAGTCTGGGCATATGGCCAGGGAGTGCACGCAGGGCGGCGATGGTAGCGGCGGTGGTGGCAGCGGCAACGGAGTTTGCTATAGCTGTGGTGAAGATGGTCATTTCGCTCGGGAATGCCCTAATTCTAACCGTTGAAATGGACGTGGCCTAATTTAAGTTTTTTTAATATTTATTATAATTATATTAATTAATATTATTGGATAATAATATTAATTAAAATATTTTTTTATATTTTAAAAATAATTTTGACTTGTGAAAAAATAAATGAGAAATAAAATCCACGTGTGAAATGACTTGGCACTCATTGTTTGACTTGGTAAAAAAACAAATGAAAAATAAAATCCACGTGTGAAATAACCGGCCACGTCAGCAAGTTACCTCCTACAGCAGGTGACGGGGTATATTTGACAAGACGAGCCAACATACGGGGTATTTTTAAAAACCCAAAAAATAAAAGGGTAAGATCATAATTAGGGTATATATATGGGGTATTTTCACCAATTTTCCCTAAGATGAACTCACCCAGATTTTGTCTGTACTTTTTATGCATAAAAAATACAACCTCCATTCGATCCACGAGGATATAATTTTTTTTTTTTGAGTTAATTTTATATTTTGCTAAGAAATACATTTAATATATTTGTATTTCTACTCATAATTTAATGATATTGTTTGAAAGATGATAATATACATTATTATTTCAAGAGAATATTAAGTAATGGCATGTTAGGAAATAAAATTAATTAACTATACCTCTAAAAGAAGCGGACTATCATATTAAAACAAGTGCAAAAGGAAATATGAATTATCTTTGGGGTGGATGTAGAATTATCTTCATCCCATAAAGATATTCTTTTAGAATTTCATAAAGATAAATAATATTTAATGTGTTTTGAAATTTATACTCCTTGCACCTCAAAATAAATCTTTTTTCTCAAGATTTCATTTTTCTTAAAATAAATGTTATTATAGGATTCAACAAACATTTAATTTATTTTATAAAAAATTACTACTTGAGATATATGAAAGTGATCATTACCTCATAATGAATATGAATGGATCCATTCAAGTTTCCATAATTTATATGCGAAAATTTAAAACAATATTTATTTTGGAACGGAACATGTAAGTCATACTCATATATAATGTTGTTAATTGATCTATTGTATTTATAGTTACTTGCAAAGTACATTAAATAAGATTATATTTGGACAATAACATTAAGTAAACTTTATTATTATTATTATTTATTTATTTATTTATTTATTTATTATTCATCTTTACTAAAAGAATATACTATAACTTTGGATAGGACAAGATAAAAAAGGACAAATTTTGTACTGAATGTATGAAACATAAGTTGTTAACAAATGAGATACTTTGCAAATTATGATGAAGATTAGTAATAAGAATTGGAATTTTGAAGGAGTAATTATATTTGGCGTATTGAATTATTATCTTCAAATTAATTAAATGTAAGCATAAAATCGATACTAAGAAAAATGTAAAATAAAAAAAAACACGGTTCTATTACTTGCCACGTCCAATTCTGTGGAGCTGCGCTTTGAATTCAGTTCTTTCGCTATCAAACAGTTTACTTGGGCAATTCAGCATTTTGACCACGTGTATATCGATATTTTTAATGCCTAAAAGAATTGTTTTGACTTTATTTTCTTATATTTGGTAACGACTTTTCTTTTCCTATACAAATTGAGTTTGACTTAGCCAATTAAAGATACATAAAAAATTACGAAATATAATAGAGGAAATGGCCATGAATACACAAACCCATAAAATAATATGCCGCTGTTACACAATTTTTTATTTGAAAACTCCAATACTACACAATTTGAATTTAGAATTACCAATATTACACATTTTATATGTTTGAGTCAATGATTTTAACGGTGCACATTATAGACTTTAGTCTGGTGTCTGAAAAGGTTTTGAAAAGTAACATGACATGACATAGGTTAGTTTTTTTGCTTCACATGAACACAATATTTTCATGGATTACCATTATATAAAGAGGGTCACACACATTGAAATGTCATGAAAAATTATGAGAAGGAAAAATTACTCTCAACTCTTTCGTTTGTCTGAGACAAATTTCGTGGAAGGGATATGAGTGTTGAATAATTTTGGTGTAGGGCTTATTGTGAGTGTTATGAATTTCGTGCGAGGTTTTATTGTTAGAAGGAATTTTGTTGAATTTTTGTGGGTAGGGTGAACAATTTCGTGCAATTTTCGTGGGTAGTAAAGAATTTCCTATAAATTTCGTGGGAATTTCATGTATGGTTAAGAATATCGTGCAATTTTCGTGGATGTGTTGAAGAATTTCGTGGAAAGTGATAAGTGTCGTATTTCACATATTTTTGTGTACGTTTATGTATTCGTTTGAATATGTTTAGATATGTTTTTATGGTGATTTCTTATATTATATTGTATAAGTTGCATTTGACGGGTTTGTGCTTAGTTTTATGATTTTGATGAGAAAAGTACAAGTTTCAAGTGTAATTGATGATCAAGGATGGAATCATAGAAAAACGAGGAAGAATAGAAGTTGAAATACGAGATTGCAGAGAGTGCAGACCGCGATAGTGCCGTGGGGCACGACCGTGCCGTGGGACCCGACCGCGACAGTGCCATGGGGCACAACCGTGCTGTGTAGTACGACCGTGCACCAGTATACAGTGGTAGGGCACGGTCGACCGTGCCGTGTAGCACGACCGTGCCCGGGTGAACAACGATTTGAAAAGTTTTGGGTTTTCTTAGCGTATTTTCATCTCTTACTTCACTTAGAAGACTCCCAAAGAGATATAAATACTCAACATGAAGAGAAATATAGGAAGAGAGAGGGAGAGATATTCATAGAGAAAAACACGATAGTTTGAGAAGCATCGAGAAGATTTGAAGAAGAATTCAAGAGATCGAGGGATCGCAAGATCGTCGTCAATAAAGTTTTTATTCTCTTCTTCCCTTGTTGAATATTCGTAGATATGATAATTCCAATCTTGTTTATGAGTTTGTTTATAATCATGTCTAGCTAATTTTCTAGGGTTTCTAGGGCTTGTTAGTAATTTAATTCGAATCTTAATGGATCTTTAATTTCAATTCAATGTTCATGATCGTTTCTCCTATTTGTGTATTTATGATTTGATTTCTTGTTTGATTATGTGGCCAGTAATTGAGCATGTTTTAGTAATTAGATCAAAATTCGGGAGATGAGATTTAATTATGGAAGAATAAATACATGACACATAAACAGACTTAGATCGGGAGATTAAATAATTTATGTGATGGGAAATCAATCCTAGGTACTTTTGGGAGTTGTTATGTTTCAATCAGATTGAGTAGGGATACCTCTGGTGGCATAATAATCAACCGATTAACTGACTCGGGAGAACTGTTAATTCGACATATGTGATTGCTCATATAGGATGATTGATTAATGAACTTGAATTGATTATAATGATATTTTGATGAGAATTAGATGAAAGCATGTCCTAGAACCTGTCTTAGATATCTGTTATTCTTTAGTGAATTTATCTGCTTATTTACTTTTCCATTGAGTTGATCTGTAATTGATGAGATTTGATTTTCCTAGATAAAGTTGAGAACTGAATTTGGGTAGTTAGTTAGTTCCTAGATAGCCAGTCTCTGTGAGATCGATCTTGCTCACCACTTCTACACACTACACCGTACACTTGCGGGAGTAGCTAAAAGAAATTAGTGAACAAAAAGATTGTGGGAAAAAAATTTCTAGGAAATTTCGTGTACTCACAGACATTTTCGTGGAAAGGTATGTTATTTTCTTAAATTTTATTTATTAGAATTCGTTGTTATTTTCATAAAATTGTTGTATTAGAATCTGTTGTTATTTTCGTGTCAGGTATTTAATTTGCATTTCAACGTAGATATGATAATATTAATTTACCTTTAGACGAAAATGCCACCTATAATTATTTTCGTGTAAGATTGAGCTTGATACGTATAGGGTTAGATGAAAATTAATATTTGTTGATAGCTTACTCGAATTAATAAAGAAAACAAATTATGTGGAAGGTTGACACATTTATATAGGTATTATTTTCAACCCTTATTAATTTTTGTAATATTTGAAAGGGTGTGTATAATAGTATTTTGTATTTTAGAATTATTACAACTCACGAAATATGATTATAAATCTTTTTTTTCAGTAGTTGGATTATTATTTAATATCATGATTTATATATTTATATGCATTGTTACTTTTAGTTTATATTTGCATTTTATGTTATAAATATTGATAATTTGTAAATTTATTATTATATTTTGAACAGCAACTTAAAAAAAGGCCAGTGACATATCTGTCGTGGTTTGGTACGGGGTTTTTTGACAAGATATGGATTACCAAAACGGTACAAATGATCTATTGAACCTGCAAAGAATGACATTTGATGTTCTATTATTTTCAATTCATGATCTGGTGAGTGTCAACATTAGTTTTGGGCATATGTGTTCCACTCGCTAGTTGACATAAATAGAAGAGTGAAAAAGATAAAAATAAAAAATGATTCTGATTTGTTAACTGTATTGTCCATTATCGATGAAGATCTAGTCGTTTTTGTTTCTTTGAGAAGATTAGATCCAGGATTTTCTGCAGGGGGTGAGGGAACAACAACTCAAAATCCTATCCATGGTCAGATGGATTCGACAATTTTTAATGTTGGATCCTCGTATCGAGATGAATGGATTGCCTTTGATGAAAGTAATGTTGGACGTGGTAAAATGTTTTCGACTTTTTGATTATGATGTAGAGGTGACCCATTTGGATGACAATGCCACACCAAAGTTCGTTTTTTCTAATGTTCCAATTGGAATGCAAAATGATGAAGACTTTGGTGTATCATGAGGAATACCGAATGAAAATAACATTGTGAGCAGGGCTTCTATACCGACAAACGAGCAGGGATTTTTCACATCACCAACTTTTGATCGTGTTGACTTCGATAATATCGACTTAAATTTATCTCCTATTGGTGTTCGACAAAACGAAGAAACAGAGAATGGGGAAGCAGGAGTAAGTGTTCACTCGAATGATTACGCTCGGTCAGGTATGTTTCTATTATTCATATATTAAATTGTACGGGTTTGACTGGTGAACATAAAAAAATTAACTTTTTTCTAAATTTGGTAGTTCAAAACCAAGACGATTGCGTCCCAAGTGTTTAGGTAAATGAAGATTTTGTTTTGGATGAAGAGGAGTTAATAGTGTTAGATAATGACCAACATGATGCCTATCGGGAATTCTTGGCTTTCGTTTGGAGTAACCAAGGACAAAAAAATCCGGATATATCGTCGATTTCGGCGATATATCGGAATTTTCATGAGTCCGATACAAAAAACAACTTACATACATATCTATTGGAATATCGATGATTTATCGTGATTTTTCGGTGATAAATTGCCGATTTTTCACCGATTTCTCACCGGTATATCTGTCGGTGAATTTGTTTTTTTTCCTGCAATTTTTCATGGAAAAGGTGACTGGTGTAAGGTGTTGTGTTGATGTCTTGATGAAGAAGATGAAGGATGGTGGGTTTGGTGAGAGGAGAAGGTAGGTGGGGAGCCCATAGCACGTGGCGGATTTTTTTTCTTTTCTTTTCCATTTTTTTATGTTTCTTTTTCTTATTAAATCTATGCTTTTCTTTTCCATTTTTTTATGTTTTTTTTCTTATTAAATCTATGCTGATAAGTTTAAGCATTAAAAGATTTTTTTTACTTACATGTGGATGATTATTAGTATTTAAAATACCATATCAACAATTAAATTAAATATTTCGGGCTTTACATCAACAATTAAATTAAATATTATAAGGTCATATATTAATTTTGTTAGATAATTTGTCATGTTATCATATGAAACAACATTTATATAATAATTTATCTTTAAATTTGTTGTAAACATATCTTTTTATTTGAAATTTAAGTTTAATATATGTATTAATGTTACTTATAATATTATATAGGGTAAAAACACTTAACCATCCGAACTATAGCCTATTTTGCAGTTTCTTGTAAAACCTTTTTTTCGTTGCACCGTCCCTATTAAACTTTGCAAGATTTACACATTCTAGTAAAATGCTACTTTCTGGGTATTTTTTCCGGCGTACATTCCAGTAAACTTGTGTCACTCACATGTGACTTAATAGTAAAAGTCCGTTTTGCCCATAATTATAACGACAATGTTTCATGTACGCCGGAAAAAATAGCCGGAAAGTGGCATTTTACTGGAATGTGTAAATCTCGCAAAGTTTAATAGAGACAGTGCAACGAAAAAAGTTTTTACAAGAAACTGCAAAACGGGCTATAGTTCGGATGGTTAAGTGTTTTTTACCCTATTATATAAAGTACTATAATTATTTTCAATTTTATTTTCAAATTTTTAAAATTTTTTGCGCAAAAACCGATATATCCACCGATATCGATATATCCGTCGATATATTCGTAAAATCAAGGTACCGATATATCCGTCGATACGGATATTTTAGTCCTTGGGAGTAACCCCAGTAAATCCTGAGGAAGAGTGTATGATTACTCATAATGCACGACCAGAATGGTTCATTCCCGAGATTCCATTCTTGAATGAGCCTGGTGGTTATGAGTTTGCCCATAACGAGATTGATCGTCATGGACTGCAAAAGGGATCTACTTTTAATAACAAAAGCGATTTGAAGAAGGTGGTTGGATTATACCATTTAGAGAATCATGTTGAATACCGTGTTGAGTTATCAGATAAACATAGATGGACATTGAATGCGTACACAAAGCCTGTCAGTTTATGCTCAACGCTTATGAGAAATATGGGTTGTGGAAGATTGCGAAAATTGTTGTGCCGCACACATGTGAGTCTGACTTGAATCGTTGTGCTTCTAGGAAGGTTCGCTTGAATACCATTGATGAGTATTACGCTGACACACTACGAAGAGAAAAATCCACCCTTGTTTCGAGGGGCATCATTGAAGACATGAACCAACGATATGGATTACATGTTAGTTATAGGGTTGCACTCAGGGCTAAACGTCATGCAATGTGTTTTGCTTACGGCGATCCTGAAACTTCATTTTCAATGATTCCTAAGTACTTGGAGGTCTTGAAGGTTTCCAATCCCGGCTCCTATACAGCTCTGGAAAAACACAAGAATGGACAATTCAAGTATGTGTTTTTCGCTTTAGCAACCTCTATTATGAGTTTTCAACAATATTCATGACCTGTTATAGTGGTGGATGGTTGTCATTTGAAAGGACAGTATAAAGGCATTGGATTTGTGGTAGTGATAAAAGATGGTAACGATCAGATATTTCCACTGGCAACAAGGATTGACAATATCGAAATCCAGATGGAGAAATGTACTTAGAATCGGCAGGAACCTCGTACTCGTATGCAGAAGGGTTGTGCTGCTGATATGGAGAAGATGACTCGTAATGAAAGGAGAAGAATCGATCAAAATCCTGTTGAATCATCCCGAGAATTTGTTGCTCCAATCGGTCATGCTCATCCTTGATAATCTCCTCCAAATGGGTTTGCATATGACTAAAAGGTCATCGATGACACGAGTGAGTCGGTCAAGCAGATCGTCGTAGCCTGTAGATACGGGAGGTACGAATGGTGCTAGAGCATCCGACATGTGAAATGGAGAAGATTGGTATGTGAATCCTTCATGCCGACCTCCAAACTCAGGCATGCTGTGCTCATGATCCGGGATATCTGGTGACGACCCACCCTCTCTGCACATGTCTTGTATATCGTCCTCGACAGATGACCGAGTGGACGAACGATTTGCAGCTCTCGTCGTCACTCGTCTAGATCACACTGCCCCCATGGCTAGGCTCAGAATTGGATGGCATGGTCGCTGCGCCACTAGTATCACCACTTGGTCGGCCTGGATCCCGGACCCTAGCCGGCTTATGGCCACGTCGTTGCTTAAGAGGTCGGACACCCTCAGAGAGCTTTGCGTCGATGAACTGCCGGTACGACATGCAACTCTCCTCGGAGGTGGGTTCAAGATACTTAAAACACACAACCTGCAATATCACACAATTACATATAATAAAAAAACAAACGAAAGTACAACCCTAATAGTTGGGTTCGTGGAATTTTACATTAAAAAAATTTACCTCTTTCTTCAGTTTTTGGGCCACATCGCAAATGGTCCTCTTAGTGGACCACTTCAAACATCGAGGCATGACTGGTGAGTTATCTAGTCGACGACCAGTAAATTTACCTGTCGCAGGTATGTCCTCGTACGCCCAAATCTGCATATGACTCAAAATCTTACTAGCAATGTTAATAAATATTGTCTAACAAACTTAAATCACGACAGAATCACTAACCAGTAGAGCAATAGAGAAACTGTAGAAATGATAAGTGAACGTCCGGTTCCCTTCCAAATGTGGAATAGTATGCGGAATACTGTCCACGTGTCTACACAAAGTAAAGAAAGAAAACTTTCCCTATGGAAATCTCTCCCACAAATCGTCTTGCTCCACCAAAACCTAAACCCACTTATCGACTTTAGTCTTCCCTATGTCGACGCCGAGTAAAATACAATATAACACAAGGATCTTGGCAATCCTGATAGCATCCTCAGCGTTCTGATAAAATTCTCCATCTATAAATCACTGACGGAGGGATGATATTGTCAAACGAGCATTACCAGCAATGACTCTGTTGTAAATTCCACCAGCCGGTGGAATGTGTTTGTCAGATAGATCAAAAGTGGAGTCGCCAAACTGCAAGTCGGTAATAAGTACAAACTCCGTCTTCGAGAATTTACAAATACGGTTCCGTCCCATGTAGAACCATCTCTCATGCTCGGGCGTTCCTATACTGGGTCACATCTCACGAGACATGAGAACATGCAAGAAATCCTTGCATGACTCAAAATCAGTCATCCAAAATAGTAGATGACCGAATGATGTCATCGTAAATCTACGGAGGCATTCCCTATCTATCGCTAACAGCTCGGTCTTGATATCCTCCAATACAGTGATCCGGCAATATCCGTTGATATACGCCATACGACCTTGACAAGCATGATGGACCCAGACAATATCCTATAATAATATATACGAATAATCACTAAGTAACTCTCCACATAGTTGACTCGAACGCAATTTCATTATTTATTAATAAAAATGAGTAAAAATAGGAATTAAATTATTAGCAACCATTTTTGGAAATTCTTTATCGGTCTTTCAACAACAATTTTAACACCCAGTGATGTACATTAAAAAAATTACGAAATATCATTCCAAAAAAGGAAAAATCCTATGGACACATTTCTTTGTCCCAATTTTGTTTACAAAATGACATAAATAGCATAAACAAAACACATTTTTTAATTAAATAGACATACGAATTTTTTGGTACTGCATTATTGAGCAATTCAACCCTAAATTACACGTATAATTTATGTGTATGCTTAAACATGATCACAAAATTACGTGTAATGCTAATTGAAAATTTTAACATTTTATGTACGAACATGATTTCAGATAAATTTCGTGAGCCCCGACTGTTTCGGATTTCCGTGTAAAAGATCACAGCCTAAATTTCCTAAGTTAGGTTACACTAGGAATAAATAGGGTTTTTTTCCAAAATTTTGTAACTTGTTCCATACAAGGCCTTAATTTCGTATGACCTTAAACGAAATAACACTACAATTTCGTGGAAATAAAAGATTAATTTCCAGGAATATATAATAAACTAATTTTGTGGGAATAATAAAATAAATTTCGTGGAGGCCAAATGTTAAACAAAATTTCTTATTTTTCATCGTCTAATTTTCGTGGAAGGACATGTACGAAATTTCGTGGAATTTCTTGGAAAATTTTGACATACACGAAATTAGCCACAAATTTCGTGGAGATTTCGTGGCAATTTCATGGATAGATTATTTAAACGAAATTGCAGTCTAATTTCGTGGATGACTACTTTCATGCAAATTTTGTGGCAATTTCGTGGATGAGTTAACTAAATGAAATTCCACCTAATTTCGTGGTAATTTCGTAGAAATTTCGTGGACGGTTAATTAAACGAAATTACAGACTCAACTACAAATCCAATTTCGTGGAGCAAGTTTCGGATCCAACCACATCCAATCGACAGATACAAAGCATAAATTAAACAAAATAACATACAAATCCGAATAAAATTCTTGATATTTCAACAACAAACCCAAAAAATTACTAAGGTTTAGAGAACTTACCTGTTCACCCAACTCCATTCACGGTGGCTTGTCAAATTTCGTGGGCGGCGGTGACACCACTACAATGGCGAGGTGTCAGCGATGGCGACAACAAATTTCGTGTTCAACGAGGGAGGCAAATTTTCGTGGCCTTTTTACCGGTGGCGGAGTCAACAATTTCGTGGCCTTCTCGAAATTTCATGGGGCTGTGGAAATTTCATGGCGGAGGGCAACCAAGGGAGCAGTCATTTTGTGAAAAAATTGTGAAAGGGATGTACAGCCAATTTTTTTTCAAAAATAAGAAAAATCCAATTCAAACCCTAATTCAAGCCCCTTTTTGACTAGGCCCAATTGGATATGATTTACCGTTAATTTGGAGCCGCAATTTCTCGGAACTGTTACAGGGGGTGGGTTGTGTTACAAAGTGTGTAGTTTGGTATTTTTTTTTTTTAAATTGTGTAATTTTAGATATAAAAATATCTACGTGTGTAAAAATGTCAATCCAAATTACTATTTGTGTAATTTTGGTTCTAGTCCCAATATAATATACTACAAAATGTTGCTTATATTATTTTGCTTGGAACTCTACCAATAAACGACTGAAAATGGAAACATGTATAATTTTAAGTACCATAAAAAAATCTGAATTAAGACATTTAAAAAAAAATTCTGAATTAAGATACAATATTATCAATAAAAGCTGTGCACAATCGTAAATTAACACATAATCTTATAAGTGATTTCCTTCAATTTATTAGTCTAATCTGTACTCTCATGTCAATAAATGTTCAACTACTTCTATCGACTTTCCAACACTAATAAGAACATCCATATCAATTATTTTTAGTGTATTAAGAATAATATTATTTTTAGTGTATTAAGAATAATATTAAAATAATATCAAAAAATATAAAGAAAAGGAAGAAAATAAAGAAATAATTAATGTTCTACCCGACATTGATATTTTACACACTCTACTCTAAAAATGTTTTTACAGATGAACTCTTCCACCCCTGCACAATTTATTATTAAAATATTTAAAAACACCCTTTAAAAATTGTCACATTAACTTAAAATATCAGAGTTTTTGTTGTGGGTGTGCAACAAGAGAGAAAAAATACATTTTAAGCTTTACAGAATAATGAGCGATAAAATATTATCCATAGAAGAAACATTACAAATTTTAAACTTGCAATTTTACACGTTCAAAACCATCGGCGTATAGTCAAAAGAAAACATTGAAATCTAAGTAGCGGAAATTCATACAGGATCCATAAACAGAAAAATGGTTTAACTTTACAAACGGATAACAACATTATTCAGAAAACCAAAATCGAAAAAGAAAAGGATACTTCTTGATATGGCACCCCTCTCTCTACGCTTCCCTGCTTTCATCATTTTTTGTAGCGTGAATACATGCGAGAGTGAGTGCTTGAAATACACTCGTGGAGATACTTTCTAAATATAACATTCATTTATCAACATAAATAATTACACAGTCATGAATACAGCTGATAAACACAGCACATAAGCAGCACATAACTCATGACACGTAGCTGTAGATAGGTGCGGGAGTAGCCCGTCTTATTCTATAAATGAGTTTTTATCTCGTTAAGATCTTTCATTACGGACCATTGGTCCATCCGTAGCATGGTCTTGGACCTTAGTCCCTTCATAGCATAGATATGATATGCATGCATGTTCATCGAATTCACAGAACATAAACACGACACATGGCATTCAGGAATCATTTCATAAATCTTAAGTTCACGTAACATAGTGATTAGGGTTCATTTCATTATGCTTAGGTTCACATAACATGCATTCGCTTATCGTCATTCATACATTCATTAACGAAAACATAAAGTTTAGGGTTTAGAAGTTATCCCCACCTTGTTCGGTTGGTAACCCTCGTGAAACTTTGAATTCTAGGTCCTAATTAGCTCTTTCTTTCGCTCGAAAGCCTACACATATAAACGAGGGTTCTTAGATTCCTTATTACATTACTTATATTAAGATTAACTTAGAAATTCTCTCTCGATGAAGAAACGTTAAAAGAAAGAAAACGAAACAAGAGCTTTCGAGGTCGTAAGAGGCGTTGAAACTATCATGGAAGCTTAAAACGAGATCATAGGACTTATAGGGATCGATTAAAGTTTTAACGAAGGAAAACCAGGCTTAAACAGAGGAAAACTATGCTTAAATGAAGTTTTTAAAAGCGTAGGGGCTTTTTCGTAAATTTTGGAAATATTGACTTTGACATAGGGGTCATTTTGTAAAATTAGAAAATATTTGGGGCCTTTTTGATATTTTTAAAACCTTTGGGGTCAAAATACAATTTTCAGAAGATTTAGCGATTAAAACATAAAGTTCAGAAACCTTTGGGGGTTAAAATATAATTCTTTGAAAGCTTTGGGGGTTAAAACTATATCTTAGAAGGTTTATGGACCAAAACATAAAATCATCAAAATATCTAGGGTTTGCAAAAGAGTCCCTGAACTTTCAAAATTTGCAGAGAAGCCCCTCATTTCCCAAACCTCTACCCCATCTCCGCGTCGTTAGTGACTTCCACCCATGATGCACACACACGCTGGCCTGGCTCCGTGCGTCGGCAACACACCCAACCCTCGCGCACAGCGTGCCAACCACAACACACACACATGTTGCGCGCCCAGCGCCGCTCGACGGCGGTGCACACACGCATACACACTGCACGGTGCCGCCACACACGTCGGCACCCCGAACACACCCACACACACGACGGACAGGCGGCGGTGGAGCAGATTCAGAGGAGAACCAGCGAGAGAGAGAGAGAGGAAGAAGAGGGAGAAAAAAAGATAGAAAGATGAGAGGCAGGAAGAGGGTTTTTCGAGACTTTGTTGGCCGATTCACGATGGAGGTCGGCCTTGCGATTCCGAGCCCGGATTTGGAACGGGCTCAGCGAGAGCTATGTTTCGGCGTAAGAATCGTCAGGAATGGGGAGGAAGGAGGCGGCGCTGGCGGTGGAGTGGCGGCGGCTGGCCGGAGCAAATGAGAGAGAAAGAGAGAGAAGGAGAAAAAGAGTGTGTCACTCACTTATTCCAATTTGTGATCCAAATATACCCTTTTGTGATCCAAGTTTCGCCTTTATACATGCGTTTCGATTGGGCCACGGGCCCTCTATTGGGCCACCCATGCATACGCCAACTTTGGGCTTTAATTTACGATATCATTAATTATATTATAATTTATGGTTCGATTAAATTATAGCTCGATAAATAAATTATGCCTTATTTCATTTTTCTGAAATGCACATAATAAAATCAAACAATTAGGAGTTAAATTATTTAATTAATTCAATTATGCATCGTTTTATCCTAAACGTTACAAAAACATTGATGCATATGTCCTAAGAAACCTCTTTAAAAACTGAATAAATTCTCCTGAGCTCATCTCAAGCTTTGTTTTCCGAAGATATTTCTTATATGCTATGTCACCAATGCCAACAAAATGTGGGGTTTTTCAATGTTTGAAATCATACACTTTGAAGACAAATAAAACAATCAAATCTTGTGGTGTTTTCCTTTTCTGCTATGGTGCACATAGGGGGCTCAAATTGATGCAAGAGAAAAAACTTTTAAAACCTAATAGAATACTAATTTGATATCGAAATCAATTCTAACCTAAATAATATATGGGCCCAACTATCTGCATCCCAAAAATTTCTAAACACACCCCATTTAAAATAAAAAAGATTTTAAAAATACAAAAAATAATAAAATTTCAATTTTACCCTTATGAATTAAATAAAAAAATTTGAAAATTGCTCCAAATTTCTTCTCATGCCCGTCTGCCTTCTTCTCCCTTTTTTTTCCCTTTCATTCATCAAAACTTAAATTTATAAGGGGATAACGTATGAAAAATCATTCTATGAGTTAACAAACTGTTGCGTTCGAAGAACCAGGGTTGAACGGGTCCCAGATTTATTGTTATTTTTTCGTTCTTTTTACACGATTATTATATAGTTTGTTAACTCATAAAATTGTTTTTCATACATTATATATTTTGTTATAATAGGTTTGAGGATTGAAAGAAAAAGAGAGAGAGAGAGAGAGAGAGAGAGAGAGAGAGAGAGAAGAGAAGCAGACGGGCAGCGAAGAAAGAATAAAGAATTTTCAGTTTTTTTTTTAATTCATAAGGGTAAAATTATAATTTTGTCATTTAAAAAACAAAAGGGGTGTGTTTAGTACTTGATGGGGTGCGGATAACCAGACCCATATATTATATGCTATCAATAATAAATTAAAATACATGAAAGATATGCACCACTTATTACCAGTGTTCTAAAATTCGTTAGGCGCTAGTCGGATGCTTGACTGGCGCCTGGCGCCTAGGATGCCTAGGCGGGGCCTAGGCGTCGTATCTAAATTAAATAATTTTTTTATTATTTTACCTATTTTTCTTAATTTTTTATCTTTACAAAATATTTTTGGAACTCTTATATTATATTGTTTTGGTTTTATGTAGGAGGACAAGTAAAAATATCATATCTTATTTATAAAATTATTTATATTTATATTTTTCAATTTGTGAAAATTTTATCTATATCTAATTAATTAATAATAATTTGATAGAAGATTATAATACATTAATAATATCATCATTTTGCTAAAAAGTGAATAAAAAGTAAAAAATGTAAAGGAAAGAAATTAAAAAAAAAAGTATTTAGCGTCTAGGACCGCCTAGGGCCGAATTATTCCGCCTAAACCGCTTAGGGCCAAATTGTTCCGCCTAGGACCGCCTAACGTCTAAACATCTAAAGTGACCGAACAGACACAAATCGGAACGGCTAGACGGCCGCCTAGACCGATTTTTGAAGTTTAAATTCAATATATGTATTAATGTTACTTATAATATTATATAGAGTACTAGATATATTTTTCAATTTTTTTCAATTTTTTGCGCAAAAACCGATATATCCACCGATATCGATATATCCGTCGATATATCCATAAAATCAAGGTACCGATATATCTACAAATACAGATATTTTTGTCCTTGGTAGCAACACGATTGATATGTCTGTACAAAACAATGTAAATAATGTATATAGTATTAAATTATTATAATAATACGTATGGCCTACTGCTTTCAACTTTGCCTAACCTTTACTCCACCCATTTGCAGGTATACCCAATCTACACTTGGAAAGCCTCCTCAATTAATTAATACTATTATATATATTGCACAATATATATTAGTTCAAAGAAAATGTTAAATATGTCCAGGGTGGCGTGACATGTGTTAATATGTCCATCGTTGATGTGTAAAATATATATCATATTCACTTAAATTTTATGACTTGAAATTAAGGATAGTATTGCAATATTTGCGACACATATCAGTGGTAACGATTAATATGTGCAGATAAGTTCAACTATAATTATAATCCATTACTACATAATTTAATTAAGTGGTAAAAAGTTAAAATTTTGAGGTTGGATGATGTTATTTTTAATACTATTTTTGTTTTCTTCATATATTTACTAACGTTTATCATATGTGAGCTGATATACTTTTGAAAGAATAAACATAAACTCTTTATTTGTTGTGGATCGAAGCACCGGTGAAAATTAGGTAAGAATCTCCAACATGTTTCTTTTTTTAAAATTATTATTAAAGAGGATCACTTTTTTTTTTTATGAGTAAAAAAAAATTTCATTACTCACAAAGAGGGTATAAGAAATACCTTTTTCAGTATACAAATACATTAATCACTAGACATCAGTAAACTAGGATTCGACATCCAATCCTCAAAGGAGAACCTAGACCAACCTGCTACATTGACACAAAACCAACTCCAAAGTCTTGCCTTCACTTCATCCAAAATATTGTCTATCAAAAAAGGCTTCCCCTCAAACACCAACGCATTTCTGTCTCCAAATCAGCCACACAATACATAACCAAAACGTCACCGCCTTTTTTCTACTATTTTTCCTTTTAAAAGCATAACTATGAGCAAGTAAATTAATCCATGGCTTGGAATGTATAACTGTAGAGATTCCTAGCCAATTAAAACAAGACATCCATACCTTGTATGAAGTCTCACATTTGAAGAAAATGTGACTCCCCGATTCCTCTTTATCCCCACACAAAGCACATTTCACCATGTCTCCCGAACTAAGAATGTTTCTTTGTTGTAAGTTTGTTTTCGTAGGTAGTCGATCCAATATCACTCTCCATGCATGAGCTTTTACCTTTGATGGTGCAAAATTCTTCCAAATGAGCTTGAAACTTCTTCCCTTGGCCACGTCATATGACTCGAATTCTCCATTCTTAGCAAGGATCTTGTACGCCTCTTTAGTTGTGTAGCAGCCCGAACTCGCTCCCTTCCACCTCCAAGTGTCTTTAATGTCTTCCTTCAAATTGTACCTGTCAAGTAAGGAAACCAGTGTATTAAAGTATTCCAGTTCACTATCACGGAAATCTCTCCTCCAATTCCATATCCATCTCCACCTCCCCATCTCACCCACTCTCTTCTCTTTGTCTAAACTAAGATGATATAATCTTGGAAATCTAATCTTGAGTGTCTCCTCTCCAGCCCACACATCATCCCAAAAATAATCCCCTCTCACCCTATCTAATTTACTTCTAAACCATTCTCCTTTCTCTCCTAAAGTGTCTTTCCACCACCCCGACCAATGCCTCCCACCCATAGCCAAATATTGAAAGAGCTCCCCTCTCCTACTTCTCCCATACTTGGATTCAATAACCTTAACCCATAGGCTATCTTCCCCGATCAAGAATCTCCACATCCATTTTCCTTAACAATGCCCTATTAAACAAACTCAAATCCTTCACCCCAAGACCCCCCTATTTTTAGATTTGCAAATGGATTTCCAACTTACCCAAGGAATTTTATACTCACTCTCCCCACCCCCCCAAAGGAAAATACGTTGGATTTTTTTCATAGCACTCAGGGTAATATTTGGAAGAAGGTATAAGGACAGAAAATACGTAGGTAAGGAGGATAAAACCGCGTTCACCAAGATGATTCTTCCACCAAAAGACACCTTGTAGCCCTCCCATTTCTTCACCCTATTGCTGATTTTTTGGATGCTATCCCTCCATTCCTCTGAATTACGGTGCTTCATTCCCACTTTTATTCCAAGGTAAGAGAAAGGCAAGGCTCTACCTCATGGTGACTCAAACCCCGTACCTATATCTAGGTAGCAAATATCTTTTACCACTAGACTATCATGTTTCGCATAACTAATACCGTTTGTGGATAGTCTAGCATAACTAAAAGACATAATTGGGTTCGATTTCCACAAATGGTGTTAGCTTTGTGAGCCTTTAATTTGACGAAACATGAAAGTTTAGTGGTAAAAGACATCTGCTATCAAGATATAGGTATTGAGTTTGAGTCACCATGGGTAGAAATGATATCCTTGATCCTCTTTAATAATAATTAAAAAAAAAAAAACATGTTGGAGAGTCTTACCTAATTTTCACCAGTGCTTCGATCCACAACAAATAAAAAGTTTGTGTTTATTCTTTCATAAGTATATCAGCTCACATATAATAACGTTAGTAAATATATGAAGAAAACTAAAATAGTGTTAAAAATAACATCATCCAAACCATGGCGTTTTAATTTTTCAAGCACGTTGTCTAAGCACAATTATTGTCGAAACATTTAAATGCTCTCACTAGATTGGTTTTCTATCGTCGCTTCAAACTGCAAACGATGTAAAACTATTTACAAGGCAATGTAATAGATCTTTATCTTC
The DNA here is from genome assembly GCA_946896805.1 of Scutellaria galericulata. Lineage (NCBI taxonomy): Eukaryota > Viridiplantae > Streptophyta > Magnoliopsida > Lamiales > Lamiaceae > Scutellaria > Scutellaria galericulata. The sequence goes on along the minus strand of OX335791.1, from coordinate 13,711,314 downwards.
AACGAAATTAATAAGTTTTAGTTATAAAAATATATAATATCAAAAAATTTAAATGATGACATATTCCTTTTTTATGGCCATATTTTTCATAAATTAAATATTAATAAGACTTGTTTATACATTTTCATATAATTAAGTGCTTCCACAAATATTGTATAAACTTAAAGGGTTAAAGAGTTTTGTTGTAACTTTCATAAGCACTTGAATTTATTTGGTAATTTAACTAAATTTTGAGGGCGATTAATAATGTAATTCACCAATATATATATATATATATATATATATATATATATATATATATATATATATATATACATATATATACATGCTTTAACAAACAAGTGGACCAGATATATGATTGAAACAAAGTTACGTATATGACAACTTTTTCTCCCTTAAATTTGTTTCATTAAAAGATGATTGTGGTTAAAGCCCATGTAGCATGCATCGGAGTATTAACCTTTTTTTCGTAATTATTATATTCACATCTAGATCTCCTAAATTTCTCACTGCTAACTAATTTAACGCACATTTAAATCTTGAATTATTTTACCCTTTTTTTTCCCTCCCTCTTTAGAGCGACAAGCTCAAAACCAACCCACAATCATATGTTGTTTCCTTTCTCTTCCTCCTAACTATTTAATTTTACTATAAATATATAGTACATGTATATATATAATGAAATTTTACTATTTGAAAAACATATATAATAGATATATAATTATATTTAATTTACAGTTTTTTTCATTATATATACACTCACTATTGAAAACTAGTATTTGAGAATTTAAACAAACCAAAAAAAAAAAGGTGACTTAAAATATTAAATACTAATTTTGAGACGGATTGAATACTAGCTATAATATCACTTAATACCACTAAATCAAATAGTGAATTACATTTCTACAATAAATCAGGAAGATAGAAAAAATAGTTTTTTTGATAAAAGACAAAAATGCCACCACACATGCAATTAGTGACTTCCACAATATGTTTGTTTTATAAGATTACACTATATTACCATATCATGATGTAATATTGCAAAACGTAGATATCGTGTAACATTCAATACAAAAATGACTTTATTTACATTTTTTAGAAGGATAATTTTGTCATTTATTTGATTAATGATAGAAAATATTAAAACTATCGTCTATAAAAAAAAAATCTCTTATATAAAATATGATATTTTAACCACGGGACTCTTGAATACTATATCACATAGATGGTTGATTATGATATCGAATTATTCCGGTTAGGAACAAAAACTAAAATTTACTTTAAAAAAATAAAATAAAATATAATGTTGGAACAAAATCATGCATGCATTTCCCAAATGACCACGTAGTCAACATAATTAGTGCAGCAAATAGTCCCCATGTTTTTCTTCAGTGACCACGTACGCCTATAGATTTTGCTTCAATTCTATACTAACATAAATAACTTATATAATTATAATAAGATATACAATTATGTAATTTAATTAAATTTAATCACCTCTTTTCCCCCCTCAAGCAGAGCAGAAGTGAAGGGTTGGATTAACTCGCACAAGCAATTAAAATAAATAAATATAAAAAGTAAATTGAGCCACGTGTCATTTTCATGAGTGGGGCCGGTTAAATTACAAGTGGCATGCTTATGTTAAGGTAATGATGAGTATTAAGGTCACGCCAGACAATCATCCGCCACGTAAATTGTATTTTCATTTTTTAATGGAATTATAAGTCATTTTTAATGTATTTTGGATACATCTTATATGTTATATATTTTGATGGAATTCTTTAAGTATTTATTAGGCTAATATTAAAATAACATTTTAACGTAAAAAACTTGGTGTGGGGAAATGAAGGAAACTTTCTCTCCGTTGCATTAGTGGAGAAGGGGATTGTCCTCTGCCCTTATACCGTCCCATTGCTAAGCCTATTACAAATTATTTAGGATTTTCTTTTATAAGTAAATTTTTCATATTGAAATATGAAATAGTGGATCTAAATTTTGTGAAGTATTAATGAGTAAATTTTGTATAATTAAAACGATGAATTCTCATATATTAATGATATAAATAAAAAATATAAAAGATACATATCACAATAACATGTTTATAAGTTTAAGGATGACCCCTCCAGTAGGTCGGAATAACTAATATTTGACACAAAATTATATTCAATTTTATTATGAAACAGTTTGTAGATTGCAAATTTTTTTAAAGAGAAAATTAGAACTTGTAGTTGACATGTCCGAGCAACAGGACATGTAAGCCAAAAAACTTTTGAAATTGATTGAGGTCAAAATTCTACTACATATATAAGGTTATGTTATTTTTGCAAATAGTGAAAATTTTGGTTAAAAAATATCGATTTGATTAAAGGTTGTGATTACTATGGGTGAAATAAAATTATATATGATTTTACTACGAAATGATATCATTTTGTAGACATGATTTTTTTTTTTTTTTTTAAATCGGAGGCAGATTTCAAATTGCTACTACATATATAATGTTACGTTGTTTTTTCAAACAGTGAAAAGTTTGTTTAAAAATTAATAACATTTTTATTAAATATTATGATTTTTCGAAAATTAATCTTATATTAAATAACTCATTTAGAAGATACAAGGCCTAGAGTTAAACTTTCAAGAACATGGCTAATTACATTTTCCAACCTAGTACTATGCACGATTTTTAATTTTGCATTCTAAACTATTTTTTTCTCCAATCACAACTTATACTACATGTTTTGTGTACTTTTGCAACCTTTGGCCAACATTTTCCGGCGAGAAAAGATCCATGTGATTTTCGCGTGCTAGTTGAGGGTTATTTTCATCATTTTCTAGGCCATTAACTACTCCCCTCCAATTAATATCGAAATTATCCCTTATTTTTCCCTCATTTCTCCTTCAAACTGTTTGAGTAAATGAAGAATATGATGGTGAGGTTCAAATGAAAATAATATCTCTTTACCATTGAAACTAGTTGAGGAACTGAATCTACTCATATTTTAGAAGTGCAAATGACGAGAATAACCCTCAATTAACACGTAAAAATCACGTGGGCCCTTTCTTACTGAAAAATGTTGACCGAAGGTTGCAAAAATAAACAAAATGTGTAATATAGATTGTGATCGGAGAAATTTTTTTTTTTTTAAATATAAAATTAAAAAACGTACATATTGGAAATGAAATTAACCTGAAAAAATAATACAAGATTCTAACGTCTAAAGATGGGAGTTTCCAAATTATGAAATCCTTACACGATAAAATGAAACAAAATATTAGAATACAAAGTTAGGTAATCCAAAATCAATAATTACGAAACATTGTAAATTTAGAATTTACAATAACATCTTGAGCTTTTAAAGTTAAAATATAACATTTTATCAAATATAACAAACTTTTATTCCCAAATGATTGTATAGGATATATCATGATGATAGGTAGAAAATAGGTGCATTTTACTGTGGATATATTTGTGATTTTATAATCTTTTAGATAATTGAATGCACCGTTTTTGTACCTATGTGTTTTCGGCCCTCAATTACTTCATATATTACTTTCTTGATTATTTCAAGAGTTTTGGAGTAATTTTGAGCCAAGAGATGTGTTCGTGGGCCGAGAAATGAAGCTGGAACAAAGTTGAGTCGATTTGGGCCCAAACACCCAATACACTAGGAAACCCAGTGTCAGCCCAGTTTGCTAGTGTGAAGTCCATTGCGGCCCAACGAAATCCTGAGCGAGTTTTTGGGCCTAAAAATGAAGAAAGTCCATCTTCTTAGGGTTTAAAACTTGCCCACATGCCTAGGATAACAAAATTTGGAGTGCTTCCCAAGCCACAATAACCTTTTAACTTCTCTTGGGCATATTTGGAGAATACACGTAGAGATTAGGGAGAGACTAGATTAGAGTGAGAAACAAGAATTAGGTTTTAATCCTTTATTTTGGAGATTGATTTGATGGATCTCATAATTGATTTGATGGAATCAATTACAAGGATGGTCGGCTAATCTTTTAATTTCGGTTAGCAGGGATGTTTGAACTCATATATCTATTTATTTTCTAATTAATCCCGTATTACCCTCTCGATATTTGATTGGAATTGATTATGTTATCTGTGTATAATGTTTTCAATTATTAATGTTTGATTTAGCCTGATCACCTAGGTTAAGTGTTTGATAATTGATTACTAGAATTTTAAATCATGAATCCTAATTGTTGTGGTTTAATTTTCATAAGTGGTAAACTAGAGGTCGTGCATCTTTAGGGTAACATAATCCTAGAATTATCGAATCACGCATGTTGATTTGGAGTCTAGTTCATCCTATCGTCTTGGTGATTAATGCATTTGATTGAATTAAATCTAGCGAGCGTATCCTAGGTTGTTCAATTAAATAAGGTTAATTAGTGAGCGTATCCTAATTTAACTAATCTTAAGAGACGATTCGGTCCAATGACGCTTAGTGTTAGGCTAGGGATGATAATTCCATGATAATCTGAGAGAGGGGTAATACATTGATTAGGGAATAATTGATATCGGAGGGATAATTGAACTGTTAATTGGAATATCTGCATCAATTGATTATTTGTTTAATTTGCTTTCTAGGTTTATTTTATTTAATTTAGTGATAGTTAATCAATCTCAAAAACCCCCTAATTTGTTTTCTGATTGAATTGAACATAGGTGACATAGTTATTCTTCACTCCTCGTGGGATCGACTCTGACTTGCCCTAACTACTAATTGGTTAGGTTAGGAAATAAATTAAATAATTTTATCGCTTTACGACGCGCGGTTAAATTTTGACGCGGTTGGATATATCATGTGCATTTTCCTCACCTCTATGAGTTGGATTTCTATAGTTGTCATTACTAGAAATTGTTTCTTGTTTTTCAATCTCATATATATTTTGGGAAAGATGTGTGTAAAACGAGACAAAAAAAAAAACGAATTATCTAAATTTTGTTGAATTTGCTAAAGGGTACATCACGCGTACTATAAATAATTGTCTAACAATTATTCAAAATAGCACATAACATATAAATTTATATATTTATATAGAATACATTATCAAATTTATATCTACTTAATGTTTAAAAATCTAAGAAAACTAAGTAAGTTTAATAATATTGATATATTCTCATAAAAAATGAATATATTTTTAATTTCTAATAACTTATTCACAATATATTATTAGAAGCAGTCCATATTAAAAAAAAAAAGACAAAGAAAATATGAGAGTATGAAATATTTAAGTTTGTATTAGAAACAGTCACGTTAGAAAAAAAATAAAGAAAGTATGAGAGATTAAGGTATAAATATAAGAGTTTGTCCCACATTGGTTAGCCAAGTAAAATGACATTGAAATCATCTACTATAAATGATGCAAGTGTATGACTTTGTCGCATATTGGTTGTGAATCAAAATAGCATTGAGGTCATGTATTATAAATGATGCTAGTGACTAGAAGTGTAGTTATCTAACAGTTTTATAAAGTTGATTTTGTAAAATAAGTAAGAATTTAAAAAAAAACTGGTTGGACTGGGTTTCAATCGGTTTTATGTGGTTTGACCAGAAATCCGATTTTAGGGTTCTAAAAGGATCAGACCAAAGATCGATTTGCGGTTGAAGCAGTCGGATCGGTTGGTCTGATTTAGTCCCACAAGTGTAGTAGCATAAATAATATAATAGAATTATTGACTTCGTTTTTTTCCACCTTACTTCATTATTATTTTTTCCTTTATTTTGTTTAACCGACATTATAACATCCACATAAGATTGATAAGTGAGCCATTGAGCAACGAGCAGTTCTAAAAAACACAGAGAAATGAGCAGTTCTGAAACCGAGTCTTAGACAAATTTGCAAGCCATCGAAAAATTGATGGCGACTTGGATTCCATGATAAATAAAGTTTGGTTTCATGATTTGTTTTCTAAATTTAAACAATTCACATGAGATTGTTATTTGAAGTATGCAAAAACTTGCATGATAACACCATTTCACATAAGACTTTAAATGAGATGAACTTTATATAGTCTTATGTAAAGCTAATATCAACAGTGTTAGATGAATTGACGTGTTTTTATTGATCCATATGAACTTCAATTTATATAAAGTCTCACGTGAGACTGACGTAGACAATCTCACGTAAGACATACTCTTTTAAGAAAGTAATCATGCTTTTTTTTTCTCACAATTTGTTGGAATTTAGATCAAGAACACGAACATGCAAACAATAGCTCACATAAAATCATACACAATCAAGAACTAGAACTTGAGAAATCAATGAATGAAACGAAGAAGAAAGATCAACACACGATGTAAAGTGGTTCGGGTTAAAAATCCCTACATCCACTGTATGAATCAATCCACTATAACACTCAAGAATCCAGAATTACAATGCAAAACAAGAAAAACTGAGAACCCTATCTCTCTATACAACTTTGCAGTGATAGAACTTTTTCTCTATAACTCTAATAGCTTCAATGTCTTCTAATGAAATGAACTCCTCTTTATATATAACACGTGAGTGAAAACCGTTCGCCAATCCGTTAAGTATTGACTGAGATAAGGGCCCTACAAAATCGCCTGGAAAACAGATATAAGAAAATGAGCTGTGCATAGTGTATGAACATAACCGTTTTTACTAGATTGAAATCGCATTTGCCATATGCGACTCTATTAGTGGAAATGCGACTCTTCCATTCCTTAGCGAAATTTTGGCTGAGCTATTTTCCTTCCTTTTTTTTCTTATTTCCCTTCTCTTTCTTCTCTTCTTAAGACTGATTGCATGCTATATATATAACATAATTAGTTTGCTGTTATTAATACCAAGTTGTTTAGCTTTAACATTTTTTACATGAGCAAAATATTATGTTTGAGTCTCATCATCACTCCGGCTAATTGTAAGGAAAAAGGACAAAAAAAAAAAAATCAAAAAAAAGAAAAACTTAAAGCCTCACTTTTACTTAACTTTTTGAAAGATTATTGTAATTTAATTTATTAAATATCAACATAGTAATATTATTTAAAAATCTTAACTTGAAATCGTTGTAAAGTCAAAAGTTTCGTGGATGCCCTAAATAATTGCAGGTAGAGTAGAATGAAATTGCAATATAACGACAGGGAATTACATAATCTAGAAACCACAAACAAACAAGTATAATAATATAAAATAAAATTATATATATATATATATATGTATATATATATATATCTTTTAAAAGGATACATTCATTTTGGTCGGGTATGCAGTCTTCTTTAAGAAGGCCAAATGTGGTACATGACGTCATCTCTCTTTCTCTCCTCATTCTCTCTCATAAACTCAACATCATATATATATATATATTTGGAGAGAGAGAGAGAGAGAGAGAGAGAGAGAGAGAGAGGGGAGTAGGATGATGTGCAAAGAGCAGAGGTGAGTGGTGTGGTCTCTGTCAATTGCTGGTGGATGAAAGAAGGAGTGCTTCACCGCCACCACTTTCTCCGCCCCCCCCCCCCCCCTTTTCCCCGCTAACCTTTTCCCACTATTAAGTTTCCCCTCTCTCTCTCTCTCTCTCAATACACACACAGTGAAGGTTTGCATGTAAATGATCTGATTTCAGAACCCTTTTCTCTCTTTTCATTTCCTTCTTCTCTCGGGATCACTTCATTCTTCAACAATTCCCGAGGAAAAAGGGCTGCTTCTTTTATAATTTCAAGCTTAAAAAATTAATCTACGTTTTCTTGTACTTTTTGAGGGGTGATTTATGAGCTAGATCTACAAGGGTTTTCGAAGGTTATCTTGTTATCCTTAAGACTCTTCTTCTTTTTATTTTTTATTTTTTAGGTCATATTCATTTATTTTACTTGTTTCAAATCTTGTTTCACATGACAAAGTTTCTGAGATTTTGATCGGATTTCCCCCTGTTAAAGGATTTCACATGAATTTTTTTTTTTTTTTTTTTGCAAACTATTTTTCTACTTTAAAATTTATGTATTTTTGGCACAAATATTTTTTTGGTTAGTAATTTGTTTTAATTTTATGCATATCAAAAGAAGATGATCGATTTCATATTTATTGATTTTTTTCCCTAGTTTGATCTCTCTAATTGTATGCGAATATTAATTATAGACTTCTTATTTTTGAAAGAAAATTATGTTAGAGAAAATCTATGCAATATATATTATTATAAAATATTTTCTATTTTTCTTATATATATATATATATATATATATATATATATATTTGTATTAATATCAATAAATCAGTGTATTAAAGAAATGAATAAGTATATTTTCCCTTCAGTATTTCAAGCTGTTTAAGGTTATGCTTAAGATTTTTCTCTCTACCATTGACTTTTGATAGTGGAGAAAACATCTTTTTTGTGTAATAAAAACCTTTTTCATGCCTCAAGCAAAAGCAAACTTGAGTAGTTTTACCTACATATATATATATATATATATATATATATATATATATATATATATATATATATATATATTGATATACATGCATGCTTTTTATCCATTAGGATGCCAAATAATATCAATTGTGTAATAGACAGTTCATATATATATATTTTTTATATATGTAGAATTATAAAAATTAATTATGAAAAAAGAAACAGAAACTCCTTTATTTCCTACATATTTGATCTAATGTTCAATTTGCATCCCAAGAATGTCTTTTATTTGTGATTTCATGGGGATTAAGTACTCATTCTAAGAGATTGAAGCATGACTATAATTGATAGTACTAATAGGCTTTATCTTTCTGCATTTTTCTTTTGCATTTTTCTTTTAGTAGTGTTGGTTTACACGAATTTATTCTAACAATGTGATGAATTTATTTAAAAATTAAACAGCCTCTAAAATCGTTTTCCTTCCTCTATATATTTGTTTTAAGGGTTCATTGTAGCTTACAATGTTTTTTGTTTTTTTTGAAACATATTACAGATCATATATATTAATAAAGTAGAAGTTGAAGAAGATGAATTCATTTACACATGTTCCTCCTGGATTCAGATTTCACCCCACAGATGAAGAATTAGTCGATTACTATCTCCGAAAAAAGATTGCTTCGAAACGAATAGACCTAGATGTCATCAAAGATGTCGATCTTTACAAAATCGAGCCATGGGATCTTCAAGGTATGTAGACCTTTCGATACGTTGCACATCAAATCCAAATCTAAATTTGAATTTTTATTTAAATCTTTCAATTGGTTGGGAGTTTTAACCTAAAGTCCGTGGAGTTTGAGACTTTGATTTTGTGTCGTGACTTTTATCGATCAAAATTTCAACTTCCAATGACATGAAAACTAAATTCACTACCAATATTTGAAAGATATAAGATTAAATTACCATTTAAAAAAAATTTTAGTCGAGTAATAGAGCGACCCAAATTTTGGTTTTGTCCGGATAAAATAATTCATAACTTAATTTTGTATCTTTTAGTTGGCCATAAATTGAAAACCTAAAGTTATTTGAATTATCTGAAACTATGGTCATGTAATTTCTGTTGATCTATATATATTTTTTTGGGTCAAATTTCGATCAAATTCTTACTCCAGTGATTTTATGACTAACTTTGGGATATTGAATTAAAAGATACATAATTGAATTACAAAATTCAACTTGGACAAGACCAAATTTTTAACATTCTATAGTTAAACGATTAAAATTGCAACTTATAAATGGAAAATTCATGACGTACTAATAACGAATGCAAATTATATGTATACAGAGCTTTGCAGGATTGGAAGTGAGGAACAGAACGAGTGGTATTTCTTCAGTCATAAAGACAAGAAATACCCAACAGGGACGCGCACGAATAGAGCAACGAGAGCAGGGTTTTGGAAAGCCACGGGAAGAGATAAAGCCATTTATAAAAAGCATAATTTAGTTGGGATGAGAAAGACGTTGGTGTTTTACAAAGGTCGAGCCCCAAATGGACTCAAATCCGATTGGATTATGCATGAATATCGACTCGAAACTAATGAAAATAGTGCAACTCCTGGCCAGGCAAGTTCTCTATTCTTCTTCACTTTTTATTTCACCCATTCATTAATAGTGCAATCTAGTACTGCAATCTCATATTTTTAATTGGTAGCTACTAGGGTTTTCGATCTTCTATTTAATCTTAAGTACAACTCTTGTGAAACTGTCTCATGAATTTTGTTAATGTTATGATTTTTGAAAGTAGTAAAAATTCATTCCTTTTTAACTAAGATAAAATTATAATTAAAATTGGACAATTATCAAAATCAACCTATAATATTTTTAGACTTGTACCAACAGTTGTTTCATCTAGATCAATCAATACATGCCATTATAAATCTAAACAATTCTACCCTAATTACCATACCACTAGTAGAAACATATATAGTGTATAATTGTAAAAATTAATGGTTTAAAAAACAAAAAACTTAATTAAGTTATTGGCTCAAAATATTATTACTTTTTCATATATGACTATATTTGAAGTTCCTAGCTACTACAGTTACTTGGATTCGAAGAGTATTTTTGAAAAAAAGATTAATTACTTGAGGAATTATAAAATGTGACGGGACAAGATTGAGGAAGTAATTAAGAATATGTGTTACGTGACACAGTCTCACGTAAGATCTTATATGAGAAAGTCTCATATAAGTTTTTGTAGAGGAAGTAACTATAAAATAAGATAAGCATGCATTGGAACTTCTATATGCATATTCTCTGACTAGCTAAGGGAATTATAGTAGCTAGATAGATGTAAACGAATATTTGATCAGAGAAATCGCATTTGCACTATATATATATATATATATATATATATATATATATATATATATATTTAGCAATTTCCATTAAGAATAATATAATATGCTTTATACTAATTCTAATTTTAATACATATATAAATATTTCGATACTTAACAACATATATATCATATTTGCCACGAGTAAATATATTTAGAAGCTCTTGGCTTCGAAACAATATTTACCAATCTCAACATCATACCTCATGATCGCTTTGAAACATGGTTTAATTTTCTCCAAACATATCACAAAACTCCAAAACCTTCACTAATTCATTATACTGGTGTTTTGGGCTATTTTTGATATTAAACGTCTTTCTTTTTTAAATTAAGTAGTGGGTAACACAGTATGAAGAGATGATATTTTTTCCCATTATCACTAATAACATCTAATGATCAATTCATTTCTAACATGATGATATATTATTGCACTAACCATTTCTTGGACTAACGTGCTAGCAAAACTAATGATCATCGGTTCTCTAATATTGTTATTATCTATGATGAACTAATATTATTTCACTTGCCTTGAAAGTAAAGATTAATATCTTTTCATTAAAAAAAAAAATTAAATTAAAAATCATTGTACGTAGCAGGAAGAAGGATGGGCAGTTTGCAGGGTATTCAAGAAGAGAATCGCGACAACAAGAAAAGACGAGGGGGAGCACGATTCAGTGTGTTGGTACGATGATCATGTCTCGTTTATGCCTGATTTCGATACACCAAGGCGTATTTCTTCATCATATGATCATCAGCAGCAGAATTATAACTGCAAACAGGAGCTGGAATTTATCCACTACAACATGTCCAATGATCCATTCCTGCAGCTCCCAAATTTAGAGAGCCCTAAGGTACAACCATCCACTGCAGGCAGCACCTCCATGCAGATTCCCTGCAGCTACGGTATACAGGAAGACGTTGTACCTCTGCAAGAAAACGATCAAGATGGGCTTTATAGCAACGAGCAAGCAACGGATTGGAGAGTGCTTGACAAATTTGTCGCGTCTCAGCTGAGTCATGATGATTCTTATGATCCCAATAATGAAGCTTTGAATCAAGCTTCTGAGTTATATGATTAGGAGAAAGAGAGTACGTAGTGCTTCAGAAGGTGTACGTTATGGGAATTTTCCAGTGGTGAGGATGTTGTTATTCTGAGACATTTGTACTAGCAAAATATATGCTGAAACTATAGAGCATGATGCCTGTTAATAAGTATATATAAATATCTATCTATCTATATATGCACATTACTATTGTAAAGAAAACTTTATTCAGGGCGATGTATTGTTGAGTGTATTACATTCTTAAATGGAGTTATATTTTCTGGGTTTTATATTATGAGATCATTGCAATTTTTTATTCGTGTTGTTTGAGTTTCAAAATTTAATTTTGTTGAATCTGGGAGTGAGCACTTGATTTGCTGGGATCACTATAAGGAATTACCGACAAAACAATCATAGAAAATTACATATAAATTTATAATCTCATTAATTAGCCATCGATTAGTCACAAATGAGAGATGGGTATTATCATCTCCAATAATATTAGTAAATCAACATCCGCCAATTTTTTATTTTTGTTTTTCTTGTGTTGGTGCTGCGCATAATGACCCTGTATAGGGAAAAAATGATGCTTTACACATATATTGATAAAAAAGTTAATTTCAATTTTGATCTTGTATGTAAGGCACTTTTTATTTTTTGACATTAAAGTATATGTTTCCAATTTTGGTCCTATATATGTTTCAACTTTTTCCGATTTCAGTCCAAATTTTCAATTTTTGTTCTGTATGTGTCAATTTTTTCCAATTTCAGTCCAATTTTGGTCGGAATTTTAAAATCGTCGATGTCGCGTGAGATTTTCTGGCGGCCATCCTATCAAGATTGGATTGAAATTGGAAAAAAATTGAAACATACATGACCAAATTTGAAAAACTTGACTGAAATTGGAAAATATTGAAACATATATGATCAAAATTGAAAAACATTGAAACATATAGGACCAAAATTGAAAAAAATTGAAACATACCAAAATTGGAAAACGTATATTTGGTTGTTAAAAAATGAAAATAGTCTTAGATACAGGACCAAAATTGAAATTAACCCTTGATAAAATTATAACTATATATAAAAATTACGAGAGGAGAATGTAACTTCATAAATACGTTTTACTTATCATGTTTGTAAGAAAAATATGTGATTCAAATGAAATTTCTATGCTAAAATGACATACTAATTAAAACGTAGTTAATTATAAAAGATAAAATAATGAAATATCAAATATAATAAATGATATGCACTGCAAATTGTGTTAATTAAAAGCCACGTAAATACCTAAACAACTTCGAATTATAAACCTAAATTACAACTTTTGTTTTCTAACTTGTATTTTGTCCATTTTTCCACAAATTTTATGTATTCTTATTTTGATCCTCTTATTATCACCTTTTTCTTCCATTCTTCATCAAATAGTTTATAATTTCGATTTTTACCGATGTGGACGTCAGAATTGCTGGTGTCAATTTTTCAATTTCAATGTCAATGTAGGCAGAAATTGACATCTAAAATCATACCAAAATCGAAAAAAAATTTAAGGGACCAATATTGAAATATATATAACTAGGGGTAAAAAGTTGATAAAACCAAAATTACATGATACAACTTGAGATTTTCCCATTGTTTTAATGTTCAATTCTAATTTTAGAACCACCAAAATTCTACTCTAGAAAAAAAATACATACTACAACACATTTTCACAATAAAATATTATAACTATTAACATTTTTCAATATTGATTTAATATATACTTAGAGTAATTAACTCATGTCCTTGTACAATCAAAAAACACACACACACACCATTCTCCATTATCATTTTTTCATGATTTTTTGAAGTCCACATTTTCCCAACACATTTAATCCTACTTTAAATATTAGAAATATTTTGGTTATTATATTCTTTGAAATTCGAATTCGTTTACGTACCAGTAATTAGCAGAGAGGTGTTAAATTTTTATTTTTTTTAACAAATTCTATTATTCTTGTATTTTGCATTATAAAATTATTGCTATTAAGTGTTTAAATATCAATTTATCCCCTCAACAATAAGTCTCTAGTTCCGCCACTGCTCATGAACAATGTGATATTGCTCAACTCAAAAAACAAGAACTTCATTATGCTTTGTTATTTGCTTTTGGCTTAGGAAAATATATTTAAGAAAAGTACAAAAGCTGTAATAAATTATTTTATTTGAAGAAAATATGTAGCATCTATTCAAGAGTCTAGATCAGAACCACGATTCCACCTAAAGGTTAGAGGTGCAGATTGTGTGATCAGGGTTCGAGCCAAAATCATGCAAGTTTTCTAGTTTTTATTCCCCTTCCATTCCTTCTAGCTCATAATTAAAAGAAAAATAGTCTTTAAATCAGATAGCTACATACCTGCAAAATGAATAAGCCATGCATACAATAGCATGCTGTTCATCAAAGGTCTTTCTCATGAAATGGCAAATTAACCTGCAATATTCTGCGTACAAACTAGCTCCTTCTCTTCCTCGGTTTCATGGATGCTAAACCAGATAAAATATTATATTTCACTACATATAATATCTATAATGCCTAATTTAATTATAATGTGGAAAAAGAATACCTCTTGTAAATTAAGAGTGGATAAAGGGAAGAGAAACAGGCGGGGAGGGTAGTTGAGATATGTATTTCGAAAATCAGTTGGTTTTTATAACTCGGAGAAATTAAGGGTTCAAGTTTCTGCTTATATGATTTATTATTTTATTTATTATTTTTGTGTGTGAGGATAAGAAATAGATAATGATGATGTTCTTCAGCCGTCATTGACTTGGACCATAGCTTTACACAAAGCATAAGAATCCCTAATTTGAAGCAATGGCAATCGTAGAGGGGACACAATCATTGAGCGTGCTGTTATGGGTTCACAATGATATAGACAATTTCACACACAAATACTGATTTATTTGCAGCATGCTGTCTATGCAGGCTTATTCACTCTATGAATTTCCTATGCTTGGAAAGTAGCATGGAATCAGGAGATACGGATCTTCTATTACATTTAATATTATTTTATTTTGTTACGTTACCATGAAAGCACTAGTTTTTGTGAAAATGTATTGTCGCAAGATCTTGAAAATATATAATTAAGTTGACGATAAGTTGATACATAAAATAACTAAAAAAACTTATTTGTGACGACATCATGTTGTCGCAAAAAAAATATTTATGAGAAGACTTTTGATATAATAACTTAGCGACATAATATTGTTGGAAAATGCGTTTACGACAATTATCAATGTTTTAACGATCGACAACATTTTGCTGTTGCAAATGAGCTTTTTGATGTAGTGTATATTAATTAATAATGTCATTTGATATCAAATCTAGCGTAGGCAGATTGGACTTATCATAAGATGGGTGAGTCGATTGGTTGGAGCCCGACAAAATTACAAAGTTTCATGAATTTAGAAATATTTTATGTACCTATATATATATATATATATATATATATATATATATATATATATATATATATATATATATATATAAGTTTTAAATTTATAGAATGAATGTGGCAATAGTATGTGTGTGCCATTAGACCTACATTACAATCAAGGTTGGAACTAGTTGGTTACAGTTTGTAAAAATTATGTTTTTTTTTTTTTGAAAAAAGTTCGTAAAAAATTTGGTTGCTTGGTCTTAGGGTATATATATATATATATATATATATATATATATATATATATATATATATATATATATATATATATATATATTAATGGTGATGGGCTTTTGATTATTGGCTGGCCATATTTTCCCTTTTTTCTTTTTCTTTATTTTTAGTGGTAGTGGACCTTATTTCTTAGTTTTGGGCCCTTATTTTTTGTTTTCTGAATTTACTCACTAAAAAATAATTCTTTCTTTAATTTCTAGTTCATTAGAGAAAAGAGAATCAATAAAAGAAACATAAAACAAAGCTGGAGGAACAATGAAGAATAAAGGACAAATTCAAAGAATATCTAAATTTTACGAAGAATTACTGTGTAAGTTGAAGCATTTTTTTAAGGTCAAAAGGGGAAAAAAACCATTGAAAAACTAAAAAATGTCAAAATTGCATCTATATATAAGGTCCTACTATTTTTGCTACTATTGAAAAGTATTGTTAAAATTGCAATTTAAAAATATGTTGTGATTTCATCATAAATTAATGCCTTTTTAATTTTCATAACCATAGTTTGTTAAATTACCTCGTATGTTATGGGGTAATGTCAACCGTTGTAACTTAGGGTATGTTTGTTTTGAGTTTATATAGAATTGGGGAAATCCGACTTTGAAATAGTGGGTTTTTGAAATAAAGATTAATAGTTAAAATCTATATTTGTTTAGAGATTTTATAGGGTGAGATTAATACTATAGATGCTAAATCAATGCTGGAAAAGTATTATTGTGTAATATTATATTGTTAGCTGATGTAATGATAATGAATGAATGATTGTAATAGTAGAAATTTAGATGTGTATTGAAATTTGTATATTAATAGGTTAAAGTATAGGATTAATGATTGTGTTTTGGGTGACACTTATGTGCCTCGGGATCCTCAAACCGCTCCAGACACATATACATTATTTTTTTATTTTTTTCTTCTCTGTGTGCGTTCTTCTTTTTTATATATACAACTAATTCTTTCACTGAAAATCTTAAGATTTCAAATGTTTCATCATCTTCTTCCTCAAAATTTATGCAAATCATGATTTCATCATACTTTTCGTCAAATATTTTTCAAATCATGATTTCATCATACTTTTCGTCAAATATTTTGCAAATCATGATTTCATATTGTTTAAAACAATTTATTTTCAATGTTTTAAAATTACTCATAAATAAGAAGGGGATAAAACCTCATAAATGACAATTTGAAAAAGAATAAGAACAAAAAGATAGACAAGAAGAATAAGAAGAAGAATGTACAAAACAAAAAACAAATAAGAAGAATAACAAATCGATAAGAAAAGAAATTAAGAAGAAGGAGAAAGAAGAAAAAAAAAGAGGAAAAAGAAGAAAATAACACTGTTTCCGCACAATACCTTTAAGGGTAAATAGGTGATACCTGAAAAGTAATGTGTGATACCTTCACTGTATATAATCAGGTTTGTGCGTGGCACACCAACTATGGTGTAACCGCGCGTGGGGACGCGTGGATATGCCTGGGACCAACCCACGCGCCGGATTGGGTTGGGGACATGAATTTAAGATCCGTGCCCCGGGTGCATATAAGTTTTTACCTTGTATTTTTATTTAAATAAAGTAGGATTTTGGTAGATTATATAGATGAGAATTTGAATCAATTCAAATCTCAAATCTAGACTTACAAACACCAATCTGAACATTGCCTTATTGATATTATGCTGATGTGTTCGGTTATTTCACATGTAGCATTAAAATAAATTTAATTTTTAATCCATGAGTCATTGCATTGATTGTATGACTTAACAATTAAATTATTAAAAAATATAACTGAAAATAATTTAAAAATATTACAATTCAATAAAATCAGAAATTTTTTTATAATAAAAAATTTAGAAACTTTAAAATTAGATAAAATCAATGAAGAAAATCGAAAAGTTAATTAACAATAAAATAAATAATAATGATAATAATTAAAATTATGTTCAAAATTAGGAATTAAAAAATTGTTCCTAATAAATAAAATTTAAATTATTACTTTAATAAATATAAAATATAAATAAATCATAATTGATAATTAAAAAAATTAAATTATTATATGCACTCGATTACATGTTATAAGTTTTTTTAAATGATTAATTCATTAAAATTAATTCATTCCTACAAATAAGGGGCTCACGAAAAAAAAAAAAAATATATATATATATATATATATATATATAAGATCAAAAGGACACATGACAATTATACATCACTCTTACATTAAATATAGCTAATTAATTACTTCAAATTTTATGTTACTAAGAAACATTATTAAATAAAATAGAAATATTAATTAAATTTATCTAAATAACATATGCTAAACTTCAATACTATAAGTTATTTATATATTTGAAATTTATTAATTTTAAAAGTTTATAGAAAAAAATATAAATAAATAAAAAAATTAAAATAAAGGTGAGTTGATGGAAAACGATCATATTTTTCAAACTTATTAATTCATGAAATTGAATTTTTTTTTTGAATATGTGTTATATATTAAATTATAAAATTTATTTGTAAAATTTTGACTTTCAATTTTTATGATCTAACTAAAAATAAAAATTGAGGGTTGTTAGAGACATTAAAAATAAAAATCAAAGAAGAAAAATGGCGGGTGTGTTATATAATATAATAGGCTAACAATATACATTCTTTTCAAAACAAAAAATTATTTATGATCCTTTACAAATGCAACTCATATTTCGATAATTAAATAATTATTTAATCATATTATCTTATTTTAAATTTTAAATTACACATTATGTATTGCAAAATCATAAATTTAATTTTAATGTATAAATAATGTTTAAAATTTTTAAATTTTACCAAATTTAATTTTTTTTTATTTTGTAAAATTTCACGTATTATACGGGCCCTGTACTAGTGTGTGTGTATATATATATCATTACTTGAATTAAATATGAATTTTTATCATTAAACAAATAGTTTATTATTATTTTTTTGCCTAGTAAATTAGGAGGTTTAACAATTTAGGACTTTAAGTTTTTAGACCTGCAATTTAGTGTTTTAACTTTTTTGGCTTTGCGAATTTTGTGAAATATCAACCCAAATCAATCAACTGGATTGAAATTGCATATGAATCACACGTATCTTTGAAATTTGGGCTTTTTGGACCAATTTTGCAGATATGACTTTTACTTACCCTAGGTGGCATAAAATTTTACAAATCATAACGTCATGTGGATAAAACATAAAATTAATCAAATAAATATGTAAGGAAACAAAACCATTAAGAAAATAAATTAAAAACCTTGAAATCATTAATTCACACTAGGGGTCGGGGCTTACAAGCTGGACATATAAGGATGGAGAATAGAAGTTTTATAGTCAAAGCTCAACCCAAGATTAAATAGATTCAAAACTCAGCGCTAAGGACGAACTTCTCCATCTCAGGAACGCCGCCAGACCTCCTACTGCAATGCACCGCTCTAGACTGCAACCTCAACTATGAAGAAAGAGATAAGGGATTGCAGATTTCGAATCAGGTTTCTATGTTTTTTGGAATGTAAATTGTTTTCATTTTTTAAATGAATTTCATTTCTTTTTATGTTTTAATTTTAGCCATTTTTTTTTATTTTTCTTTATGAAAATTAAAGTGTATTTCCCTTTCATTTCCATGTGGCGTTATGATTTGTAAAATTTTATGACACTTGAGATAAGTAAAGATTACATCTGCGAAATTGGTTTGAAAAATCCGAATTTCAAAGATCACATGTGATTCACGTGCAATTTCACCTCAATTGAGCGACTCGAGTTGAAATTGGACAAAATTCGCGAAATTCGAAAAGTTAAATTTCTAAATTGCCAACCCGAAAATTTAAAACCCGAAATTGCTAGACCCCTAATTTACTAGGCAAAAATAATAATAAAGTCTTAAATAAATGAACCTATGACATATCAAATTTCATGTAAAAAAAGATTGCTACGTGTACATGTGTGACAAATAGTATGGAAATTCTAACCAGATCAATAAATTGGGGCGAAAAGTTGGTAATTGGTGGTGTACATGTGTTTTACGTGCGAGTGCGATTGGAGTCTAATTATATCGGACCATTTAGACAAATTGGTCCAAATATATATATTTTCTAAAGTTGATGTTCTAAATAATTAGCCCAAATACGTAATAGCTTAAATTTTCGGACATAAACTTAGAAAGGAGTAAAGGTGAGAACGACTATTACTCTTCAGCCTTTATCCACCTCGTATGGGTTGGCCGTCTTATAAGTTACTTGGTATATTGGATAATAAACTAACACAAAAATTTGCGTGAGATGGTCTCACGGATAGTTTCCGTGAGACAGATTATTTTAATCTACAAATCAAGCTCATTTTTACAAATTTATATGTGAATTGTGAAGTGTGAGTTGTGGGTTGATCCGTTTCATATAAGACCCACTCATAAACTAATATTTTTTTAACTCTATTATAGATTAAAAAGAAAGCATAAAACTATGTACAGTGGTTGAACTTATGTCCTTTACAGGAGATTTAAATGTTATAACAGATGAAGAAATGAAGCCATGAGGGAACTACACAGACTGCAACAAGTATCATGGGAAAAAAAATTATTTTTGGTCCTGTATTAGGATTCGTATTATAATATTGTTTTTACTTATTTCAAAATTTTCATTGTCTTCTTGTAATTACCAAAATTTGCTAGTTTGGCAAAAAAAGAATTAAAATTGGATAAATTTTACCATTATAGGACTAAAATTAAAAATTTGAAATAAAGAAAACAAAATCAGACACAAGTCCTAGGACAAGACCCAAAATAAAAATTTCCCTATCAAATGACACTACTATATAATTAACACGCGATGTGTATTAAATGCCAAGAAACATGAGATTATGTAAAATGTGATAGATGATTAGATATAATATGTTATATGTTCTGTTGCCTTCTATATTTATATATGTACTAGTATAGAGTACGTACGTTGCACGTGGAGGACAAATTTTGTTTTTGTTATTGTTTAAAAAAAAGAAAAAAAATATTGTTATACTAGATTAATAAAGTTCACTTTTTCAATTCCTAACAAATCAAAATTTTGGAAAAAAAACTTAAATAATCCAAGGAATAATAAGTTTTGAAATTAAAAAACGAATGAGAGTAAAACATTAACTTCTAATTATATCTTTTTTTTTTTTTTAATTTTCTTATGTGTCACTCTTACTCTTCTTTCTTCACGTGTAATAAAGTTTTAAGTGTATTCTCCTTCTTTTCATTAGAGATGTGGAAGTATTCTTCGTTTTTGTTTCTTTTAATTAATTATTCTTTTTTTTTATTTTTATTGTTGTAGTCCCTATTAGTGTTGGTTGATCTTCAATTGTTGCAGTCTCTGTTAGTGTTGTTTGATCTTCAATTGTTGTAGTCTCTGTTAGTGTTGTTGTGGTATTATTTATTTTCGTCTATTTTATCTTCACGGGTTCTATTTTTTCTATGGTTTCAACTTTTGAATTCAATCTTCCATCTTTTTCATATTGGGCCACAAATAAGATTTGACAATACTTGTAAAAATAGTTTATTGAATTCTACCTTTTGGGATAGCCGATCACAATACTCATTGAAAATCTCCACAAAAAACTATGAGTTGCCACCAAAATCTTTATCACTTCCTATAACATCTTTCAGTAGTTTATCTAGATTCTCAATTGCCCATCATTTTGTCATTGATGTTTCATCCCATAAAATCAATTGTTTTATGTGCAACAAATTTGCAGCTCCACTTTGTTTTGAAATAGAGCATCACTTATTTTATTGAATTTATTGATAATTTGAAACATGAATGTGTTGTCCTTTCTCCATACATTATTGTTGTCGCCACTTCAGATGTTGCAGTTGCAAGTGCTATCTGTTTTTAGGATCTGATTTTTGGAATCTTCAAAATATGCTTCAAAGAATGTATCCCATAAAACTCTCACATATGTTGGTGCACAATACACCAAAATTATTGCTAATAATCTTCGCAATTCGTATGACATTTGTAAAGCAATAGCTTTATTCAAACACTCTATAATACTTTGATCAGCTTCTAACAAACTTCTTTTCTGAGCAGCTTCTTTAAAAGTAATACATTGTCTACCATTTACTGTCAACAAAAATTCAAACGATGTGGGTGCTTTTACATGACTCATGAGTAACGTCAGATAGTATCTTTCTCTTTCTACTGGATTTGCGGTACTTATATGTCCATTCAGACCTCATTTTTCTTTCTTAGCATCCAACACTTTCTTTGTTTATCCCATACGTAATGCTTAGGAAATTTTCTATAAAAATATTTCCACACTTTCTTCTTCTTCTTCTTCTTCTTCTTCTCACGTTGCACTTCTCTTATTCTTATTCTTCCTCTTCTCCTACAATAACAGTTTCGATTGCTAACGTGAAGCAAATGTTTGATTGTCATTTTGTAATGTGATGTGTAGTTGAATATCCTAACTTGGAAGAATGCTAAATAAGCTAAACACAGTATTCCTTTGAAGAAACAAAAAAAAAAAAAAAAAAAGCAACTTCTTTGCTTGTATTTCTTCTGTTTTCCTAGGATAGGGGAAGATGTGTAAGGATACGTCTATCAATCAGTTTATGCTGATCATTTGTGAATATAAGATTTAATGTTTGCTAATAGTTTAAACGTGTATATAAAATACATTCAACATATTTATGTAATATTTTAAAGATAAATTTGTAATACCTTAAACTATCAGCATTAATACCTTAAAGGTAAAAGTGTAATACCTTAAATGTGCGCATATGTAATAAGTACTATAAACATTAATACCTTAAAAGTAAACATGTAATACCTTAAGGGTGCATATATAATACCTTATACTATAAACATTAATTAATACCTTAAAGGTAAATATGTAATTTCTTATACTATAAACATTAATATCTAAAAGGTAAATATGTAACATTTGAAGAGTATACAACTAATACCTTTCATTGAATGAACAACTAATATTTTAAGAGTATATAACTGATACCTTAAGAGTATATAACTGATATCTTTCACTGAATGAACAACTAATGCCTTAAGAGTATACAACTGATACATTCGCAGGATGAATTATATAGAATTAGGTGGCACGCGGCACACACCAACTATGGTGTGGCCGCGTGTTGGTGCGTGTGGAGACGGATTTGGAAGAGTCCATACAATATAAAAGTGATAAAATATAATTTTGTAATTGGTAAAATATAGTTTTATGTATATATATATATATATATATATATATATATATATATATATATATATAAAAGAAACAAATTAATATAACATAATTATAAAATTAAATAGTATTAGATATAAAAATACTAAATTATTAAAATGTTAAAATACGTGCATATGGTAATTAGGATTCTATACGATATAAGATTAGACTTAATTGCTGTAGATGGATTAAAATTGCTAAAAATTATTATTAAATAATAAGAAATTTTAACTAAATCTGTTAAAATAGCATATGTGATACTTTAAATAAGAATTTTTTTTAACATATGTAAAATGTTTTTGATTAATAAAATATGTATATTAGTTTCTTTTGAAAGAAATTGCTTTTTGCAGAGCGGTAAACAAACTCAAGTACTTGAGTTCCAATAACTCATAATGTGAGAAATAGCCATTAAGGGTTATGCGAAATCAAGTCTTAGAGAACGTACATGTTTATTATTTGTACGCATCAACTTCGTTAACAACATCTCCAACAATGTGTTGAATTTTTTACGATTTTATCACAACTCCAAAAATACTTCAAATGTTCATGTTAAACTATCCCAACCACCAACCTTGTGTTCGATTCAATGTAAATCAAATCTTGTGTTAATTTTTTTTCTTCTATTTTTATGGAATAATTTTTTTAGTGTGAAGAATAATGCACATTACTGAAGATGATTGTCAGTTTTTATATAAAAATAATGCAAAACCTCCATTATTTTTTTATGCATTATTGGAGATGCCCTCAGACGGTTGTGACCTTCAAGAGATACACAAAAAAGGTACACAAAATTCAATATTATAAGTACTAGGAAATAACAATCACTATATAGATGACATTAATTATTTAAATTGAGAGCAAGAACAGAAAAATAAAAGAAACCAACACAAAATAAAGGATCAACAAGCTGTTGACAATATTAATATTAATAATGTCATTTATTTTCTTAAAAGTGATATCTTGGAGGCACGGAATATTATTAGAGCACCAATCCAGATCCAAAAAACTTGTCCTCCGTAATTCGATCAATCTTCTGAGCCATCTCAGCAGATAAATGATTCTTCCAACCTCCAACCTTGCCCTGGTTAAAGAAGGCTTTGTTATCCAGACCTGAGAGTGATAGTTTCCCATTCTTGTTGATTTCCAACCCACTGAGATTATCAAAGCTACAGAGTTTCAAGATTTGATCCACAAGGCCTGTTTCCTCTTCATCTGCTGAGAAAGGGCATTCCAAGAACTCCGAAAGGCGTCGTAAATGAAGCCCGGGTTCCTCCTTGAATTCCTCATATTTCATGAAACAAACCCTAGTAGGGTTCTCCTTGCTTTGCTTCCAATATTCAAGAACATGATCCCAATACGGCCCAAACGAGCTCAATCCCATGCAGAAATTTTCAAAAGCGTCTTCCAAACTCCTTCCCTCTTCATGTTTCCCTAACCTGTCTGTGAAGTTCCATAAGGACATGAAAGTATCTTTAGGGTTCCTGCATAGGTAAACAACTTTGCATGTAGAGTTATTTTTCACGGATTCGGGCAGAGTAATATAAGGAATGTGAACAGAAAAGAGGCTCATAAAAGAAGATGAGTTAATCATTTCTGTTATATTTCCATTATGGCCATAGAGGTGCTCTAATGGGGGCACAAGATCATGAGGATTGTGGGTGAGAAGTGGGTGATTTTGATCTCCAACAGGAACTGTTTTTCGGTTCAATAAGGTAAACATGATTGCTTTCAACCATGTGGTGCCTGATTTGGGATAGGTCACAAGAAATATGTCATCATCTTTAGCCTGAAAATGTTTCTCAAGTGAAATAACACCTTGAATGAATGTAAGAGGATACCAGAAACCTTGATACTGATACATATTCAATTTAAGCCATCCTTTATCTCTGGGGAGGGTTGAGATCAACTCCTTGTATTCCTCTGATATAAATGCTTTTTCCACCTGTAAATGCTTTGGACTACTATTTTCAGATGACATGATTTCGATCTTACTTTGTTTGTTGTATAATCTAAGCTATGCGTCTTTTACACTATTTATAGGAAGCCAGGCCACTAATTTAAAAACCAATATATGTATTTTAGTACTCTATTTATCCCACCCACCACTCAATCATTATGTGGGCAAAATTAAACAATTAACTATTTATGAAGATTTTGGTGAATGGTTTGATCAAATGATACGCAAACTGCATAAGTTATGTATTCCCAACTCGTGAATCACATGATATATATGTATTTTAGTAGTCTATTTATCCCACCCATCACTCAATCATTATGTGGGCAAAATTAAACAATTAACTATTTATGAAGATTTTGGTGAATGGTTTGATCAAATGATACGCAAACTGCATAAGTTATGTATTCCCAACTCGTGAATCACATGATATATACACTCAATTTTGGGTAGAAACAAGTGCGTAATTTTTATTTTTTTTGTTATACTTATTGGTTCAAAAGACATTAGCACTTCCTTTAATTCCCTCTTATTTTTCTGTTTTTGCACTTATTTAAAATAAATCTGCTATATATTGATTGTAATTGGTTGCTACTTGTAATTTAAAAATTTTGTGGATCTATTTTGTTATGAATTATTTCTCATTATTAATTGTTAGCTTGGCAATAGGAAGCTGATGCAGATAGAAGCATGAAAAAGGTAATTATGATCCGTTGATTTTAAGAATAACAGATGTTACAACAATTTCATAGAAAACTCTCTTTTCTTATTTCATAAATAATTCAACTCCCTAAAAAAATAAACATAACTCCTACTTATACTAATATTAATCTAAAATCTTATAAACATAAATCAATTTGAAGATATTAATAATAATAGAATCTATTTAAATCTCCATCAAATATATCTCATCTTCATTTTCCATCATAAGCCCTATCGGCTCTTGTTGTGTATAGTGGAACTAGGAATTATTTGATCACTCTTCTCATAGATTTTTGCTCCACACACACACACATATATATATATATATATATATATATATATATATTACAAAAAAAAAGGTAAAAAAGATTAAATAAATTGGTGTCTCTTGCCATGGACGAAGCTATCTTAGGGCAAGGGGGTATGATAATCTATATTTCAAAGTTTGTGAAAAATGAATATTAAAATTGAAGGTTAACATGTGATTATTGTAACACTAATCTATACATGTGTTTAGTGTTAGTTGGAAACCATGAACAAATCTTGTGGCTCAATTTTCTAAATTTTTAGTTCATTTGTAATTTTTAAGAAATTTGATGTAATTTTCGGATTACTAATTAATTTCAGATTTATTAAGTAAAAAATTAAATTAAGTATAAAATTTTTAATTAAAATAAAGTTTTTATTTAATTTAGGGAAAATGTCATTTTTCGTTCTATTAGTTAGATCATGTCAAGTTTAGGTGCAACAATTATGTATTTCTAATTTTAGTCCTTTAGTTATCGATTTGTTCCAATCTAATATACCATAATCATTTAACACATGTATTACTTTTTGTGAAATATGTAAACCGGTATGTCTTTTCTTAAAATCAATAAAAGCAATTAAACGTTTTTGAACATCCCATGCATCATCAATCCAATGGCAAGTAATGCCCATATAATCATTTTTAGCATAAGGATCTTTTCAACAATCACAACATATTTCAACTTTTTGTTTAAGGTTAGCTAAATCTTGTACTAATTTATATTTTCTTTCACGTACTCTTTTATCAATATCCCTAGTGGTCGTGTTCCTATTTATCATTCTAGCGGGTGGTTGTAAATATGTGCTCACATAATCATCATAAAGGTCATCGGAAGCAAATGAAAAAGGTAGATGTTTTGAAACAATAAAATCGGCGGTGCCTTTCCTAAGTTCTAGTTGACTAAATTTAAAGGTTAAAGAATCCATACCCTGTGAAGACCCGGTGAATCCTCGTAGTTGTGTTTGAGAGTGCTCCAATCCAATCTTGTCGGGATGCGTCTTCGTGACGTGGTTAGTGAATGTTTCATAGCCCCTCCATGTTTGAACTTGTAGTGCTTCCCACAATGGTTGCACGTCACTATGTAGTCGACGTCACTATTGGGCACGACTTTCTTCTTGAAATAAATGGAGAAGATATCACTTCGAAGTGAAGAAACTGCTCTACTTGAGGTGGTTTGAGTGACATTCAAACTCTCTTGTGTCGGCAACACCTCTTCTTCATCTTCATCGGCTAAGGCTTGAGCGATTTGTTCCCCCAAATCAACATTTGGATCAAGCTCGTCACACCATCGATTAATGAGCTCATCTTCATACGATGGTAGAGGTGGCATGAGACTCTTTCCCTTCCCACGAGAGGATGGAGTAGAAGAACTTCTTCTAGACATGATGAATGTAAAATAGAAAGAATAGAAGTAGAAATAGAACTAGAAGTTGATGATGAAGAACTAGAAATTGAAATATAACAAGAATTTGAGAGATTTTGAACTTGAAATAATTTAAAGTGAGCTAGAATATAAGAATTGAGAGAAAGAGAGCAAGAGAATTGGTGTGAGCAAATACACAATTTGAACCCCTATTTATAGATCTCAAAAATTAAAAAAAAATTGCTACGCTCCAGTTCGAACCTGATAAGTGTTGTTTTTCATATATTTTTGCGTATGTTTATGTATTCATTTGAATATGTTTAGATACATTTTTATGGTGATTTCTTATGTTATATTGTATAAGTTGCATTTGATGGGTTTGTGCTTAGTTTCATGATTTTGATGAAAAAAGTACAAATTTCAAGTGTAATTGATGATCAAGGAAGGAATCATAGAAAAACGAGGAAGAATAGAAGCTCAAATATGAGATACAGTGGCACGACCGTATAGCATGACCGTGCACCAGAATACAGTGGCAGGGCACGGTCGACCGTGCCGTGTAGCACGACCGTGCCCGGGTGAACAGGAATTCGTGGAAAGTTGGTTTTCTTGGCGTATTTTCATCTTTTACTTCACTTGGAAGACTCCCAGAGCCTTATAAATCTTTAGATAGAGAGAGTGAAAAAAGACAGAGAGATTCATACGGAGAAAAACACGAGAGTCGAAGAAACAACGAGAGGAATTGAAGAAGGATTCAAGAGATCGAGGAATCGAGAGATCATCATTATTTAGAGTTTTTAATCTTTCATCTCTTGTTAGATTTTAGTTGATATGATATTTCCAATCTTGTCTATGAGTTTGTTTATCATCATGTCTAGCTAATTTTCTAGGGTTTCTAGGGCTTGTTAGTAATCTGATTCGAATCTTAATGGATCTTTAATTTCAATTCAATGTTCATGATCGTTTCTCCTATTTGTGTGTTTATGACTTGATTGATTGTTTGATTATTCGGCCGATAATAGAGCATGTTTTAGTAATTAGATCAAAATTCGGGAGATGAGATTTAATTATGGAATAATAAACACATGATACATAAAAAGACTTAGATCGGGAGATTAAGGAATTTATGTAATGAGAAATCAATCTTAGGTACTTTTAGGAGTTGTTATGTTTTTATCAGATTGAGTAGGGATACCTCTGGTGGCATAATAATCAACCGGTTAACTGACTTGGGAGAGCTATTAATTCGACATATGTGATTGCTCATATAAGATGCTTGATTAATGAATTTGAATTGGTTAAAGTGATGTTTTGATGAGAATTAGATGAAAGCATGTCCTAGAACCTGTCTTAGATTATCTGTTATTCTTGAGTGAGTTTATCTGCATAGTTAGTTTTCTATTAAATTAATATGTGATCGGTGTGATTTGTTTTCCCTAGATAAAACTGGAAATTGAATTTGAGTAATTAGTTAGTGCCTAGATAATTAGTTTCTGTGGGATCGACCTTGCTCACCACTTTTACACCCTACACCGTACACTTGCGGAAGTAGCTAAAAGAAAGTAGTGAACAAGTTTTTGGCACCGTTGTCGGGGACTAAAGTTTAGGATTACTAATATTCGAATTTTGTTTTTAATTTTAGTCTAGGTTTTATTTGTTTTATTCTTCTGATTTTTTAGAGAGTATCTGATACTTGTTTTTTAGGTGTTTTCAGATCGTGCATGAACACTCGTTCTAAAAGGGCGAATTTGATTGCACTACATTCGAAGATTGAAGCAACTTGCAGATGTAGTAGAACACGAAGGCAACTGTTTGCTCAAACTCAGATGGCTGAAAATAATCCAAACGAGCGAGTACTCAACAATCAAGATATCGATGGAGGAGTGAACCAAGTACTACCAGTTGTTGCTCAACGAGCCATCAGAGACTACTTTCAACCAAAACAAAATGGAAGAGAAGATGCGACCACCTATTCAAGCAAACAATTTCGAGTTAAAGCCGGCTCTGATCAACATGGTTCAGCATAATTAGTTTGGGGGCAGCCCGTTAGATGATCCCAATTTACATCTGGCGCAGTTTCTTAAAGTTTGTGATACGATCAAGTTGAATAGTGTTTCTGATGATGCCATAAGACTTCGATTGTTTTCGTTCTCTTTGAGAGATAAAACGAAGCTGTGGTTCAACCCACTCCATCCAGGCTCGATTATTACGTGAGAGGGATTAAGTAGTAAGTTCCTATTTAAGTACTTTCCACCGAGTAAGACGTTGAAGTTTAAGAGTGAGATTACACAATTCAAGCAATGTGATGGGGAGTCTTTGGGCGAAGCTTGGGAAAGATTCAGAGATATGTTGAGGAGGTGTCCTCAGCATGGATTCCCCGAAGATCAATAGGTCTGTTTCTTCTATAACGGACTGTTTGGATCAACAAGAGCTATGATAGATGCAGCGGCAGGAGGAGCTTTGTTAGCGAAGAGTCCGAATGATGCGATATATATTTTGGAAGAGATAACAACAAACAACTACTAATGGCCGTCTGAAAGAAATACATATAGGAAAGTGGCGGAGATCCAAAATTAAGATCAGTTATCTATTCTATCCTCACAAATAACTGCTCTCACAAATCAAGTATCTGTGCTGGCAACAGTTCAATCCCAAAACGTATGAAGTATAGGGAGTCGAGGAGGTGATTTTACCCAACAAGAATAAGTAGAAGACGTTAACTATATGAATGGGCAGAATTACAACAACCAAAACTTCTGAAATAGGGGAATGTATCAGTATAAGCACGGAGGGCCAAATCATGAAAAGTTCTCTTATGCAAATAACAAGAATGTTCTGCAACCCCCTTCGGGCTTTTCTGTTACGAATGAAGTTATCAATGAACCAAAGAAACCAGCACTAGAAGATTTGGTAGGAGCATTTGTGAATGAATCACGAGATAGATTCACAAGGATTGAGGAAAGGTTTGACGCACGGATGAAAGCCTTGGAGTTACAAGTGGTGCAGATGGCTGAAAACATGGGAAATCAACACAAGAAGGGACAATATCCAAGCACCACTGAAATAAACCCAAGGGAGCAGTGTAAGGCAATTCAATTGCGAAGTGGAATAGAGTATGAGGGGCCAAGCATGCCAGTGGCAGAGAAAGATGAAAGCGAAAAGAAGAAGGAAGATAATGTGGTGGAGAAGGAAAATGAAGACAAACAAAAAGGGGCTGAGAAGCCAAAATCTAATTCTAACCATTCACTTTCATTTACGATTTCTTCGTTCCCTTTTCCTCAATGTTTTCAAAAGGAAAAGCTAAATGCTCAATTCGCTAAATTTCTGGAAATTTTCAAGAAAATTCAGATTAACATTCCTTTTGCAGATGCTTTGGAACAGATGCCAAACTATGCGAAATTCTTGAAGGATGTAATGCAAAGAAAAGAAAGATAGCGGATTATGAGAAAGTGAATCTCACGGAGGAGTGCAGTGCAATCCTACAACAAAAGCTGCCACAAAAGCTGAAGGACCCAGAGAGCTTCACAATCCCGTGCGTAATTGGAGAATCAAGTTTTGATAAGGCTTTGTGTGATCTTCGGGCGAGTATAAACTTGATGCCGCTATCCATCTTCAAGAAGCTTGGTCTTGGTGATGTAAAGCCATCTACAATCACATTGCAATTGGTTGATAGATCGATAACATACCCCAAAGGAATCATCGAGGATATGCTAGTCAAGGTTGATCAATTCATATTCCCAGTGGACTTCGTAGTTCTGGACATGGAGGAAGATCATGTTGTGCCTCTTATTTTAGGACCACCGTTCCTAGCCACGGGACGAACGTTGATTGACGTTCAAAAAGGAAAGCTGACCTTGAGAGT
This sequence comes from Scutellaria galericulata, assembly GCA_946896805.1. Lineage (NCBI taxonomy): Eukaryota > Viridiplantae > Streptophyta > Magnoliopsida > Lamiales > Lamiaceae > Scutellaria > Scutellaria galericulata. The sequence continues at coordinate 13,680,378 of OX335791.1, read as the reverse complement.
GAATGACGAACACATTCTGTTCAACATCTACAAGGCCATGAGATTCCATGATGAAGAAGAGAACTGTAGCTTCATTGGAGTTGAGGATGTTTATGTGGAGGATCAAGTGGAGCGTATCTTGACAAAGGATTCGTTGGAATTTTGTTTGACGAAATCTTTGCAAACTCAAGTGAAAAATCTTAATTTTGAAAATCAACGTTCGTCCCGTGGCTAGAAGGAAATGAGAGACAATTCAAGGAGGATCAGATCGGGCACGACCATGCCCGGCAGAAAAGCTTCACTGGACAATGGAGTACGACCGTGCTTCACGGCACGGTCGACCGTGCCCGGACCAATGACGAGTATGCAGGTCGAGCATGACCGTGTTGCAGAGCACGGTCAAACCGTGCTTGACCCCAATGATAGTGTTTCGGACGCGGAAAAGCCCACAATCATTCCAGAGTTGAAGCATCTTCCGGATCATCTCCAATATACCTTTTTAGGTAGCAATAAAGCTAATCCGGTAATCGTTTCCTCGTCTCTAAACTCAATTCAATTAGAGAAACATTTACGGGTATTGAGAGAACATAAGCAAGCTCTTGGTTGGTCAATTTCAAATTTGAATAGAATAAGTCCGTCCATTGTTATGCATAAAATAAGAATGGAGGATACTTATAAACCTTCAATCCAAAACCAACAGAGACTTAACCCAATCATGCAGGATGTGGTGAAGAAAGAAGTCTTAAAATGGTTGGATGCTGGAATCGTATATCCCATCTCCAACAGTAATTGGGTAAGTCCGGTACAAGTGGTACCAAAGAAAGGAGGAATGACGGTGATCAAGAACGATGATGAGGAGCTTATAGCCACTCAAACGGTAACAGGATGGCGGGTGTGCATTGATTATAGAAAATTGAATACCGCCACCCGAAAAGATCATTTCCCTCTCCCTTTTATTGATCAAATGTTGGATCGGTTGGCTGGATATGATTATTATTGTTTTCTCGATAGGTATTTCGGATACAATCAGATTCCGATTGCACCGGAGGACCAAGAGAAAACAACTTTTACATGTCCATATGGTACATTCGCATTCTGAAGGATGCCATTTGGATTATGTAATGTCCTAGCCACTTTCCAACGATGCATGATGGCAATTTTTCATGATTTGATAGAAAATATGATGGAAGTGTTTATGGACGACTTTTCAGTTTTTGGAACGTCATTTGATGTGTGTTTAGCTAACCTATCTCGAGTTTTGCAGCGATGTAGGGAGACCAATTTGGTTCTCAATTGGGAAAAATGTCATTTCATGGTAAAAGATGGAATCGTATTAGGTCATCGCGTTTCGTCTGCAGAACTTGAAGTAGATAGAGCAAAAATCGTGGCGATTGAAAGATTGCCACCACCAAAAACAGAAAAAGTAATCCGAAGTTTTCTAGGGTATGCAGGTTTCTATCGGAGGTTCATCAAAGACTTTTCAAAGATCACCAAGCCATTGAGCCGACTGCTGGAGAAAGATGTCGAATTCAAGTTCGATGAGGAGTGTCACTTAGCATTCGAAACATTGAAGAAAGCATTGACAAGTGCACCAATTTTGGTAACTCCGGATTGGTCACAACCATTCGAATTAATGTGTGATGCGAGTGATTACGCCGTAGGAGCTATGCTTGGACAAAAAAGAGACAAATTGCTAAGGCCGATATACTATGCTAGTCGAACGTTGGATGAGGCACAACAAAACTATACCACAACGGAAACAGAGATGTTAGCAGTCATCTTCGCGTTCGACAAATTTCATCCTTACTTGATCGGCACTAAAACAATTGTTTATACTGATCATGCAGCAATTCGTTATCTTTTCGATAAAGAAGATGCTAAACCACGTCTAATACGTTGGGTTTTACTGTTGTAGGAATTTGATCTGGAAATTGAAGACCGCAAGGGGTGCGAGAATGTGATAGCCGACCATTTGTCAAGACTAGAGAACGAAGAGGTCGATTAAAGCGTGGAGATCAAGGAAAAATTTCCAGATGAGTGCATATTAACGAGAAATGATGTTCCAGTACCGTGGTACGCAGATATTGTAAACTACTTGGTAGAGGGGGTCCTTCCACCAGACATAAATGGGTATCAAAGAAAGAAATTTCTTCATGATGTTAATTTTTATATGTGGGATGACCCGTACCTATTTAGGAGATGTGCAGATTCGATGATTCGAAGATGCGTTCCGCTAGAAGAGTGGGATGACATAACGGGGATGTGTCACTCGTCACATGTGGGAGGACATCACAGTGGAAAGAAAACGGCCATCAAAGTGCTTAAATCAGGTTTTTATTGGCCAACTTTATTTAAAGATTGTTATAACTTTGTGGCAGGTTGTGATCGATGTCAAATGATGAGGACAATATCAAGGAGGCATGAGATGCCTTTAACCAACATATTGGAAGTGGAAATTTTCGATGTGTGGGGCATCGATTTTATGGGGCCTTTTCCCCATCTAATGGTTACAATTATATATTACTAGCTGTTGATTATGTTTCTAAGTGGATAGAGGTTATTCCCACCAAAACCAATGATGCTAAGGTTGTTCTCCAATTCTTGAAGAAAAATATCTTCAATCGATTTGGGACACCCAAGGCAATCATTAGCGATGGGGAAAAACACTTCCATAACAAAATTTTTGCTAGGTTATTGGAGAAATAAGAAGTGAAGCACAAAATGACGTTGGCATATCATCCTCAAGCAAATGGACTAGCCGAGGTGTCAAATCGGGAGATAAAGACGATCTTGGAGAAAATGGTGAGCATAAATCGAAAAGATTGGTCGTTTCGCCTGGATGACTCCCTATGGGCATATTGAACGGCATTCAAAACACCAATCGATATGTCTCCTTATCAACTTCTTTTCGGTAAGTCGTGTCATCTCCCGGTGGAATTGGAGCACAAAGCGTTCTGGGCTACAAGAGCACTGAATTTTGATTACGTACGGGTGAGTTCGGATCGAGTACATAATCTATTGGAGTTGGATGAGTTCCACAATGATGCTTATGAGAACGCTCGAATCTACAAAGAACAGATCAAACACTTCCACGACAAAATGATTCAAAAGAGGACATTCAAGCCAGGAGATCTGGTATTGCTGTTCAATTCGAGACTCCGACTGTTCCCCGGAAAATTGAAGTCAAGATGGTCGGGGCCCTTTTGGGTTAAGGTGTTTGATTCGGGCTACGTAGAGTTATTGGCTAAGAATGGTCACACATTCCCCATCAATGCACAACGAATCAAGATGTACTATGGAAATGGAATAAATGAGTCGGTGAGGTGTGTCTATTTCTTAAATGATCCATGAAAGGTACGTTTTCATCTCGTCTGGCTGAAGACATTAAATTTAGCGTTGTTTGGGAGGCAACCCAATTAGTAGTAGCAGTAGTTAGTTTTTTTTATTATTATAAAAAAAATCCAGAGCACGGTCGTGCCCCATCATACAGCGAGTTGGGATGCTCGGGCACAGTTGACCGTGCTACGCAGCATGGTCGTGCCCCATCATCTAGAGATTCAGGCTACCCGGGCACGGTCGACCGTGCCCCACCGTACAGAACACTGAATTATCCTGGCACGGTCGACCGTGCTATACAGCATGGTCGTGCCCCACCAGAGCGCATTCCCCAATTCAAACCCTAACCTCAATCCACCAAATTGTTCGATTTCTCATCGATTAATCACTCCCAAACACAAATTTATCACTTCCCCACTCCATAATAACATTAATCACCGAACAAATTGGAAGAAATTTGACCCCATTGTGGTGTTAGACTCTCAAGTTCCATTAACGAGTTTTCATCAAAAAAGGTTGCAATGGCCGAAGGTAAGAAACGAAAGACTCTGCAGGGTGCATTGACGAGTGCTTCAATTCCTCTGCCTACTTCTCCCGCACACTACGAGGTCCGATTGACAGATCCTGAGCATCAGGCTCGGTGGGAGGATTTGGTTGGGAGAACGATCGAGGCCACCCGGTACGCTGATGATGCGGCCCTACAAACCCTTGGGCTGCACGATGATTTCTAGAGGATGGTTGAGAATGTGGGGTGGACATTCTTGTTCCGAGGACGATGGAGAACCTACCCCAAGGTAGTGCTCGAAGTACTCAGCACGTTGAAGGTTAAGGAGCGGACACGAGCGTCGTTGACTCCAGCCAGTATCAGTTTCCGGTTGCAGAACCGGCAACACGAGGTCACCATAGAGCATTTCCGGTAGATATATCATCTCCCGGAGACGGCTATTAAGGTGAAGCATGACCGAAGTTTTAGGCCGGCAGAGTTTTGGGGATTCTTGACTGACTTCAGCCTGCGCGATCCGGTATCTTGGGATGCGAGGAGGACGAATGCGACTTGGCTACACAACCCGGTCTTCCGCTACATTCAACGTGTCATCGCCAAGACCATCTTTGCTCGACACGATAGTGGGGGATTTAGGGTGGACGAGCTCTATATCTTGTACTACATGGTATATAGCCGGCCGGTGGATGTTGCGACGTTTCTGATCCGGCAGATGAGCAGGATCGCCAAGCAGACGAGCGGCCCCATTGTCATCAGAGGCTTGATCACTCCGTTAGCCCTCCATTTCGGCATGGCCTTGGACAACATGTCCCATGTGCCGGGCTCGACCACCATTGATATGCAGGTGTTGGTTAACTAACACTTCATTAGCCCGGATCCGGCAGGCCATGGCTATTTCTTCCAGCAGAATGGCACCGCAGGATTCCCTTTGCCGAATCCTTATCTCATGACCGTTGGGGACATTAGTGATTATGACGGCACGGCGGACCGGCGAAACTAGTCCTTGGATACGTCGGAGCACATAACCCTTTCGGAGGGTGTGTCGTATGTGTCAGCTCCTCCGGATGTGCCAGACGAGATTCAAGAGGCGGTCGAGAAAGATGACGCATACGAGCAGGGGGCGGACTAGGATTATACGGCACCGTAGCAGACTGATGATTATATCCCACCGCCTCACAAGCCAACACAACAGCAGCATTGGTGCGTGTCTCAGTATAACGCTCGGCTGGAGGCATTGGAGACTGGTTTGACCGAGCTGCGTGGTGAGTTCCGGGATTACCGGATGACGATGACAGATTACCAGACGACGATGACGGAGTTTATGATGCGCATGGATCACTGGAGGATTTCTATGGGACACGTCTATCCGCCACCGCCACCGTCAGCAGAGGATTAGGTTTTTTTTCCTTTTCTTTATTTTTTTTCTTTCCTTTTGATTCGATTTTTTTTTCTTTTTCTTTTTCGTTTTGTCTTTCCATGTTTTTTTGTCGCCTTTGGAACTGTCGACTGTAAGTTTGGGGGATGTAACTTGAAGAACAAAGTTAAAAATCGATGGTAATTTTCTGATCTTATGACTTGTGCTCGAATTTTTTGTTGTTGTTTGATTTGAATCACGTGAATAGTTGTGTTATATATTTTTGTTTTAGTTTTGTTTTAGGATGTTAGATGATCTCGTGATTGAGTTATATGAAATGGATCCTTGAAGTTGTATGAAACATAAATTGAGTAAAATGAACGTAGGGATATATTGCTTGATTGAAGTTGAAAGTTTATTCCTTATTTTTGGTGAATATTTTTGAGCATGCAATGATTGTATAGTTTTGAGGAGTATGAAAATAAGCTTGTGAGATTTGAGTCTTGACTTGATATTACACCAAGTCTTATTTTCTTGATTGTGTGATTAGCGATTGTCTTGTATATACCTCTAGAACTTGCTATGGTATCTCCTTCGAGACTACAAGTACGTGTGAATTTTTGAAAATGATATAAGGCCATCTTTGTTTTGATAAGTCACTTAGCCAAATAATTTCTTACCAAATTCGATATATTTCCTTAGTTAGCCCTATTGAGCCTTTAAGCCTTATTCGTTGGTTAGCCAAATAATTGGGTAAATTACCACACCTTTTATTTTGAGCCTACTTATTTATGATTTTGAAGCTCAGTTAGAAGAGATGGGTGAATAAATACAATGTGAAGTATATGTGGAGTTGGAAAAAGCATTTGGTGGAAAATATTAAAAAAAATGATAGGAAAAAAAGAAGAGAAAAACCAAGTGTGATGAAAAGAAAATAATATATACTTGGATTGTAGAGGTGATTGTTGGAAGGAAAATTTTTGCATGAGTTGTGCCTATTTTGATATGTTTTGAGTTGTGCCTTTTCTGGAACTCATTGAATAATTAATTTTTGACATATCTCTGGAACTCATGTTTTGGGAAAAGTGGTCATTTGTAGAGACTTCATGAAGAATGATTAGAATTGCAATTTGTGGAGGAGCTTCAAATATCTATTTGATTAGTCACTTTTATCCTAAATTTTTCCTACCCTGTCCAAAGAGCCGCATTGCGTCCAAATAAAGTCCTTTTTGATTCTTAATATTCACATGTACAAACATGGTGGAGAAGTGAGACGATTTGCAAGCATATGGTAGGTTTTACTTGATTTATCGTTTTGAGCGTAAACACGTCATATTTTTAAACACTTTTGAGCGTGAGTGATACACTTTTACCTTGTGAGGTTCATTACTCCTTGAAGGTACATGGTTATGAATTGTTTGAAGTATTTATTAGAAGTTTGGATGAATTGTTGATATCAATTAGGTGTATATGGTCTATAGTTTGATTTGCTTAAATTCATGATTCGTGTTTTTCTAGTTGCTTAGTTTTCTTTATGAATATCAGTGGAGTAGTTGATGTTACTTGAAGATGAGCAACAATTCAAGTTTGGGGGATTTTGATAAGTGTCGTTTTTCATATATTTTTTCGTATGTTTATGTATTCATTTGAATATGTTTGGATACGTTTTTATGGTGATTTCTTATGTTATATTGTATAAATTGCATTTGACGGGTTTGTGCTTAGTTTCATGATTTTGATGAAAAAAGTACAAGTTTCAAGTGTAATTGATGATCAAGGAAGGAATCGTAGAAAAACGAGAAAATATAGAAGTTCAAATATGAGATTGCAGAGACTGCTGGATAGCCGACCGCGACAGTGTTGTGGGACCCGACCGCAACAGTGCCGTAGGGCACGACCGTGCACCAGAATACAATGGCAGGGCACGGTCGACAGTGCCGTGTAGCACGACCGTGCCCGGATGAACAGGAATTCGTGGAAAGTTGGTTTTTTTGGTGTATTTTCATCTTTTACTTCACTTGGAAGACTCCCAGAGCCTTATAAATACTCAACAAGATAGAGAGAGCGAAAAAAGACAGAGAGATTCATACGGAGAAAAACACGAGAGTCGAAGCAGCAACGAGAGGAATTGAGAAGAAGGATTCAAGAGATCGAGGTTATTTAGAGTTTTTAATCTTTCCTCTCTTGTTAGATTTTAGTTGATATGATATTTCCAATCTTGTCTATGAGTTTATTTATCATCATGTCTAGCTAATTTTCTAGGGTTTCTAGGGCTTGTTAGTAATCTGATTCGAATCTTAATGGATCTTTAATTTCAATTCAATGTTCATGATTGTTTCTCCTATTTGTATGTTTATGATTTGATTGATTGTTTGATTATTCGGCCGGTAATAGAGCATGTTTTAGTAATTAGATCAAAATTCGGGAGATGAGATTTAATTATGGAAGAATAAACACATGATACATAAAAAGACTTAGATCGGGAGATTAAGGAATTTATGTAATGAGAAATCAATCTTAGGTACTTTTGGGAGTTGTTATGTTTCTATCAAATTGAGTAGGGATACCTCTGGTGGCACAATAATCAACCGGTTAACTGACTTAGGAGAGCTATTAATTCGACATATGTGATTGCTCATATAGGATGATTGATTAATGAACTTGAATTGGTTAAAATGATGTTTTGATGAGAATTAGATGAAAGCATGTCCTGGAACCTGTCTTAGATTATCTGTTATTCTTGAGTGAGTTTATCTGCATAGTTAGTTTTCTATTAAATTAATCTGCGATCGGTGTGATTTGTTTTCCCAAGATAAAACTAGAAACTGAATTTGAGTAATTAGTTAGTGCCTAGATAATTAGTCTCTGTGGGATCGACCTTGCTCACCACTTCTACACCCTACACTGTACACTTGCGGAAGTAGCTAAAAGAAAGTAGTGAACAGAACCGTCGTTCCGATTCAGTTGAACCGACAGTTCGCCTTATCTCAGCCATCGATCTCCAACGGCCACTTGATCTCGGCCGTTGAATCAAAAAATCATACGAACCGTCGGTTTGAACCGCCGGTTCCGGTTTGGCCGAATTCCAACGGCCATTTAATCGTGGTCGTTCATCCTCAACCACTATCTTTGATTCAAACACAACCGTACACGTGGCATGCTCCATAACTAAAATAAACGAAAAACCTGCGGTTCCAACCGTCGGTTAGCGGATTTGTAAAATTGTGAACCGAAACCGGGTCAACGGTTCCTCGAACCGTTGACCGCCGGTTCGAACTGGCCTGGTTCCGGTTTTTCGAACCGTTTGGGCATGTTTAGGTAGTAATCAGAAAGTTCATCTTTCAAAATATCTTATGAATTGCTTTATATAAGTTATAAACCAATTATTTGATTAATACATATTGTAGTTAATAGATTTTAAGTGCTCCCAAAATTATTCATTAAAATTATTTAATTTTATTATTTAATTGTTATTTTATTCTGTGAAGTCTTATAATAATAATAATAATAATAATAATCAAATTTGTAACTAATCCAATATAACAGTACAAAAAAATGAATTCAATGATACATACAAATTTGTATACAGTTACTTCTTTGAAATCGGTTCTATTCGATTCTGAATCGGTTCTTTGATTCGGTACAATTCGGATTTGACACAAAAATTAATCGAAGCGGCTCAATTCGGATAAACTCAAATAATCAATGGTTCTTTATGGATTCAGATTGTTTCAATTCAGGTTTCTCCACAATTCGATTATCTCTGAGATCCATGCTAACCCCTACCCCATACACAGGTCACAAAGGTTAATTCCTCATACACAATCTGATAGTTTGTCGCCTACATAATGTTCCTGACATCAACTTCTTTAATTTCATCTTCTAAAAGTATGAAATATGTTGGTTTAAATACTACACTGATCAAGGTTTGACCACTCTAAGCATTGTAGAGATCGAATATCTTGTACTTGTTACGGAAACAGCAGAATCCGCATCCCCATTGACCAAAAGCATAATTAGAAACTCAAGCATCCAAATATAGAGAATTAGAATTGTGGGAAAAAGTCAATTTTCTATAAAAGACCATACACCTCAATATATACAATTATAAAGTGTATGTGAAAAGGAAACATAATCACAAAATAATTACAAATTCCACTAAATAAGCCTAACAGAACTAGGAAGATGTTTCTCTGGAATCTTCCTTAATACCAAAGACATGTATGAATGATATATTTGATGTACATTAATTTGATATATATTTACGTACTTATACAAACGTATCCTAAGACCATCTCCAATCGTTCCCTCTACACTACAACAAAATTCACACTACACTATATCAAAATTCACACTACATTAAATTCATCTCCAATCGTCAATGCTACATTCTACACTACATTTACTATTCTTAGTTTTTATTGAATTAAAATTTATATAAATTTAAACTTAATAATTACATAATTTTTTTATTTTTGTTTTATATTGATTATTGAATATAATTATTTTTATTAATTATTTTAAAAATAATGTGAATATAAAAAGGCAAAAATTATAGAACGACATTAAATTAAATATCGTGATACAATGCTACAATCATACATATTAAAAAACAAGAAAAAATTATATGAAAAAATGAAGAACTTTCCCAACAACCACCAACAAATAATACTTTTGATATGTATAACGGATATTTTTCAGATCTCGGAGGGTCGGTAAGTAATCTCGGAGATTATTAATTAGGACGTTTAAATTCCCGTATCGTACTTTTTTTTAGCCTAAGAATTATTCTTTAGATGTTTTATGTTTATTTTAATTTATGCATTTTAATTTGATGTATTTTGTGATTTATGTATTTTAATTTAATGTACTTTGTGATTTAATGTATTCTGTTTACTTTATTTAGCCTAAAAAATACTTTTATATTATATACATGTAGTAAATAATAATTTTTTTCATAAACAATAATATTGCTTCATGAAATGATGAAATGCAAATTGTATTAAAAATATATATAAAATTGTATTAAAAAATCAAAAAATAAAAAATAAAAATGTAGTGTGGTGCAATAGTGCCCACTACATTGAATGGTGCACTATTCAAATCTGTAGTGTAGGGGGAAATGTAGTGTACGGTTAGAGCATCATTTCACACTACATGTAGAGGTAGTGTGAGATGTAGTGCTCCATTGGAGATGCTCTAAGAGCCGATGAGATGAGCCTTTGGTATATCGGGATGATGCGTTTATTTAAAATATATATGTCATCAAGTTCCTTTGGGTTTATTTATGTTGTTATCATGAAGTTATTTGGTTTCAAAGATTCATTTACATTTATGTCAGATATTAAATGATAATTCATGTCTTTATCAAATTTAGAAGTGGCAAAACACTAGTTTCTGAAGATGGGTGCCCAAATCGAGCATGCCAATTTGATGAGTAGTATGAACTGTTGGTTTATAGTGTACCAAACAATATCAATTACAAGGAAATAGAAAATAAAACTGTTAGACTATTGGTATTGCCAACGATGTTTGGCAACACTGCAGACAACAGTTTCTGACAGCAAATCGATGTTGCCGATGATGTTGGGCACACTGCAGACAACATTATGGGCAATAGTACAGGCAATAGTACAGATGACAGAATCTTACCGGAAACCTGAAACATCTTCAAACTTCAAATTCTAATATAGACTTTGAGCATTGGCTGTGCATCAGACCAGAAAGCAGCCGCAACAGTAGGGAACAAATTTTATACAAAGAAGAGTTTTGGAAAATGCACCATTTGGAAAGTCGAGTCAATAAGACATTTTCCCTAAAAAACGAACATGTCCTGGTCAGTGCCCACAGTACGACGTGATGTTCTCAAAGGTAAAACGACTTAAGTCTTCTAGTTAGTAGCATCATCGCACTTCTATATGCTATGCTATGAGAGAATAATACTCTGCAATAAGAAATTTTGAGCTCTTTATTGTATGCAAAGCTATGAAAACTATGCCATACTTATAGGCACATCCACCAAGCGAAGGGATTCACCAAATTAATGGAGCATTGAAGGCATTTATATTATAAAAATAATAGCACCCGACAGTGGACAATAAGAATGTCGAACAGAAAACAGAAACAAACTAAACAAAATAGTAAGTCGAGTCGAGGAAGGTCCTCTCTCCTTAAGACAAGATACACTCAAGGTAGCGCTCACTGGAACCGTGTGTATCGTCTCCTAAAAATAAAACGACTTCGTCTCTAGAGTAGTAGCACCACAAACTCGAGAATTCCGGTAAACCTTAGTGCTTTGAGAATTGAGTTGATGCAAGGATGAAAATAATGCAACGATTTTTGATTTTGATGTGTAAAATGATGCATGATGACCCCTATATCTAGATCTCCAACATGAGGGTTTACATCTGAAATTGATGAGAATTTACTACCCAAAAAATGGGTCTTTTAATGCAAATTAAGGCCCTGTTCAAAAATAAAAAAACGGTCAAAAACGCTCATAGTGCTGCATTCTGCAACACGGTGTTTGCAGAATTCTGGACACGTTACTGCATTCTGCAGCATGTTACTATACCTGGCGCTACATTCTGGACACATTACTGCTCCTGGTGCTGCATTCTAGATGCGAACTGCACCCGCTATTCAGAATCAGCATGCATTAACAGCATTCTACTCCCGTTGCATCCCGGCACGGGCGTATAATTACCCGGCGCCGTTAACGACTCCGTAATTTTTACCCAAAAAGATAAACTTAGGTAGGGTAAAATCCGAGCCCGATCCACCCAAGTCCAACCCAATGTCCAATTGCCAAAGATCAAGACCCACGACCAAGGTCGGGTCGGGTCCGGGCCGTGTCGTGCCGTGTCGAGTCGAGCCCTGCATGCGTGTGTGTTGCACAAACATACTACTACAATAGTATACTAATTACTAAGCCTCTTCTCATGGTTTAATTTATACTTGTATTTTCAAGGTCCATTTTCCTATGTGAGATAGTTAAGCACTGCTCCTACATTCAACACCTTTTATTCCCATTTCAAGTGGCCAACTTTGATGCTTAATTTCTCACTCACCAAAAATTGGTTTTGAGCGATTCAAAATGCCTCGATTATCTACTCCAAACGTAAATTACTCTTTTGACATCCAATCCTTAAAAGGATTAACTCTTAGTCACTTAACTATTAGTCAAAGTGGTGCCACCCACCACTTTCAACAACTAATTTTCCAACAATTTATGCCCACTAAGTTGAAATCTCTCCACTATCTAACACTATCAATACTGGGGTTCTGGAAGGCTAGTAGCCACAATGGCTTCAAAATAGATCTCCCCAAATGGCTTCCCCAAGGGCTTTTACATTTTGAGTTAGGGTTCTTGAGAGTGTTTTTATCATTGAAAGATAGGATCAGGTCCTCCTTGGTTGATAAGGAGTAGTTCCCCGATTTTGGAAAGAGTAATTCCCTAAGGTTTTGGACATGATATGAGTTTTCCCAGGCTATTGGGACGAGGTTGTTTCCCCAAGTTTTGGGGCATTTTCACCTGTTAATGAGACTTTGTATGGTGTTGTCAAACACGTTTGTTTAATAGATTTTTCCAGGTGTTTGGGAAAAGAAGACATAGAAGGATTACACCACATTTGAACCTTTATAAGTTGACCGTGTGATTTACTTGTCTATTGATTATTTGCTATATACTCTCCTAGCTGATTGTACAAGAATACACACCTACATCTTATATCTTTGCACGAATTATATGTGATATCTTGCTTTCCATATGCTTAAAAGAGTCGGGCCTCCAACCTTCTACAAGTGCTTAAGTTGATATTCTGTCAATAATTTTTACTGTTGTAAAATTCTGAGTTGTCGATCTACTACTAGCTTGGGCATTCTATCTGTTTACTTTGTTGAGATCTTATTTGTTGTCTGTTGGCTAAGCTAATCTGAGCTTACATGCACTCTTATATCAAAACACATAAAATGTACAAAGTTCAAAAACACCTTCTTTAAAAAAAAATTGGAAGTCTTTCGCCCCATCTATATTTCCGGTTGATCCTTTCGTGACCTACATGGGGTATTATGAAAAAATTCAAAAAATTAAAAGGTAAGATCAATTTGGAGTAATATACGGGTATTTTCACCAATTTTTCCTTCACACTGCTACAAAAAAACTCATTAGCAACAACAAAATATTTTTGAAAAAACATATATAGATAGCTGTTGGAAATTTTCTGTTGCTGAATTATCATCTTAAAAGTCTCGTCGCAAATATTTTTTTTGTAAATATTTTATTGACACTAATACATTAGCGATAACATCATGTTTTTACAATTAAATATGTTATTTTAGCTATTTTTAATCGCTTTTTTGTGACAACAATTTGTCTATCAATTTTGACAACAATACATTGTTGAAAAAAATGGACCTTTTACAACAACTTACAAAAGTTGTTGCAAAGATCTCATCACAAATAATCATTTTTATTGTAGCGACACTGATCACTTTTTTTTAAGGAAAAAAAATCTCTAGCTGGAACTTCTGTACTATAATTGTATGATAATGACACAAAGTGAAATTGAAAATAATTAATTGGTGATGTAATTAATGCAAGAAGAAACTAATTAAAGTTCGTGATGCAAAGAAAAACCAAATAGTACATTGTTGCTGAATGCAAGAAGTCATTTCGAATGAAGATTTCGGTTGTATCCACTTTGATATGATAGCAACTTGCATACGTTTTATAGCCTTACCTTTGATATTAGTTATGCACACAAATAATAGGCACAATTAATTGAGTTTCTTTTTATATAACATTCAGTCTTTAAATTTATTGTACAATTATTGGACTACCTCAATAAAACCAACGCGTTCAAGAGGACTAGTATTTTTATTTTTAAAATTTTTTAATGATACATGTGGAATTTAATTTCTTTTTTGAAAATTTTAATTACAATCTACCAATAAGTAATTTACACATGTCGCCACATATGCTAAATGGTGATATGTAAGCATGGATCAAATCGAGCGAATAGAACAAGGAAGAAGGCGGACTGAATAAGTAGGGAACTATAAGATGTAGTTCGCTTAAGTTCGTCAGGATTTACAGGAGATCGTCAAAGTTCGCTGAAGTTCGGAGTATAAAGGAAGTTGCGTTTTAACTAATAAAAGCGCGTTTTTGTTTGACGGTTTTTATCCGTTTTTCTATTATGATTCTGTTTTGTAGGAGGCAGTTCGTTGAGTCAGGAGTTGCAAGCGAACTAACGGAATCAGCTCATAACTGATTTGGGCAGGAGTTTTACAACTTAGAGTATTATATAAAGAGAGAGATCTTCACATCTATTCATTATTATCACAAAGTGTTGAGAGAACAATCGTTGTAGAGAGAGAAATATCTGTGTTGAGAGTTTAGCTAGGGTTTGCTATTCTTGGTTTTCTTTCTCAAGTGTGTTGTAAATGATTGATCTTGTTTCAGTGATTAGTGTGATTGATTTCTCCGTGGATGTAGGCATATTCAAGCCGAACCACGTTAATTGTTGTGTTCTTGGTTGTTTATCTTTTTCTGTTGTTTCTTCATTCATTCATACAAGTTCGAGGTGTTCGAACTGGTATTTTTGGTGTTGAATTGCTATTATGATCGGTTTCCAAATCGATTACCCTAACACTAAAGTTATCAGAAAGCCTCAATTCAAGGGTCACGTGCATCTCATGGGACATTTTGCAGCAAAATTCGATTTTTTGGGTAAAAATTGATCTATAAATTGGATAAATTCTTAAATTGTGAGACTAAATTGAGAACCACGATAATTCTGTTACTTTATTGTAAAAGTCCATAGTTATAAGACGAAAACTGATTTTAACCCAACCATGAGGGAACCACATGAGATCTTTTCTCCATCATATTATATCTTCTATTTCAAAATAATCAATATCACACATCACATGTATCCGTTAGACACCATGGCAACAGTTGCACCAACAATGATGAAAGCCGTCAAAATTGGTGAAAATACCTAGTATATTACCTCTAATTATGATCTTACACATTATTTTTTGAGTTTTTAAAATATCATTATGTTAATGTTGGTTGCCGAAAATACCCATTTACCTTCTATAATAGATGATATGTTGACATGACCGATTATCACACATGTAGGATCAATTTTTTTCTTTATTTTTTACTTCTAAATCTATATCACTAAAAAAAATGAAAAAAACCAGCAAATATCACTAAAAGTAATAAATTACTAATTATTATTATTATGAAAATTATGTTTGAAAAATTTAAAGTAACAAATAAAATTTAAAATATTATTTAGTAATCTCAGGCCTCAAAACTCTTTCAAACCTTCTAGCTTTCTTCTCATCTATATCCACCAAATGAGTAGCATACCGTGACAATTGGTTAAATGCTTTCTTCTCATCTATATCCACCAAATGAGTAGCATACCGTGACAATTGGTTAAATTTTCTCTCATATTCAATAACCAGTGTATTCCCCTGCCTCAAGGATAAGAACTCTTTCTCCTTGAGATCTTTATATGATTGTGTAAATAGTTCCTCATTACCACTTCCTTAAACTCAGGCCATGTCATACTTGTCAATTGTTCAAGCGTTCGCGACCTGCTATACGACTCCCACCAATGACTAGTTTCTTCAGTTAATTGAAAAGGTGCACATAAAATCTTCTGCGCATCAGTACAAGACATGTGTTGATACAATCTCTCTAAGGATCTAAGCCATTCTTCTAACTCAGGGGTTCTCCTTTTCCACTGAACGTAGGTGGTTGGAAACGTTGAAACTACCCAATAACCACATTATTGATCGTCTGTGTGGTTAGGTATAGGTGGAAGGTGTATGTCCCTTAGATTTCATGCTATCTCTCGAAGTATAGTGACTAAGTTTTCTCTGTTATTTTCTGAATTCTCTATAGGAGCAGGAGTCGATGTATTCTGGGACGTTGGTGGATTTTTTCGAGATCGACCAGGAGGCATTCTGGCCATAAGATATTACATCACTATTGGTTTGAAAAGATAAATATAGTACCTAGTCCTTAGCAAAAGTATTTTTCATAGCTTCTTCGTGGTATGAAACTCCTTCCTTCAAATTCTTAACTTCTTTCCACCATGCGAACATTTTTAAAATATGTTCATCTATGCTATCATTTTTATCACTTGAAAAGGCACGATACCAATCCAGCTTCACTTGGTTTTCCATGTATGATGATCACACAGTTTTTTTATTTTTCTTTTTAGGGTGTAAATCATGTTTCTAGGCGTCTGTTTACATGGATTTCTCTAAGTACTAGAATGCAAAGAATTTTTTATCATTAATAAGATTCATGCAAGTTCATGCTATTGTGAACCTATCTTATAGCAAATGAGTCTAAGTTCTTTATCAAGTTATAAACGCATTCTAGGTTCCAATCTAAGTTCTCCTGTATTAACAATAATTATTGAAATAATAAATAAATTGCAACATTATCAAATAAATGCACATAATGATTTTACCAAGTACGGGGTACAATGAGTCGTTCCTAGAAGTGGGTAATTCTAAAATTCTTTAATAATAAAACTCTAGGCTTCAAAAATTTTGAAAATCTTTGGAAAAAAGGTGGAGAGAGTGTAGGAAAGTAAAACCCACTCTGATACCACCTGTAACGACCCGACTTAAAACTACCTATTTTCAAATTAGGATGTCACTAACTATTTTGTAACTTAAATAGGAGGAACATGTGCAGAGCCTTTTTTTTTTAATAAAATAAATACTTTCAAAATATTTGCAAGATATAATCTCAAACTAAACTTATATCTAATAGCGGAAAATTAATTTAAATAACCAATCATTCATCGCAGTGGAAAAGTTTTTAAAACATGAACAAGAAACTGAAATTTTGATTTTCAAAATATTTAAGTAATACAAACGGGTCTTTAAATGTTGGTCTCAAGTGGTGCAGAGGTTTTGAGGGGGTGACGAACCTCTATCGATTTTTCAAACTTTTCGAATTTACTGCACAGTATTCTACAACAAATACAATACAGAATGCATTACAGTTTACTAGGCTAGAATGCAGTACAACTTACTATATCAAAACTCTTTACACAGCAAAAACTAAAACTTTTGATAGAGTTTCTTTTTGAAAACCTTTTCTGAAATGAGTTATAGCAAATATTAGAATGCAGTATGATGAGATATATAAGTAGCAAGGTATATCAACATAAATGCTAAAATAGTAAAATCAAAACACAAGACTTATAATGGTTCGAAATTGGTGTAATCCTTCTACTTCCACTCTACTTATTTTCAGAGGAGGAACTCCGTTAAACAAGTTTGATTTACATCACTCGACCTTACAAACTATCAACCTAACATGTTGCATCTACTAAGATTCAGCTTTCATACAAGTTGCTCAAATTCTAAAAGCTGACCCACACATGATCCTAAAACTAACACAGAGTTATTGTCTTTTCTCCTAAGGCTAAACACTCAGCAAGAATCAGAATCCTATCAACTGAGGACACCTATTACAACCTAAGCACACAACACAAAGTTTAAAAGTATATGTGGTTCTTCAACTGGTACTTGAAGCAGCCTTGATAGATCTTGAACTCAGATGCTTCTAAGGCTTGACTGCTTCTTTTAGAGATTAAGTGACTGAAAACTTTTTAAGTTGAATGCTTGAGAATTTAAGAGCTTGTTCTTACTTGAGTATGAGTGATCAATTTTTCAATAGTTGTTTCAGTCAATTCTTCCTCTATTTATATGAGAAGGAGATATATCTGTTGAAGAGAGACATTTCTCACTTGAATTTGAATTCCTCATAAGTTTTAAGCTCGCATTTATTGTGCAATAGATATTTCTTATCTTGCACTCCAGGATATTAAGTGCGGTTGTACTAGGTTGCAGTCTTATCGTAGTCTGTCAGGCCACGTATCGGCTGGATATTGGCTCTCGATACTACTTTCTTCAGTTTGTCTCTACTGGCTAGTTGAAACTTGATTGATCCTCAAACTTCCATTGATCTTCCTCGTACTGCATTGATGTGTGTGATTAGTCAATTCATTCTTTTTGTCTTTCTGGCATAGAATGCAGTACTTCCTTTTTTCAACCATTGCTCAGTGTTGTAATGCAACTTTTTTGTTACTTTGTTGTATTTGTTCTGCTTACTGCATTGCTGCATTATCATGCTTACATTATCCAAATTTTGTATTCATCTTCTGGCTTCTAGATTCAGTAGCGGTCTTCTTTGTTGCTTGCAGCATCTTCTTCTTTGATCAATCAGCTATTGGATTGTGAAATCTTCCATTCTTCAACTTGTCTTCTTGACTCAAAACTAATCTAAGTTTTACTAAAACATTGTAAAAAATGGGGTACTCTACTTTCCTATTGCAATGTTGTTTTGTCTCATCAAAATCTAAATATAAATTTCCTAACATCAAGATATTTTCCAAAGTAAGTCATTTTGTTTAGCTAGTGTTAACAAAACATTAAATATCATGTGTTCCTACTATTCCAGCTTCGACTCATCATCCACATAATCAGTATCTGAAAATATTAATTTAAAGCAAGCATGAGTATTTATTTAACTCTCAGTGAGATAATAGATAAATTACATGATTATATATATTCATAAGTCATAAAAATTTATAAAATGTCACATAACTTGCCATGAGAATTTCACCAAAGAAATATATATAACGTGTAATGGGAATTTCACCCAAAAAGTAAAACTTGTCATCAGAATTCACTGAAGAATTCATAATATAAAATGAACTTAAATGATAAATAAACACACATAAGTATGTAATTTGGCTTGAAATGCGTTAGCATAAACTATCCTACCTTGAATAGTAGGGATTTCAACGAGTACTAAGTTTGCAAGGATCCCTCACTTGAGAGCTCGTCTTCTACAAGTATAAGTCTCTACTTTAGGACATTAATTGATAATTAAACTAAGCTAAATATTTATTTATTTAAAAGAATTACTAAATTGTAGTATCAAATGAAGTAAATTAAGGTAAATCAAATAGTAATAATTGATAGGTTTTTAACCTTGTAAAAATAATAGCATGTTATTACAATGTATTTATAAATTGGGTAGGACTAAAGGCACCCCCATAAAGTTCCAAGGGCACCCCATTCTTTAAAAAAAAATTTCAATTTTATCCTTAGCGTTTGTGCAACTATTTCCGTTCGGTTATTATGACCGAACGTACTTCACGGTGTTCGGTCAAGGTGACAGAATGTCCTTCTATGTGTTCAGCCAGGTTGGCCGAACACTCTTCTATGTGTTGGGCCAACCGGGACCGAACGAAACTGCTCCGATTCAATCATTTTTTTTACGTTTTTTCACATGATTTTCACACGATTTTCACACATTTAACAAATCCGTGGAATGTTTGTCATTATGTTGGCATTACATTCTTCCAAAAATTAAAAGATTTAACATAAAAAAATGCAAAAAAATCGATCAAACCGACATAATTTTTTGCGATCGGGTTTGATCAATTTACATTTCGCTCGACTAAATGACCTATGATCAGATGAGGAATTCTTCATCTCACTTTGATCAAAAGAAATTAGTGAACAATGACAAAACCCATTTTTCTATAATATATGATTATTTTTTTAAATTATACTCTATGTTGGTCCCAAGTGGTCAGAGGTTCAGAGAAGAGTTAATGAACCTCTATTGATTTTTGAACTTTTTAAAACTTTTCAGTAAAATAGGTTGCTGATTCAACAATGAATGCAGTAACCTGTCTCGATTCAGCAACCTGGCCGAAGGCTGATTCAGGTTCCTGACTCGATATCAATACGTAGTGGAATAAACTTCGATAGAGTTTCTGTTTTGCAAAACCTGTTTTCATTTCAAATATGATTTTAGCAGAATCCTTCCATGAAATGCTTGTGATATATGCAGCAGGATAAATATGCAATAAATATAATGCAGCAAATAAATCAAAGCAATAAACACTTATGGCTTATAGTGGTTCGAAGGTGGTGTAATCCTTCTACGTCCACTATACTCCTTCCCAGAGGAGGAATTTCGTTAAGTCAGTTTGATTTACAAGTCTCAACTTTACAAACCTCTTCCTAACAAGTTATGTCTACTAGAATCCCAGATTACTAGGTCAAAACCCACATAGGGTACACAATCCCACATAGGGCAAATAGCCTACACAAGACTATATACTTAGCAAGAGTCTCAATCCTATCAACTAAGTTACATCAAACTAAAACAACCTAGCACACACAGCACAATGGTTAAAAGGATAAAAAGTTTTTTTACAGCTGTTGTGTTGAAGTCAGTCTTGAACATGATAGCTCGAACGCTTGAGTACACTGCTTCGAAGGTTGAGAGACTGAACTTTGAAAGCTTGAGAGAATTATCTCATGTGATTCACGAGTTGGGAATACATAACTTATGCAGTTTGCGTATCATTTGATCAAACCATTCACCAAAATCTTCATAAATAGTTAATTGTTTAATTTTGCCCACATAATGATTGAGTGATGGGTGGGATAAATAGAGTACTAAAATACATATATTGGTTTTTAAATTAGTGGCCTGGCTTCCTATAAATAGTGTAAAAGACGCATAGCTTAGATTATACAACGAAACAAAGTAAGATCGAAATCATGTCATCTGAAAATAGTAGTCCAAAGCATTTACAGGTGGAAAAAGCATTTATATCAGAGGAATACAAGGAGTTGATCTCAACCCTCCCCAGAGATAAAGGATGGCTTAAATTGAATATCACTACAAGAAATTTGGGATACAACAACCCCAAAAGACAACCCTTTTTATGATTTTTTGTTGTCTTTTGTAGATTTACAACCCTTTTTACGAAAAGCGTTGTCTTTTGTCAAAAAATTCGCTCAACGACAACGCAAAAAATGGAAACGACAACGCTTTTTTCGTAGGGTTGTTAAATGGCGTTTTTTTTTTAAAAAAAGACAATGCTTTTGTGCAACGCTTTTTTCAAAGGGTTGTCAAATGGCGTTTTTTTTTAAAAGACAACCCTTTTATGCAACACTTTTATGCGTTGTCTTTTCTTAGAACTTTTTGCCAATAGACAACACATTATGCAACCCTTTTTTTAATGTGTTGTGTTGTGTTAATTATAAAATAATTGTTTTTAATTAAATTAAATTTAATTAATTTAATTAATTTAGGGATGTTATCTTATAATATATTATTTGCATTAATATTATCCTATATGAACAAACTCATAATTTTAAAAATATTTATTTTCATAAAATACTATTTTGAATTAATTAAGAAACTAGACCTAAAATATTACTCTCACCCTTTTATATAATAATACAAAATTGGTTAATTATTTTAAAACATAAGCTCGAAAATTGTGTTTTATAATTCATAATTTATAAATTATGAATGTTTTCCTTAAAAAAAAAAGATAAAATTATTGTGTTTTAAAATTAATACAAAAAAGATAAATTAGTGTTGAAAATAAAATTTATAAAGAAAAAAAAAGATATATATAAATCTTAACAATTAAAATTAAGAATATATAAAATTTAAATTGTTAATTTTAAAAATACTGCTGCCAAGATCGAACCTCACACTCAAGTGGAAGGGTATCACCAATTTTACCATACATATTTTTGGTCATTATTTTCCAACAATTAATATTAATACTCACATGACTAATTCTTATACACAATCTTGGGCTTACAATTTTTCAAATACCCAAACTTCGACAATTCCTTTCCACCCCTACCAAAATCCACTGTACGTCTTGCCGTCATCCCCTTTCCACCACCACTACACTTCACCGCTCAAGCCTCCTCCGCCGCTTAGTCGTCGCCGCCCCATCTTCTCAATGTATTGTCTCTTCGTATCGCAGCCGCCCAGAATATACCATCATCACGTCGCTGCTGCCGCCGAGTAGATTCGTCGCGCCCCTCTCTTTTTTCATTCTTATCTCCGCAGGTTCGCCGCTAATACCTCTCTCTCTCACACAATCTTCTCAATTGATGATTCAGTGCCCTAATTTCATAGATTTTAAATTTTAGGTCACATATCTTATGCAATTTAGGAGAATGAAATTTTATATGACTTAGGATTTAGGGTAAGTTAGACATTTTGATTCTATTATCTGGAGGTGGTCGGAGTTTGTTGCACAGGAGTAATGTTCTGTCTGAACAGTCATATAGGGTAAGTTAGACATTTTTCTCGTTAGTCTTCCTTCTAGGTTTTAATTCTGCATTTCTTCGTTTTCTTGAATCAGACGAGCATGTGAAAATCTTTCACTGATATTTGTTTTTGGTGTTGAATTATTGTTCAAGTTTGAGTCTTCGTTGAATTTAAAGTGCAGTTTCTTGTAAATAATAAAACTGATGATATAACCTAGCTATTGATCTTGCAATATTGCGTATAGAATTTAAATTAAAAAGGACAAAAGACTTAGTAAATATATCTTATAATTCTTGTAAGATTATTATTAATGTGATCCATCTTCTCGGATGTGTTTATGATGTAAACATATGATGTGGTTAATGGAAGATTTGTGTAATCCTGTGTATTAAACAGTAACAAAAAAAAATTATGCCTTTTTCTTTTCTACTGTGAATTCTTTTTTTTTCTCCATAAATTAGATTCAAGAACCTTTTTTAGAAGATATATAGTAGAAGCAGAAGAGATCTAGCATGAAAATGGTAAAATAATTTCAATGTTTCAGTAGAAGCAGTATATTGTACAATGTTCTTGGCAAATTGTTTCTTTAAAAGAAGAATAAAGACACAAACTACCTTTTGCAACAATTTTGCCAGGGTGTTTTGTAATCAAGTATATATTAATTCAGTTGCCAAACAGTACTGGTCTTTAATATATATTTAAATGTTTTGTAATCAAGATGATAAAATTCAAAATATATATTGGATACCAATTTGTTGCAAAAAAATAAAGATAGACGACAATCTGTAGTATTAAAATTAATAACCCAAGTTTTCAGAGATTTTTTAAATGTTGATAAATATGTGACTAAAGTTGAACACTGATGAGTAGAAAACAAAGGTTGTTCATAGCTAGGTCTAGTTCAACTGATGTAAATATAACTCGTGGTTGTCATGGCTCTTCTCTACCTACTCGCCATAGCCCTAGTGATGTTAAAGGATTGCCATCTGACGCAGAAAACCAAAATATAACATTGAATCAGAATTCAAAGCCTACAAGTCCAACAAATGATATCCTTCCTAAAACTACAATCACAGATGGTCAGGATGATATTGAGTTGGATAGTTTAAAGTCTTTTAAATCAACCAAGGACCACATTCAAGGTGTTCTTACTGATACTAACTCAGATGCTATTGCGTCCAAAATTCCTCTAGACAAGCAACTAAACCATCAATCAGTTCCAGTTGTTGCGGACACTTCTAAGCAGTTGGATGAAAATGGTCCTGAAGCATTCCAGTTAGGAGAAATGACTTCTGCGGTTCTTGAATGTCAGCCAAGAGGGACTGCATTGGAACTTTGTAGAAATTTAGATGCAAGTCAATTTATTCATTGTTCTTTTATTATTATCTTATTTTCTAAACTAAGCAAGGATATTTGTGTCTGTTACTTGGTGGTAGTTCTACTGTAGTATTCATTTGATTAATCTTTTGTCCTGGTATGGTGTAATGATACTAAAAATTTTCATTTCAGTGATAGGTGTCGCATGAAGTACACTGTGCTGAAAAAAAAATTGTCTAGCATGTCACAGTAATTGGACCTGAGGCTTTTGACAAAACAAACACCTTCATCAATAAAAAGGTGAGATACTGGTATATCCCCTTTTACTAAGTATTGATTTTCTTTGATTTTGTTTTGTATAATTCTGTGATCAGATTGTCACCATGTTGAAAAAAGGTTGATCAGAATTGCATTGAGGATTATAAAGAATCGAGGGGTCGTTGGCAGGGGATTGGGAAGAGTGGCTAGGATTTACAGCTTGAATCAGAGTAATTAGAGTTTTGCATTGTTCTTAAGGTTAGGTTGTTTAACCCTTCTTAGATGGTTATTTTAATCCTTTTCGATCAATATTATATTTATTACCATTTTTTAGAAGATATTGGTACTGGTGTTGTTTTAAGTGAGCATATATTAGATAGATTTGGTAGTTAGATTAATTACCAAATCTGAATTAGAGCGATATATCTGCTGATTATAACAAATTGTGGAGACTATGCTTTTATTATTTGAGGCATATTTGAGCGCAAAGAGAATGAGATAATAGCTTTTAACATCTGCTGGTGTAGATAGTTACTTTCTTAAAAATATAGACTAAAGAAATAATTGCCCAAAGAAATAGAGACTAATAACAACTTTGGGGATGTGAATGAGATGATAGCTTGACTTACTGATGTTCTATATACCTAAATTTGTGTTATAACTTGTTGACCACTGAATTAGTGTAGTTTGTGTAATCTGTGTTATCATTTGCCTAGCATACATTAACTATCTATGCTCAATTAGTGTAATTAATTTATCAATGGTTACTGAAATGTGATCTTTTGTTAATTAGTTTATTCCCTACTTGAGATGGACAAGGAATGGATGTTGAAGGACAGACACTCAGATGAATACAAGGCTGGGGTCGAGTCTTTTATGCATTTTGCATTTCAAAATATAGATGATGTTAATGCAATGTCTTGTCCATGTTCTGATTGTGGTAATCTTAGGAAATGGAAACATGTCATTGTTAGGTTGCATTTGTTGACTAAGGGAATTGATAAAACATATCATACATGGATCTGGCATGGAGAGAGGCCTAGGTCAAGAATGTCTAACTATGATGGTGATCATTTTAGGGGAAATGAATATAATTTTGGTGTAGAAGATCCTATTGGCATGGTACATGCTGGATATGAATACACTGATCACAACCCAAACGAATTTGGTAAATTGCTTGAGGATGCAGAGAAACCTCTATATCCTGGATGTACTTTTTTCACAAAGTTATCTGTCGTTGTGAAATTGTATAACTTAAAGACAAAATTTGGTTGGAGTGATAAAAGTTTTACTGAGCTGCTTAGTTTGGTTAGGCAAATGCTTCCTCCCGAAAATGAATTGCCTTCATCTTTGTATGATGCAAAGAAAACCTTTGAAGAAAATATGATTTCCAGTAGCTGAATTGTTGAGTTTCAATTTTGATCCTTATAGTAACTGTTAAAAAGGTTTAGCAGTCTTTTGTTTTGTTGACTTCTGTTTTGAAGTTGTGACTGATTGTTTTAATTATCTAATCACAATAGATTTCATTGGATTTTAATTGTCATCAACCCCCACAAGCAAACTTGTCATTTGTTGGACCCTCTTTATCACCGTTTGCATGATCAAGCTTGGAAAACAATAGTTGATCTCTAAGTTTCAATTTCAATAAGTTTAGTACATTTCTATTCCCTTATTTTATGTTGCATGTACGATGATTAATACTTTGTTTTGTCATAAAGGGCCTTGAGAATGTTCAATACAGAAATTGGAAAGAATGTGAAAAAACATCCTACATGGGAAGTAGTCAAGGTATGTATCGCAAAGATGTGAATAATACGTTGATACTTATGTATATTTTTATTTTATCATCATCAAGCATATATGTAAGTTGATACTTATACATTGTAATGTAGGCTCATTTGCAACCTGATACCAAACAATGTGGTTTTTTTGTGTTGTGGTACATGAGACACCTTGTTGAAAAGGATGCAACGGCGGACATGGTCTCATTGCGTTCAATTGTGAGTAACTACTTCCTATTTAGTTTGCATATTATATACTTCACCAAAATGAAATGAAGTTGATTATTCTCTATATTCTTTTTTCAAAGTTCACTGATGTTAAGTGCACTAGAGCTGATATTGATGAAGTTCGTGTTGAATGGGCTGATTGCGTTCAAGAAAATATAAATGGGTAGAACAAGGTGACTACTATATTTTAACTTGCAATGCTTTCTTTTGAATATTTCATATGATGACGTTATGATTTTTAGGTCTAGATGTTTACGAACATTTGACAGATTGTGGGGACGTAGGGCATACATGTCAAGTTCGTGATGCCGTGATTGTAAAGGTTTTGATGTTATTAAAACAAATTCGATCATTTTGTTATTAATTGTGGAGTACTTTAAATTTATGGACTTAAGGTTGTGTGATTTATTGTGTTAGGATGGGACATATTGTTGGGATGATTTTTTAATGTGACCGATGATATTGACGATGTTTAAATGTTCTTCTAATAGCATTTGTTAATTTATATAATTAAATTATATTGTTATATATATCCAGGAAAATATGAAATTATTGTAAAAAATGTGAAAAACAAAAAAGACAACACAAAAAAAGGTTGTCATTAGTGTTGTTATTTTAAAAAACGACAACCCTAAAAAAGCATTGCATAAATGTAATTGTATGCAATTTAAAAAAAACCAAAAAAACATAAAAAAAAAAAAAAAGACAACGGTTATAAGCGTTGCCTAAAATCGTGTTGTTTTACTTCAGAAAGACAACGCTTTTTAAGCGTTGCATATATAGTTGCACAAAATCAGAAAAGACAACCTTTCTTGCAACGGTATAAATGTATTGTCGTATCTAGATAAGACAACGCTTGAAAGACAACGTTTTTTAAGCGTTGCATAGATAGAAACCACAAAATCAGAAAAGACAACACTTTCTTGCAACGGTATAAATGCGTTGTCGTATCTAGATAAGACAACGCTTTTTGGTGCGTTGTTAAATGGCGAAATTTTTTTTGCAACGCTGGATACAACAACGCTCGGAAAATGGATGTAAAATGTCAAATTTCTTGTAGTGTGTATCAGTATCAAGGTTTCTGGTATCCTCTTACATTCATTCAAGGTGTTATTTCACTTGAGAAACATTTTCAGGCTAAAGATGATGACATATTTCTTGTGACCTATCCCAAATCAGGCACCACATGGTTGAAAGCAATCATGTTTACCTTATTGAACCGAAAAACAGTTCCTGTTGGAGATCAAAATCACCCACTTCTCACCCACAATCCTCATGATCTTGTGCCCCCATTAGAGCACCTCTATGGCCATAATGGAAATATAACAGAAATGATTAACTCATCTTCTTTTATGAGCCTCTTTTCTGTTCACATTCCTTATATTACTCTGCCCGAATCCGTGAAAAATAACTCTACATGCAAAGTTGTTTACCTATGCAGGAACCCTAAAGATACTTTCATGTCCTTATGGAACTTCACAGACAGGTTAGGGAAACATGAAGAGGGAAGGAGTTTGGAAGACGCTTTTGAAAATTTCTGCATGGGATTGAGCTCGTTTGGGCCGTATTGGGATCATGTTCTTGAATATTGGAAGCAAAGCAAGGAGAACCCTACTAGGGTTTGTTTCATGAAATATGAGGAATTCAAGGAGGAACCCGGGCTTCATTTACGACGCCTTTCGGAGTTCTTGGAATGCCCTTTCTCAGCAGATGAAGAGGAAACAGGCCTTGTGGATCAAATCTTGAAACTCTGTAGCTTTGATAATCTCAGTGGGTTGGAAATCAACAAGAATGGGAAACTATCACTCTCAGGTCTGGATAACAAAGCCTTCTTTAACCAGGGCAAGGTTGGAGGTTGGAAGAATCATTTATCTGCTGAGATGGCTCAGAAGATTGATCGAATTACGGAGGACAAGTTTTTTGGATCTGGATTGGTGCTCTAATAATATTCCGTGCCTCCAAGATATCACTTTTAAGAAAATAAATGACATTATTAATATTAATATTGTCAACAGCTTGTTGATCCTTTATTTTGTGTTGGTTTCTTTTATTTTTCTGTTCTTGCTCTCAATTTAAATAATTAATGTCATCTATATAGTGATTGTTATTTCCTAGTACTTATAATATTGAATTTTGTGTACCTTTTTTGTGTATCTCTTGAAGGTCACAACCGTCTGAGGGCATCTCCAATAATGCATAAAAAAATAATGGAGGTTTTGCATTATTTTTATATAAAAACTGACAATCATCTTCAGTAATGTGCATTATTCTTCACACTAAAAAAATTATTCCATAAAAATAGAAGAAAAAAAATTAACACAAGATTTGATTTACATTGAATCGAACACAAGGTTGGTGGTTGGGATAGTTTAACATGAACATTTGAAGTATTTTTGGAGTTGTGATAAAATCGTAAAAAATTCAACACATTGTTGGAGATGTTGTTAACGAAGTTGATGCGTACAAATAATAAACATGTACGTTCTCTAAGACTTGATTTCGCATAACCCTTAATGGCTATTTCTCACATTATGAGTTATTGGAACTCAAGTACTTGAGTTTGTTTACCGCTCTGCAAAAAGCAATTTCTTTCAAAAGAAACTAATATACATATTTTATTAATCAAAAACATTTTACATATGTTAAAAAAAATTCTTATTTAAAGTATCACATATGCTATTTTAACAGATTTAGTTAAAATTTCTTATTATTTAATAACTTGGCAATAGGAAGCCCTGTGGGCTCAATTATTGTTGTGGTGTGGTGGAATTAGGAATTATTTGATCACTCGTCTCACAGATTTTTGCTCCATATATGCAACAAAAACAAAACGCAATACAAAGATGAAACAAATTAGGGTATTTGGCAATGGACGAACCCCTAAAATTTTAAATATTTATAATATATTTTAGTGTATGTGAGACAATAATTGAGCCGACAGGGCTTCCTATTGCCCAAGGCCCCAATCTGACAATTAATGGGAAACAATTCATCACATCAAAGGACCAGTACAAAATTTTTAACTGACAAGTAGCAACCAACTATCAAAATATATTTAAATTACAAGTAGCAACCAACTATCAAAATACTTACAAGTAGCAACCAACTATCAAATATATATACACATCAGAGGTCCACAAAATTTTTAAGGGGCTTTTATTTTAAAAGCCTAGTCAACATAAATTATTGTCAAAATAGCCCTCCTTTATAAAATCTTATTTAAATAGCACAATATATATATATATATATATATATATATATATATATATATATATATTAAAATCAAAATCCCTTTCTACCATGAGTCCAAAATATTTTGACCCTTATACCCTTTAATGTTTATAAATTATGAAGTTCCTTAATTATACTTCATTTATTTAATAATATCCGAATAATATGTAAATTGATCAATATCAGGCCCAACATGCTTCCGTAAAATTAATTAAATCCCTTAACATCACTCAAACACGTCATTCTCAGAGAGATATAAAATCACGTAATATCACTTAATCAATATACATATATATCATGAAATACTATGTTCATATATTGTAGTTGCAAATGAATTTCTACTTACTTTATCTCTCATAATGATTATTCTGAAACATCTTTATCTTTTGTGCCAACATAACTACTCTAAAATTATAAGTAAAATGTTATAAGAACCGTTACAATAATATTCTTATTAAATAACTTTAGAAGAATTTAAGAACTTCTCATTTTAAAATTAGACAATTCATACGAGTTAATTAATCAAGTATATAAATTAATTCAAGACATAACTAATTAATCATTTTCATGCAACAATGAATCTAAAGTAATTAAACCGCGTTTCTCAAATTACAACATCATTAAATTAAAGAGTAGATCCTTCATTTATATAAATACACATCTGTAATCATTATCATATAATTTAACTTTTATCAATTAAAATAAGGAATATTCATTAGGAAATTATATAATATATCAATTAATGAACTAAACACTCAGATTAATTATATCCACCATAAGTTAAGATTCTAATATTATAATCATATATGTATGCGTAGCCGCATGGAAAATGGAATTTGTAAAATCTTTGTAATCAATATTAAATTATTATAATTATAATACCCACTAATTATTTCCTTAAATCAATCACATACATATACATGGATACTGTTACCAAAATTCCTCTAAATATATGTAATTAATGAAATCTTAACCCATTAATTAATTCATAAACTACGGCTGCACACTGTTATTTCCATAAAATCATTTGGAACTCTCCATAAAGTAAGAATATGTTGAAATTTTTCTACTTTAATGAATCAATATTTTGAAAAGAAGTTGTACCTGTTATCGTTTCTTTCCTTTTTCTCCTTTCTTTTCTCCCTTTTTTTTTTTTTTTTTTTTTTCTGTTTCTAATTTTCTTATTGTCTCCTTTAGTTCTATCTTAATAGATGTATAGTAAGAATAATTATTGAGGAAGCGGACACACGTCCTACTACCTTTCCCTCTAATTATGAGTCATCTTATTAACTTTATCACATATTAATTTATTTTCTTTTCTTTAGTAGTATGTACTATATATAGTTTTCTTATTTTTTGTTAGGTAAATTGATATATACATCTTTTACATGTACACGCACACATTAGAAATTACACTCCATAGATATAAAATTTTCACCTTCAAAACTTTATTTCCAATCAATCGTAGTTCAATATAAAAATATTGAGACCTAAACTTTTCATATCAAATGTATTCTTTAACACATCAGTTAGAACTTTCAATTACGAATAACAAACAAATCCAAGATATGACAAGTTTAGATAATAAATAAATAAAACAAGATATCAATGTAAAATCAAGTATCACATAATAAACAACATGTAATTCGTAAAATGCATGGATGCATGAACTATATCGGTCAACGAGTAACGAGAGGTTCGGGTCTCACAACTTACACGTATGATTTAATAAATGTTAAACGTTTTGCTCAAAATAGTTAAAGTTAACAACTGTGTTTTGGACGTGTTTTTAGTGCAAAAATTGAAAATTTTGGGCATTTTTCCATAAGTTTTAATGTTTTGAATTACATTATTACTATTTTCCACCCTTTTTGAGATTACTTTAATATTATTTTTTATATTTTTTTGATTATTTTTCAACCTTAATTTAAATGTGAATTTATACTCTTAATATTTTTTTCTTTGATTTAATTTATGTTTTATATTTTATATTATATATATATATATATAATCTATTTCTCCATAAATTTTCAAAATTAATGAAATAAATCTTGGAAACATTTATTTGCAACATGTATCAGCTATATGAATTATATACGCGTCATCGTTTTCTATCTAGATACATGCATTCATAATAGTCAATTTCAACTTTTTTTTACAATTCTTTGTAGATCTTCTCCTTTTTCTTTTAATTTGAGTTTAAAATTCTTTATACCTAGTAAGGGTATCTAAAGGTATCTTGAACACATGTTTCATTAACCATTTAATCCGTGTCATATCATCCAATATATGTGCAATATCTTAAATAATATCCACATATTCTTCAATTACAAATCAACAATATTTTAAAAATATTAGATACATATAATCATTAATTACTATTGACTTTCACATTTATCTCATTGTTTCTTCTATAATTACTAAAGTGATATCTGATGCATTATATATAGGTTAACTATGTTTAGATTTGCTACCCTACCTACTGTGGGCACATATTAATGTATCCACCCTGTTGTGTCAAAATCTACCAAAATCATAAATTTTAAATTACAATATTTAAAAGGATATGATATTTATACATCAGCAGTGGGCATTTTAATACATGTCCACGGTCGGTAGGGGAATATTGTTTTAACTATATTTTTGGAAAAAAAAAATTTGTTCTTCTATTTTTATCTCAAACTTCTAATTTGACAATTGTTATTACTCAATTAAATCATGTTATTTGAAACTAAATATGTTTTGTGTCTTTATAATGTTATATCTTTATACATCTCTTTGAAATTTTTTATATTATACATTTTTATTCATTTTCAATTATTGCCACATTATATCTCGATTAGCTCCGTTATATATGAACTTTGAAACTTTATTGTACAATAGCCAACCTTTGCGAATGGTATACTAATAGGTCGCCATGGTGGAATATTCTACCAGAGATACTTATTCTTGAGGGTATTTTTGTCTTTTAATTAGTTAATTAATTTTTCATTTATTTTTTCTACATCTTACTCCTTCAACCATTAACTTGTCAACGGCCGTCATACCACCACTACCGAAAAACCTCCAAAACTCCAAATTCACCACAGTCCTCATGTTTTGGGTTAAATTCAATCAAACATTATTTTTTTCTTTCGTTTTTTTTAGAAAATCATGGCAAAAAAAAAAAAAAAAAAAACACCAATACCATCAAAGAACTACCACCATAATCACTGGAAAATTCCACGACCGTCCCTCAAGCTAGAAATCAGATTTCCTCCAAAATTTCACCAAAATACACAAAACCTACATCAAATTAATTCTCTAGCAAGCCCAACCAAAGTCCCAACTCAATTTTTTAGTTCTCACTCAATTTAAACTCGAATCGAGCAAAAACAAAATGAAAGTTTGAATCATGAACTCTTTTTAATACATGTATTTTCATAAATTATTTTAAGAGTTTTTATTCTCGTGTTTGGAGCATCAATTTTCTATGAACTTTTGTTATTTTTGTTATCTTTTGA
This sequence comes from Scutellaria galericulata, assembly GCA_946896805.1. Taxonomy (NCBI): domain Eukaryota; kingdom Viridiplantae; phylum Streptophyta; class Magnoliopsida; order Lamiales; family Lamiaceae; genus Scutellaria; species Scutellaria galericulata. The sequence continues at coordinate 13,647,737 of OX335791.1, read as the reverse complement.
TGACTCAATTTCTCTCGTTTATTTTCAAACTGAAGGACATGATTTTGAGAATTCAGAGTATTACAAGGAATTATTTGTAATTTTTATGAACTTTGCAAAATTACAGCATCCACCCCAAATTTTTGAAATTTTCATTTTCCACCCCATCTCTTTTAAACGACAAAAAATACCCTTGAGAATAAGTATCTCCAGAAGAATATTCCACCGCCGACAGTATTTGACGGTCTATTAGTAGCATTCATAAAGGTTGGCAGTGGTACAGTAAAGTTTCAAAGTTCGGGTACCTTAGTACAAAAAGGTCATAGTTTGGCTGGGTTTTTGTAATTTAACCTTTTTATAAATATCATTATATCTTTATGTAATGTCAAATATTTTATAAAAATTTCAAATTTTTTTGTCTTTGTCATATATTTATATTTAATAGAAGCATCTAATGGTTTCTTAAGTACATTTTAAACCATTTTAAAAGTGTCATTCATTTCTTGTCTTTTGGTACCACTCACAATATTCTTTCTAATGCAATTGTTTTATAACCTACATAGTTAATGTATTGCTTTTACCAACCATCCTAACATTCTTATTTCTACGATTCTCAATTTTATGTTTATGTTCATATTTATCTTATGTAATAAACCATGTTTTATGATTATTTTATAAATTTTGCTTTGAATTTTAGAGATATTTTATAGACGCTCATAAAGTATAGAAGACACACTCTTCTTTGTTCCAATATATTTAATATATGTGTTACCTCTTAAATAATCTCTATTTTCACATTAATCTTGATATGGAGAAAATTAGTGCATTCTAGTGTGGATTAACGTAAGATTTTATATTCTTTTATGTGGTTGAATGCACTATTTTTGTGTATATATGTGTTTTGTGTCTGCAAATACTTTATATATTATTTTCTTGATTATTTTAAGAGATTTGGAGAATTTTTGAGTTAAGGAAAACGAGTGGAACGAGACGTGAAGTTAATTGGGTCATTCTTGGTTCAAGAGACCAATGGGAATTTGAAGGAAGGAAAGGAGTGGGCCTGAGCCCATTTGATTAAAGGGAGCTGTGCAAGTGGGCTTTAATTGAAGAATAAAGAAAAGGACTTGGGCCAAGAATTTAAAGAAAGGAATGGAAAAAATGCCTATTCTACTTGAAGAGGGCAAAGAGTCACGCTAACATCCAATACACACACTATTTAATTAACTTTCTCCCCAAGCTAGAGGGACTTTTGACGTGAGGGAGAATTGAGAGAGAGAGAGAGTGTGTGTGTTTAGAGAGAGAAACAATCTTCATTTTCCTAGGTTAAGTTTGATGGATTTCTCAATTGCTTTTATGGATTCAATTTCGAGGATGCTCGGCTAAATTCTTAATTCCGGTTAGCAGGGATGTTTGAACCCGTATATTTATTTATTTTCTAATTAATCTTGTATCCCCTTCTTAATGTTTGATTGTAATTAATTATGTTATCTGTATATAATGTTCTCGATTATTGATGTTTGATTTAGCCTGATCACCTAGGTTAAGTGTTTGATAATTGATTGCTAAAATCTTAAATCATGAATCCTAATTGTTGTGGTTTAATTTTCATAAGTGGTAAACTAGAGGTCGTGCATCTTTAGGGTAGCATAATCCTAGATTATCGAATCGAACTTGTGTATTCGGAGTTTAGTTGATCCTATCGTCTTGGTGATTAATGTGTTTAATGAATTAAATCTAGAAAGCTTATTCTAGGTTATTCAATTAAATAGGGTTAATTAGAGATCTTATCCTAATTTAACTAATCTTAAGAGATGACTTGATTTAAGAGCTTGTTGTTAGACTAGGGCTGATAATTCCATGATAATCTGAGAGAGGGGTGATACATTGATTAGGGGATAATTGATATTGGGAGATAACTGAACTGTTAACTGGAATACTTGCATATATTGATTTCTTATTTAATTTGCTTTCTAGGTTATTAGTAATTTAGTGATAGTTTATTAATCCCAAAACCCCCATAATTTGTTGTTATTTGATTGAATTGAACATTTGTGGCATAGTTTAATCATCACTTCTCGTAGGATCGACTCTAACTTGCCCTAACTACTAGTTTGTTAGGTTAGAAAGGAAAATTTATTAATTTTATCGCGTCGCGACAGTACGGTCAATCATATAATAGAGCATGCAAAAAACTCCAAGAGTGATCAAATTATATATATATATATATACATATATATATATAATATATTCTATTCACAACAACAATAATTGAGTTGATAGCCCGCAAAATGCACACAATTAGTTTCGAATCCAGAGCAGATAGTGCTGCAGTTATTATTTTGGAATAAACATGGTTCCAAACAATTGGCAGATGGGGAACACTCAACGCCTGGGCATTGCAATTCGTCTCCCACTACAAATTACTTTGATGACGTGGATAACACCACCACACTAATTATGACAACTCCAACAAAACTGAACTTTGAAACAAAAATGCATGCACAGTTTGCCTAGTAAGTTATTATAAGGTTTGACATTTTAATACATTACTTTTTTTGGACTAACAATGTAGGACATAAACTAAGAAAATATCGAGAATTTAAGACAATTTTGGCTCCAATGTGAGGGCTTAACTAGAATCGATATTGAATCAATTTGCTCAAATGAATTGAGTTTTTATTTAAGAATTGAAATATTCATATTGCAAGTAAATAATTCTAAATACTCAAATTAATTTTTATTCTAGATAGATAGATTTTTTTATTTTAATTAACTAAAAACCAAAATTTACAAATCCAATTTTTATTAAATACATAATTCAATATAAAAATATGTTTGTTATAATGTGTGAAAATTACCTCAAATGCTACTAGGGACCGTAGAGACTGAAATTTTAATCATTAAGACCATCTCTTAAGTTTATACATATATGCTCAAAACATTCAAATTTGTACAAAACAAATTCATTATTTTTCTCGTATGCATGAATTAAACCCACGTGGTTTGAAAAATCAACGTGAAACGCCTTATGGCTTAAAAATTGCGCAAAATTCTCTTATAATTTATTAAATAATGCTACGCTACCATTTTAAAATAATGAGATGGCTATTAATTCTTCTCTCACATCTTATTCTTACATATGATACACAGGATAATTGCATGAAATCCCATCGTGGTTTCAAAAAAAAGGTGTGAAAAAATTTAAAAAGGTGTGAAAAATTTTGACCATTTAATTTCCTTCCACAGCCGCTCCACAACAATATCTACCACAAAAAAATCTAAAACTTTTGTTCAAACACGTGTTTTAAAGCGAAACATTTTTTAAAAGGGGTGGGATTAGGCATATAGGGGCTTCAGCCCCCAAATTTTTTTTAAAGCACCCTATTACCTATTGCATATTATGTGTTAAAAATATTGATTTAATCCCCCCCTCCAAAATAATTTAGCTCCCCAATATTAATCGTCCAGTTCCGCGCGCCCTGGGATTAGGTGTTTGGAAGTTGCTTTATTTTGAGAATCCAAACTTTTTGAAGGATCATTTTGCAATTTTCTTAAAGTATGCAGAATTGCAAATTCATCCCCAAACTTTGAAACTTCTAGTTTTATACAAGATTTTTTATTTCTTTTTTATTTCAGTTTAAACACTACAAAATTATATACATGTATGTATATTTTTTTTTTTTGGTAGAAATTTATTGTTTTTAAATTACATTGCACATTTATTAAATTTATCTAAAAATTTGTTTTGATAACATAAAATTTTTTATTGTTATGTTAATCCATATATTAAATACATATGTTTATGTTTATAAAAAATAGGAATATTATTGTCATGGGCAATTTATTTAACCATAGTGAGGTTTTGTGCAATTTTTAAATTATAAGGGGATTTCGAGTAGACTTTCCAAACAAGAAGATTTTGTCCATTTATCCCCATAATATGCATCAAGATCCATGCACTCTGGTTGGGTTAGTCCGAATCCAATGCGGATCCGTGCATTTTTTGTTGTCATAACCTTTATATTATATTAGTCATATCCTTATATTATATTAGTCCTACATGTATGTACAAAGATCATACGTTTATGTAATACTTTAACTTCAAAAACAATCTTAATTTCGACACAATTTATACATATATACCTTTATGTGGTATTACTCTTAAAGATATGTGATATCAATCATACTTTTATATTAAGGTAGTCATACATTTATGTAATATATAAATGTACAGCAACATAACTAAAAGGTATGAAAGATATTAATGGATGTTTAAAAAAATGTTAAGGTACAACTAAAACCTTAAAAGGTATGACTAACATAATATAAAAAATATGACTAATATAACATAAATGTATGACTAACATAATATAAAGGTACAACACCTGGAGCGAGTTTGGATGGGTTTGAGCACCCACCCAGATGCGTGGCGGTGCGTGGAGTACGTGGCCACTGAATTTGCTGACGTGCTTAAAATCAGACTTAAATTGGATAAAATTATGAGTTAGAGGATTAAAATTGGAAAGTGAAAAAATACTACACCAAAATTGGACAGGACTTAAGTTAGAGGACGAAAATTGAATTTTTCCCTTATATTTATTAAGTTGGTTTGGTTCTATTAAGCTCGAGGAACATTAACTATGAATGTATTTAGTAAATTCAATCTGAGATTGTTTAATAATAAACAAATGAATTTCAAGCTCTCAATAATTCGTCTCGACTTTGATCGATCTTTTTACTTCCATAATTTTTGTTAGGAATTTGTTTGTATAGCATGCAACAACGTAACTAACCCATGAATCATCTTAAAATAATCTTCTTACTTAATTACATATTAATTCTAACTTGCATAAACAATCTTCTGTATGATAACCCCAACTATATATTTGTGTAGCATCACTCATGAATCATTTCAAAACAAAGTTGCAAGAAATTACATCTCTTTTGTAACACCAACAACGACCTAATTAATTCAAGTAACTGGATTACCTAAATGTCATACATATGACACAACAAAATAAATGTAAAATAATGAGCAAATTCATGACGAATGAAGATTACAATAGAGAAAGAATGTGGTGTCAACTATAAAATGGGCTTATGAGTGTGCATAAGCATAACTCATCTGCCATATTATTAGTGATGCAGTGATGCCAACATCAGTAGCATTATTGAACAACAAGATTTGTGCTTCATCATCGATTGCTTTCGTTGGATATATTCGTGATGTGATGCAAGTCCTTCCACCTTGAGCAAAGCTCTCAACTATGGAATGATCCACCTACAAAATAACAAAGTATTTTTGCAGTTAAAATATGGAATTTTCATTGAGATTGATATTAAGCCCTTGAGAAAATTGACTTAGGTCTTGTCCAGAACCACCAATTTTACGTACTCCAATTTTGATCCTCAACTATGTATCAAGTTTCCAAATTTAGTCTGATTTTGCAAGAACAGTCATGAATTTATGCCTATGTGGACCCCAAAATTGAAAATTTTACGTTACTAATTTTGTCGTCCATGTAAGCAAAAATCAAAATTACGAGTAAAATTAGATGAAAACAACATTGAACTAACGTAAAATTAGTGGTAAAATTTTGAACAAGGCTTAAGTTATTTGACAAAAGTTGCAATTTTCCCGAACTTACAAGTATTCTCATGGACAACTTTTCGCCTTCCAGTACCGGAACTGTGCTGCCGTAGATTTCTTTGTCTACATCCATTGCTTCAGAAGACCTACAAATGCAGACCATTTTATCATAAAAATTAAGATCGAATTGTATAAAAATGAGTTAAGAAGCTGATTTATGGGCTACAAAATGGACCTTGAGTGATCAGCACAAAAGAATGTTTTGAAATTTCCTTGTGTGTCTTTAGAAATATAGAAGTAAACTGGTGATTGCTCAGTTAGACCACTGTCAGTGTAAAGCAATAGGCCAAATGGTCCAAGTGCCCCTCTCTGGGCAGCACCACCACTAGTCCTGCAACTATAAGTCGTATCCCAGCCATTAATTCTCTCCAACGCTTCACTATTTACTTCAAACTCTGCTATGATATCTACCTGCAAATTTAAGGATATATGATCATTTGTAACTCTATATGTAGTAGAGATTTTTATATTAATGTAGGGTTTATCAATAACGTGAATTTGTTTTTTTTTTTTTTTTTTTGGCAACTTAATTTTATTTCTCAATATTTACGATTTTTCAAGCACTTTCAGGCCTTTTTTTCGGCTAAAATCAAAATTTTGCGTTAGATTTTTGTCCAAATTGTGTCTGAATCGAATGGAAATAAAAGAAAAAATGAATCAAGGCTTTCATGTGTTTTCAAATGTGGAGTGGTAGGTTTCGTGTATTTAGGTTAAAAATTTCGGGAAATCAAATTCAATTTTAGCTGCAAAATGATCAAAAAATGGTTCTAGATTGCAAAGTAAAGAAACCGTGAATTTTGAGGTGCAAATAAAATAAAAAATAAATATTAGATTGCTAATTAAGAAAAAATCATACTTCAAGTTGATTAATAATATTTACTCATTAATGTATAAATGTTAGTTTATCATAGTAATTCCGCAAAGGTGGTAAAAAAATAATAATAAATAAATAACAGGTAAGAGGTACAAGGCACAAACCTGAGAAACAGAGGCAACATTAAGGGGCACAACTGAACCAGCTTTAACTTCCACCTTATTGAAAACCTTATTGCTCATTCTCAATCTTTCAACCTCTTCCACGGGCCACTGTATGATGTTGCTACCAGTTTTCTTGTCCAATAATATTGTTCTTGGAATAGCCTATATATATTATGAAAACAAAAAGGGGGAATTCTTTAATACTAGTATTGATCCGTGTGATACACGGGATTTATCAAAACGAAATATTTTTTAGAAACTAATATAAAAATGTAATATATTTGAGGTAAAAAATATAACAATTTGAAAATTAATTTTGATTTATATAAAAACATGTCTTTATGTTAATCAAAAATATTTTTAGAGGAGTTTGTAATACATGAACTTTAATTATATGTTAGACTAAAATTAAATTTAAAATTCATGCACTAATTTTTTCTTTTTAAATATTGGTTAAGTCTAACCCTTTAAATAAATTATTGCAACTTAGATGATTTTATACATTTTTAAAAATGCATGCTTAATTTTAGCTTTAAATTTGGAAACATCAATTAATTGTGTCATGAAAGTTTAAAGTATTTAATTATTTGTAATAAATGAAAAGCATTAAGTGAATTATTTAAGATAAAAAAAATTAAAAGAAAAATTAATTAAAACGTTTGGATGGAAAAAAAGGATTAACCAAAATGCGACACGTGTCCATTTTGGTTATTCCTTTAGTATAGATTAAAGATTAAAGATTGGTTCCAAACTTGGGTAATGGTTCTTTAATGTTTCATTTTTCCATTTTAGTACGATTCTAATCAGAATTTTGATTTTTGTTAATAGTTGTTGACATGATTATCGATAATGCTCAAGTATATATCTTAAATTGAGATTTTGATTGTATAGGACAAAAAAATTGGTTTATGTGACACTGACTAGACAGAATATCACACCGATTTGGAATGCATAGACCAATTTTCTCTTAAGTTTGTGTCACATATATCAAATTTTCCCTCGTACAGCCAAGATTCCTATTTTGAAGTATTTTATGTGGCCAATTATCGCCGAAAATTGAATTGAAATTCCATTAAAAATATAACTAAAATTGAAAAAATAAAATTCTTAAAGACCTTAATAGAGAAATTCGTAAAGTTAGTTAGTGTTCAATTCACTAGTAATTAAACTCCTGAATTGAACTTTTTTTTCAAAAAAAAAAAAAAAAGCGTTAAATTATATGTCACTTCAATTCAGTTTGATAGATGATGGCGCATCAAGCAAATTGTAATTGATCAAAGTTAATTATGATGGAGAAATATTTGTTAATGCAAATTTCGCATAAAAAAATTATATTTTTTACCCACTTTACATCTATAAAAGGTAGACCAAAATATTTTTCGAAAGTATCTGAAATAGTTGTTTACTTTTATTTCTATACGTAAAATTGAGGGGTATTTTTGATAAAAAGGTAGAAATGGAAAAAAAAAAAAAAAACATTCTTCCTCGTACATACCTGAGCTGATGCCCAACCCTTTTGTATATCAGCCTCTTCACTATCAGTCTCTTTGATCCATCCCCACAACACTCTCCTCTTCTTCTCTTGATCATAAAATGTCTTTGATGCATAAAAAATTCCATAATCATATCTCAATCCAATCCCAACATCTACTCTAGGATCATCAGGGCTCCATTTTCCAGCATCACTATCATAACTTCCAATTGCATAGTAATCATGTCTATCATCATCAAGGCTTGTCTTAACAACATGTTTCACTCCGGGCCCACTAACCGACGTGTCCAATCCATTCTCCGCCACCTTCGAAATCGGGTAGAAATCGACACACTCCCACATGCCAGTACGAGGAACTGCATGCAGCACTCCATCAAGAAGTTCAAATGTTTTGAAGTCTTTTGTGTCATACACCAACGAAATTCCTGTCTTATTAATCTTGGAGCCAATTGTGAACCGCCACGTGCCTTGTGGGGTCCGCCATGCGGTGGTGGGGTCACGGAAGTCCTTGGGCCCGATGCCTGGTGGTGGGACCAGGACCGGGTTGCCCGAGTATTTGACCCAGTCAACGAGGAGGGGATCAGATGGGTCGGCGGGATAGGCGAGGTTCTGGACCTGAGCCCATTCATTGGTTGAGCCGGTGTAGAGCATGGCAACCTGACCGTCTTCGAGAATGGTGGCAGAGCCTGTCCAAACGCCGTTAATGTCGTACCATTGGTCGGGAACCAGGGCGATGGGAAGGTGGCGCCAGTGGATTAGGTCTCTTGAAACGGCATGGCCCCACACGATGTTGCCCCAAACGGCGCCGTATAGGTTGTATTGGTAGAAGAAATGGTACCATCCCTTGTACAACACTGGACCTACAGTGAGGGACGGATCTAAGATTTTCTCCAAATGGACGCATAATTTTTTATGTTATAACATAAAATTGGGGGAGCTAAATTGACTCATGGGTGAATTATTATGATGTAATAAGTGTGGTCTCTAATAAATTAATGATATATATATATATATATATATAAGAAATATTTCATTTGATCCCAATTAAGTGTTTTTTCATAGGTCAAATTTTATTTCCAAGTATTTATCTTTTAAATTTTTAAATGGTTGGAGTTTAAAGAAACAAATTACTGATTTTTTTATTGTTATTTTCACTATTTTAGAAACATATACTAAGTTTTCATAAAATAAAATCTCTATGAAATTGTTTGGTTGGTATATTTTATATTGAGCTTTATTTTCGATATTTGTAGTGAAATTACAAGTGGAATATTAATTATAGGTATAACAATGAAACGGATTCATAAATTAACCAACCAATAAAAGTAATCAATAAATCAACAATAAATTTAATAAAAATTCGATAGATCATTAATGAAACTTGAACAAGGATCTGGCAACTTACAGTTTAATTTCCGAAAAAAAAAAAAAAAAAAACGGAAACCGTAATCACGTGATTGATTAAAATAGTAAATAGTTTAATTTCCAAAGTGAAATCTCATCTAGCAATTAGCCACTTAGTCAAGGACCCATATATTATTAAACCTAATTTATAAATTCAACTCTCTCTCAGACCAGCTTCCACTTGTCCACCAAAAAATAGATAAATAATAATAATAATAATAATAATCTAATTTTGTTTGACGAATCAACCACAAACTATAATTTTTAAAATAGAATTTGGTTTGTGAAGGTGAATTGTAGCTGTAAGTTACGGGAATCCATCTTACATAAATTTATTTGTGAGATGCATCAAATATAATTTTTTGTACTTTGTGTATTGAAGATTTTTGCGTCAAATAAAAGGAGGAATTCAATCGAAAAAAAGGAAAGAAAAAGATGAATGAAGATACCATTCGGATCTGAAACCGGAGAGCAATTCCCGCGATCAAATGATGCCAGATAATACATCCCAAACGCCACCAAACAAACAAGGCAAACATTAGTCTAAAGAACATTTTAAATTTCATTTTGATCATCAATATACTAATATTTAAATACAATCAAAGTTTATTTGCATGAAAATTACAATATATAATGTGAAATTATTATAAACATTTTCAAAATTTTGATAAAATTAATGTAAAACCTTTCCTAACTTTGGTGAAAACAAGAAGGTAGTAATTCAGGCACGTAATATACTCTAAACAAGGAAAATAATAATCTTGAGATGAAATATATATATATATATATATATATATATATATATATATATATATATATAAAGAAAGAAAGAAAGAAAATGAAACTCATTTTATGTGAAGGAAAGAATAACAATTAATTCATTGTTACTTTTTTAATCATACAAAAATAAAATTATTTGGGTTAATTTTAATTTTGGTCTTGTATGTAAGACCATTTCCATTTTTGGACAACCAATTATACATTTTCCAATTTTGATCCTATATGTTTCAATTTATTCCAATTTCAATCAAGTTTTTCAATTTCGGTCATGTATGTTTCAATTTTTTCCAATTTCAATTCAATTTTGATTTTGAGAATTCTAATCAAAATTGGACTGAAATTGAAAAAAAATTAAACATACAGGACAAAAATAGGAAAATTGGACTGAAATTAGAAAAAGTTGAAATATATAGAACCAAAATTGAAAAATGTATAATTGGTTGTCAAAAAATGGAAAAAGAATCTTACATACAGGACTAAAATTGAAATTAACCCAAATCATTTTTTTATCAAATTTCTTCAAAATCACTATTTTGTCAAACTCTTACTATATTTTCATAATGAACCAACGGACCTCATCAAACCACACGAGACATCTAATATTTGGCATGTACCAGGTTATTTTGAAATATCAAACGAATAACTAATATGGAATAAAAGATCTTGTTCACTGCAAAAATCAATAGTTTTCATCTCAACAAAATAAAAGAAAACAAACCATTCATCCAATTCCGCTTAGGCTGGAAATGAAAAGCTGATTTTTGCCATGCCTGCATTTTGTTGGTCCATGAAAATGGAGGCGTAATTCCAAGCATTAGAGGATTGGACTTTGCGGAGACTCCTTCTGCCGCCCCACGATTCGGCGTTATTGTATGCTCCGCCGTCTCTGAAACTATTTCAGTACTTTTAGTGCCTTCTGTGACCACCGCCACCGCCACAAATAAGGCGAAGCTCAAGAGTCCTGCCGTCAACAAGATGCCCACCTTGGATGGCCGCCGCCGCTGCAGGGTGGCGGCGGTGGAGTCGAGCAATGGGGCGCCGGAATTGCTGGCCGGACTGGAGAATAATGCATGGAATGGGTCCGGAGAAGCCATGTTTTGCATGACCACAAATTATTACACTTTCACAAAGAAAGAAATTTTATGCCTCCATTTTATAGGCGAGGATTGAGAGTGGTGTAAGAGAGAGGGTATGCCTGGACTGCTGCGTATGTGTTTTACAAGTTTGGATTTGTGATTTTGAGTGAATTTTGAAAAATTGTGTTTTTTTATAATTTTATGTTTGTTTTGAAATTTTATGGAAAAGATCTAGATTATAGTTAAGATATCACTATCACATTGTAAAATATAGAAAAAATAGATGAGGTAGGGAGTTGTAAAATAAGTAGAAAAAGTATGGTAACGTTGTAGGATTATCAAAATCCTATGACATTCAATAACAAATATGACTAGGACTTTGTACATCCCAAATTATATCGGACAAATTCAAGACTAAACACACCTGTAGATATTTCAGAAATTGTCATTGAGTGGGTGTTTTACTCATTTCATTTTAAACAGGTAACATGAAAATAATATAATAAATTTACTGATAGTAGGTAAACAAGGAAGAAAAGAAGAATTATAGGTGAAAACATAAATAACTTAAATAAATTGATTTGACATCTAAAATGAATTGGATGAATTATTATTTATTTTAATTGATTTTTAGTGATAAATTTCTCATCCTACTTTTGAACCCCGGCTGTAAATATGAAGTAAAGCCAAAAATATATACAAAGCTGCACATGCAATCAGATGGATATGACATGTACAGTTCAGTGTGTTCATACTTTTTAGAATTTACAAAATTTAAATTAATGAAGAGGAGAACCAATTAATTAGGCTGGCAGAGGCAGATAAATGTAGCTTCAATAATTTGGGTAGCCGAGGTTACGTATTTTTTATTCAAGTAAGACAATAATTTAAAAACCTGAAAATCAAGCTAAATTTTCAGGCGAAAACCAACTTAACACAAAATTATCAGAGTTTGGTTTAGGATTTATCGTGTTTTGACTCGTTATTTGATTGGTCTATTAAGGCCATCTCCAGTGGTGGTGCATACAATTTTAACACTTTTAGTCTAAAATTTAAGAATCATTTCGAGCAGATTTAACTTTATTTTTTCACTAGAAAAATTATTTCATTATATTCTATATTATTAATTATTTCTTTGTCTTGCATGTATAATATTCATTATTTATTATTAATTCATCCAATTTTGACAGTTACTATTTTATAACTTAAAAAAACTATGTATGTTTAAACAAAAATGTATGGAAAAAAGAAAAAGAAAATAAAATGAATGGAAAAAGAAAAGAGAAATGAAAAAGAATAGCACGGGACAATTTTTTAATTAATTAATTAATTAATTATTATTATTATTATTATTATTATTTGAGAAAATTTGGCATCGACTTTGGCAGGAGAAATCACATCAAAATTTGATGCTTCGGCACATTGTTGAGGATGATCTGGGACGTGATAATCGTGTCAGCATCGGACCAAAATATGGTTTTTTTTTTTTCCCTCTCGCTTCTATTTAATTTCATTCATTTTCTAATGTCGCGTTGGGATTATCTTTTTGTTTTTACAATTTTCTGAATTTCATCAACAAATATTTTCTGATTTCTGAACTCTTTATAGTGATATTAATGTACATTTTTTTTTTATTAAATATTATTCTCTTGGTCCAAAACTATTTAGTATCATGTTTAGCAGGTTAGGACAGAGCTAGGGAGAGTAACATTATTGCTTATCATGTGTTAATACAATGCCATGTTTACTGTGCTTTAATGTTTGAGTTAATATTGTAAGCTTGTTATCTCCATGTTCTCTTTGGTCATATCATGTTTATATTTACTTTTATCAATCGTATCATATTGTATTCAATATGTCCATGACATTTACCACCCTACGAGTTAGTAATGCCCCACCTGAAGCCTACTGCTTTAATCTTTCATAATTATAGATTTTATAATATAATGTTAATTATAATATAATCATGAGTAGGAAATTCTTGAAAAAAAAATCAAGAATTGTTGATCAGACAAAATTTCCAGAATAGCAAGAATTATTTTGTATATATTGTCACAAATTCATGAACAAGAAATAATTGGAGATTTTAATATGACATAAATCAGAAAACATGTGCATTGCCACATGCAATAAAACATAAGACCTTTTTTGGGCAAGATCTGAAAATGTTATATATAAAATTGAATAATGAAAGCACAAATACTAAACATGCATGAACACATGTGCACATAGACAAGGTTTCACATGCATTTTGCAGCTGGCTCTCTGTTGCCTTCAAATATTTTTCTCTCTTTTCTGTGGGGAAGCGGTGGAAGGCGGTTTGTTTGTCAAATAGATAAAACTCACTAACTTTTTAGCAATTCAGATCATTTAATCCAATGGGTGTTTTATTTGATAATTTTAAATAATCATTGTACTTTCATGTGTTTATAAAACAATCGTGATTATTTAACATGTAGCGTATATTAAAAATGATGAAATATAGATACAAAGATTTTGATTTATAATATATTATGTACCAAATATCAATTTGAATATATCTTGGAAATTAATAAAGGTTTAACTACCTATAAAATCACGCATTTTTCTAAATTACAATTTTAACTAAATTTTTCAATATTAACAATTAATAGCATGACCTTTCATATGCATGTGTGTAATTTTGACATTTTTCAAATATTCAACATTTTTCTCTTTATGATTATTAAAATGTCGTACAATTTACAAGGACATCCTTTCACGGAAGAAAACTTATCCTGAGGCCTGAACAACATTGTTTCAGTTTAGTTTCAATTTAGTTTCATATTTACAATTTCTTCTTTTTTGTTTTGCTATTTCTTGCTTACGAAATCTTTCTCAAGTTCCAGCCCAAATTTCAAAATAAACACAGAGCCAAAAGAAGTCAACTCACCCACCCACACACCCCAAAATAGACACATAATTTTCTTAATCAACCTATAATCTTTTCAAATAAAGCATTCGTTAAAATAGCCACCGTGGAGCAAAGTTGTGAAGAAACAGAAGGGAATTAAACAGTGAAAAAGCTAAAGCACAAAGGTCCAAGCTCATGAGTTCCTCCAGATTATTACACTCAAGAAGTTTTAAATCCATTGGATTTAGTTAAGATATATGATTTGAATCTTTAGCACTATTCTTATAGAGTTTGGTTGTTTGGGGGTGATAGTGGAAAATTTGACAGATAAGTCTACAGAATCGTACATGAGATTTTTACCTCAAACGGCTCCTCCTGATATATCAATCCAGAGCAATGTGAAAAGTTGCACATAAAAGATGCTATGAAATGAACACAAGAACAGTAAGCAACGACACCATGCAGCCTATGTCAAGCATTTGACATATGGCATAGGCATTTGACACCACTTTATTGCACGATATGCTTTAGACGTTTGGTGGTGGCCATATCTTCCCGAACAATTCTTCAACCCGCTTCGATTGGCTAGCATAACCATCAAGCCCAGTAGATAGAAGCTCCACTGCTGCTGGCCCCAACGTGGAGGCAAAGCTATATTGGTCCCACTTCACAAGCTGAAAGATCACATGAAGATTCGATTTAATCAAACTATTCGGACAAAATTTGGGTTATTTATGATCTTATTAGTGTGGCTTCATATGTTTTTTTTTCCCCTTCCATGAATAGCAAGCTCCATTTTATCTTTATGTAAAAGCTGTTAAATCAATGCAATGTACCCATAAATTCTATTTGAGACTTGGTAGCTATGTGTACTAAAATGTTATTATGCTGCCCTGGTTGGAGAGTACACTCCTGAATTTCAAGATTGAAAATTGCGAAAATTCTTGTTTTCATGACAGTAATTTGTCATAATAATTGAGGACAAAAAAAAAGTTTCTCTTCCCATAATGAACTGGTCATGATTCCAATTATATTAATGTCCATGAAAATTTATAAATAATAATGAAGAAAGCAAACCTCTTCATTGCTGAAATTGTAGGTGGCAGCCGATTCTGGGGATAGCCTCCTCACAAAAGAATATTTCTCATCAGGAGGTGTCACTGACTCTTTCAGAGACTGCAATATCTTCAATGGGGAGATAATGTAATCCACTCTGCCAAAATAGAATTAAGAAATATATATATTCAGGTAACTGATCAGAACTGGAATACTACATTCACATACAAAGAATTACCCCAAAAGATTAAAAACGTCCTGTTTGTTACGAATTGCTGCCGCCATCAGTTTTGATTTATGCCCATATTTGTGAATGTAATTGTAGGCTTTTGTCACCTGAAATGGGACAGAAACCTCATAAAGCATCAGAAACGGTCTGTTCACTTGTTTCTAAAATAGTATTAAGAGTGTATGTGGGTGTTGGGGGGGAGGGGGGTGGTGTTAGCCTCCATGGCAAGTAGCAGGCGGAAAAATGTAAGTGGCAACCTCGAATTTGAACTTGAGAATAAATTAGCACGAAAGGTACATACTCAGCTTACACACACACACATATTTATTTCGTAGTTTAGATTTAAGGCTGAAGTTTGAATTTCAAGAGAAACAAGACGTGGCAGACATGAGTGTTCATGAATGTGAATGCATATAATTGCTAATGGAAAGGTGAAAGTATTCACGTGTCAGTAGTAAAGAGAAAATAGAGACTGGTTGAACTGACCAAAGCCAAGCCAGGATCTTCTCCTCTTTTAATTGCTGCTTCTACTTCAGGGTCACCAGAATGGTTGCGTGCCCAGTCCTAACAAGAATGACCAACTCGTTCTCATATCACTGTGCTAATAATTTAAAAGGTTGTTCTAACATATCCTTCTTTAAAGAAAATATTACCCTAAGGCGACCAACAAAAACTTGAATAACGCTAGCACCAGCTTGAGCTGCAGCTGCAGCTTGGACAAAGCTGTTGATACATCACCCAAGTGCCAAAATTGTTATAGCAGCAACCATTTACAGAAAGAGATGGTAGGAACAAACTGGAAGTAAAAGAAACCATTCATTGCTGATGAATGTGATAATAGGAGTATGGTTTTCAAAACACAAACTTTACATGGAGTTGAGTGTAGTGATTGATTCTTGATATCTTAAAAAGGGCCACCACCCTTCTAAAGTTTTACAACATACAAGAAACTTTAGACATAAAAATTTCTAAATGACCTGAAGAAACCAAGACAGAAGTCGTAATTTTCCAAACGACTCCGGCATGATGCACAAAATCAGAGTGAGATAATTAAGCAAGCCTTGATGAATAAATAGTCTAAGTAAATGTCTGAATAATTTGACAGAGGAAAATCTAGAAATTTGAGTAGCATTTGTAATGGAACTCAATACTTCATGAGCCAAGGTCATCCACACTACTTGCGTATTTAATATGATATCACATTTACCAGAAGGTATGCTGTAGTTTACACATGAATATTGAGACCAAACAAGTACGATAAGATGAGATACATTATTCTGGCATCAAAGATTTATGATGAGACAAAAAAATGGTACTGCAAAACAAAAGAGCCTTTTGGAGAAGCAATGTACTTTGCCTCTGCCTGCCTACAGCTGGCTTCTGTAAACTTTGGCAAAATTAAGGGTGTTATAAAGATAAAACATCCATATGATTGCTGAAGCTCAGCAGTTTGAGGCCACTAGACACAGAGGGTTTCTACAAGCAATTTGGTTTTGACACATGATTTACATATCTAGTTTCAATTCGATAAGCAACACTAGATTTAACGATGAGGTTGTATGTTAGCAATTTATGATAAGCTCAATCCAATCCAAATATAATCTTCATCATGAAAAAAATAAAGAAAGCAAGGAAGAAAAACATCAAGTTTATTCTGAACAGATCTAGAAAATGCCAGTTCTCTCAAATGCCAGCTTTCCAGTAATAAAGGGGAACTAACGCATAGAGTACAAAAAACTTAGTATAACAGCATTCTCAGGATATTTTATTTCGAGTCCACATCACCCATTTTCTAATAGTTTCAATATTTGAAAGGGAACATGCCAAATTATACCTGTAGACAAAAGTCATATGAGTCTGTATGCCTTCTGATTCTAGCAGCCTCGACGCCTCAATTCCCTAGAGAAATACCAAAGTATAAAAGAAACAAAAGCACAGCATCAGGAAGAATCAAAAATGAAATGATGGTTTGTAACTCCATGCCCCTTTTATAAACCAAATGAGATATAAGTGTCAGTAATACTAACTTGCCAAGTTGAAGGAATTTTGAACAATAAACGTTCTGGAGGTACTCCGATCTCAACATACAATTTCAATAGGTGATGCACCTGAAAATCAAGTCCACTTCACTTTTCACCCAATTTATTAATGCCAGTCAATAGGGGATAATAAAGACAAATATTGCATAAATGCCAACCATAATAGAAGGGCAAGGTAAACACTCTCACTATTCATTGACAGCTAAAATACATTTGCAGCTGTTAAATAATTAAAAGAAAAAGTTCATGTACCTAGAGAAGCGGACAACTAGAGGTAGTTTAAAAAACAACTAAAGTGCCATCATTTTAGTAGATTAATGTTCAATAATAGCAAAATGATGCCGGCTGAGACTGCCACCTATAGGTCTAGACATATAAATTTTAAGTAAGAAAACACATAATGGTGAAAAGAGTAGTTATGTGCATCCTGTTCATAAGTATTGAAGGTTATACAGAATCTAAAAAACCATCAGATACAATTTTCAAATACTACTGGTTATGAATTTACTCAGGAACAAAAATATCCAACATAATGGTTCAATCAACTATTAAGAAGATGATTAATGGCAGATTCTACACCAATCCATTGTGTATTTTCAATGGAACTTTTACCTTCTGAACAATTCCCTGTTTGTCATATGCAAGACGAGCATCTATTTCAGTAGAAACACGGCCAGGCACAAGCTTTGCAAGATCACCTCCAACATTTACCAAAGCCTATTGTTTCGCACATAAAAAGTATGAATTTAGTTCTTAACTAGAAGATATCTATCAGTTACATGTAAGGTACAAAACATACCTTGTCGAAGAAACACGACATACGATCATCGGAGTTTTCTAAGTTATAACACTCTGAACCAGCTAATGCGGTATCAACAGCACTCTAGAAAAGCATAATAACAATCAACCAAAACATACCTTGTCGAAGAAACACGACATACGATCATCGGAGTTTTCTAAGTTATAACACTCTGAACCAGCTAATGCGGTATCAACAGCACTCTAGAAAAGCATAATAACAATCAACAAAGAAGAACAAAAAAAATTCATCAATATATCAGCAATTGAAATTTATCATAGCATAATAGAGATCCAAAATCCATGTAATTAATTGAACGACTCTCAAATGTGAAAATTCTTCATTGAATCTTTCTCAAACTACTCATTAAGTATAATTAAACATAAAATAGAGAATTAATTAATATAATCACTAATTACCCTGAATTTAGTGTCAGGAAGGCTACAAATACCCAACAGCAGAGAGGAGCTAACAGTGCCAGCAGTGGGAGGAAACCTAAAAATTTTATAATTTCAAATAACCAACTAATCAATAAAAACAACACCAGAAAAAATTAAATTAACAAAAGCTCAAAATCATTAGACTAATTACACAAATCCGACCTCTCGAAATCATCGAAAACAACAGTGTCAGGTACGATCTCACTGAAACCCGATACGACATCCAACTCAGTGCTCAACGCTATCAACCACAATTGAATCCAAATTCATACATAAAACTGAATCAAAATCAGCAAAATTAAAAACATAATGACAAAAATTACCGGTGTCAATAGAGGAAGAGGAGTCAGCAGAAGCTCGAATGAGAGAAACGAATCTCTGAGGTTTGAAAACGAGACTCGGCTTCGCTGAACGAGGTGCCAGTCCCAGGAATCTGCTCTCCTGCTTCGAGCAACAAGTATTTGACGATCACATGAAGAAATCACAAAAAGCTAGAAGTGAGAGATAATGCGGGCACACAAGTGTTGGAATGCGTGAGGATTACCTGGAGAGAGGAAGAGGGGAGGAGAAAGGAGGAGAGCGGAGAATGCAAGGTAGCTGACATTTTTCAATTCAGAAATGAACAAGATTCCTCACGAGCAGAGCGACAGAGTCATATATGGGAAGAGGGACTGCGGTTGCGTACAACAATCTAAGCAACAGGTACCACTTTTATGAATTATTGTTTCCCTTCTTCGTGCATCCTAATTAACATATATTTCTCAATAAATAAATATACATTTTAATTTAGCTCAAATTTAGTTGGGGTGGCAAATTGGATTGGATTTGGGTGGGATGGGACATAATATTGATAAAAAAAACATTGATGTTTAATCAATTCAATTATGGGTGGGACTATCCACACCCCAAGGACTTCCAAGCACACTCCAACTTTTTGCTTATTTTATTAAAAAAATTTAAAAATAATTATATTCCAATTTTGCTCTTAAAATTTGAAAAAAAAAAAAAGACTATAGCGTGTTCGACCACCAGAGTTGAACGCTCTATAGCGTGTTCGACCACCAAAGTTGAACGCGCTATAGTGCGTTCGACACCTAATAATCGAACACAAATGTATCAGTTTTGATGGTTCCGTTCAACTTTGGTGATTCGAACACTCTATAGCGCGTTCAACTTTGGTGGTTCGAACACTCTATAGCGCGTTCAACACCTAATGATCGAACACAAATGTATCAGTTTTGATGGTTCCGTTCAACTTTGGTGATTCGAACACTCTATTGCGCGTTCAACTTTGGTGGTTCGAACACTCTATAGCGCGTTCAACACCTAATAATCGAACACAAATGTATCAGTTTTGATGGTTCCGTTCAACTTTGGTGATTCGAACACTCTATAGCGCATTCAACTTTGGTGGTTCGAACACTCTATAGCGTGTTCAACACCTAATGATCGAACACAAATGTATCAGTTTTGATGGTTCCGTTCAACTTTGGTGATTCGAACACTCTATAGCGCGTTCAACTTTGGTGGTTCGAACACTCTATAGCACGTTCCACTTTGGTGGTCGAACATGCTATAGGGCGTTCAACCAACCAGAGTTGAACGGAGACATCAAATTTTGTACATTTTTTACACGAGTTTTACATGATTTTAAAAGTATTTTTACATATTTAGTTAACTCATGATATGATTTTTATTAATTGTTGTGTTATTACTTAAAAAATCTAAGTGAGAAAAATGAAAGGAAAAAAAACAGACGGGAGAGAGGAAGGAAAGAATGAGAGAGTTTCAATTTTTTTTTAATTCATAAGGGCAAAATTGGGTTTTTATTATTTTTTAATTTATTTAATTGAAAAATAAAAAAATTGGGGTGGGCTTAGAAAAGCTTGGGGTGTGAATAGTCCCACCCTTCAATTATTTGTGTTCTAATTACACTTGAACTTTCATTTAATTTATTTAGGAAAACTAGTTTTTTTTTAAATATGTAATTTTACGCCGTTAAAGTTTTCATTCTTTGATTGTTCGTTTTTCAATTTTTAGTTCTAAAACATTTTAAAATTTCTCATGTTACCAATAACCTATAACCTGATATAGTAGATTATATAACATGATTTATGTTGTTTACTTAACATCTAAATTTATGTATTAATAGTCTACATTATGCTTATATAGAATATTGAATTAAAAAAATTAAAACTTATGATACTGATAACAATAATAATGTGTATCTTTTTCCTTTAATAAGGAATTTTTTTTATAAATAGTATTTAGACTTTTTTTTCTTTTGCTATTAGTGAATTAATACATCTTGTACTTATTAGTGAATTTTATTTGTAATTTATTCTTTTATATTATGTATTTTGGATGTCAAATGAACATCATGTCACTTTGACATGTTATTATAGGTAATCAAACAAAAAAGTCAAATGTTTTTAAAACTAAAATAGGAATCGATGGATTAAGGACTAAAAATGTAATGTAGTTCATTATTATTATTATTACAGAGAGAGAGAGAGAGAGAGAGAGAGAGAGAGAGAGAGAGAGAGAGAACCAAGGATAGTAAATATCGAAAGTCAAGACACGATTCATTCCAATTCCATGGTTTGCAATCTCCGCCACAGTGATATATCAGATTTTGTTTTCCTTGTTTGCTTAGTTTTGATTATAAGCACGCAATAGTATATATTATCAGATATTATTTAATTAAAGAAATCAAGTGATTCCAAAATCTACATTAATTAGTTTGAGTTTAATTCGGCTATTTGGGAATCAAGTTTGATTAGCATTATTCTTACTCTTTATACTACTATACGAAATTAGGTTTCTAATTTGGTAAGAATTTATTAGTTGCAAAATATTAGGAATCTTTCATTAAATTGGAGACACATTATATACTCTCTAAAGAAGAAGAAGTTAATTAAGCTAATTAACCTTCTGTTTTTTCTGTTAGTTAGTTGATTAGTGAGGATAGTTTGTTATAGTTTTCTTGAGTTTCTTAGCTCTATATATATGAATGAAGGATGAAATGTTCCATTCATTGATTCCAACTGTAAAATTCAAAGCTCTATGTTTTCTATGAAATATTTCCTCTAGTTTTGCTAAACCTTCTTCTCTACATTCTTGATATCTTAACATGGTATCAGTTTGATTCTTAATTCTATTGTTTGATCTCGAAATTCTTCTGTTCCAATATTCTAACGTTTTTTGGGTTATTTTATTGAAATCTCGGTCTCTTCTTTAATAGATTTGACAATTTTATTGAAATTTTGCTTTGCTAATATCGATCATTCTTAAAGGAGGAGACACTATCAAAAAAGATCATGAAAAAAATTATTTTGAATTAAGAGTTGAATCCTTAATTTCATAGTCGTTAAATTGCCGGATGAAGGATGAAGTCTCATTAGTCAATAGAAAAAGAATGATACTAACGTGTTCGTGAATTTTTATGATAGTTTTGAAGATATTTATTGGTCAATAAAAATGGATGACAACGTTAACACGTTAAATGAGTATTTGTTGACGACAAAGTCTTACTTCTTATGTAGTTATGGTGTTTGATAAAAATGTCTAATTGAATAATCGATTTGTTATTAATTAAATAATGTTTTCATATATTATATCATGTTTATTAATCATGCAAGATGACATTCACTGTATACTGGACTTTGATTACAATTGGAATATATTTAAACGATTATAATTAATGATGGAAATATCTCAAACGTGGAGGGTCGATATATATTGCATAATATCACAAACAATATCGATATCAATTAGGTTTCAGTATACAAAATTGAACAAAAGTCGGAAAATATCATGGATATTCGATATCAACATATCTATCGATATTTTCGTAAAATCAAAGTTTGAAACATGAATTGGTAGATTTAATATGGAAAAAAAAAATAGGGGACATTGAGCAAGAATTCTTTTACCGTTGAAGTGAGAAACTCATTCGTGAAGAAGAAGATAAAGTGTTTAATTATTTTTCATGTTCTTGTCTATATCTATACTATATATAAAATGAAATAAGTTGGTAAATTTTACAAATTTACCATTTTCCCTCCCAAACTATCAACCAATAGAAAAAAAGAAAAAAAAATTAAATAATTTTTAAGTATCTTATAGAATAAGCTATCTTATAATTTATATATAGGAGTAGAGATAACACAAAAGAAACTATCTTAAATGATATGATTATATTTTAATGATATAATTAAATTTTGAAAATAATGAAATTTAAACATTGTAAAAAATTAAAATTTTTGAAAATTAGTTTATAATTTTAATATATAAATGTGGAAAATTGTTTTAAAATCTAAATTTATTTTATGAAGGGTTGTAAAATGTTTAAAAGTTTGAAACTATTATAAAAATATTAAAATAATAATAAATCTGAAATTAATAATAATAATTATTATTATTATTATTATTGTTGTTGTTGTTGTTATTATAAGGTTGTGAGATTAAGTCTAACAATCTTAAATCAACAAATAAAATTTAAAAATTAATTCAAATATATATGTAATATTAATTGTATAAGATATAAAAATCAATAAATTGAATAAAAAATTTTAAATAAAAATAATAAAATATTTGATAAAATTTATTCAAAATTATTTCAAATAAATAGATATAATTAATCTAAAAATTGTTTTAAAAACTATAATATGTTCCAAAAAAATCTGAAAAATGGTTTAAAATATCTAAGAAATATTGTTTTAAAATTTAAAATTAATTTGAAACCTAAATTTATAAATATAAACTAAATTTTTTTGGAATAAATATAATGGTTTTTGAACAAATCCATCTAAAAAGAATGCAGAAAATTATTTATAAATTCTGAAAATAATTATAAGATATAAATGAACAAAACATATAGTAAGTATAATTATTAATCACTCCTTAATTATTCAAAATTAAAACTCACAAACACAAAACTATTATTATATTATGTTCAATTTTATTTCATATTTAATTGTTGAATATTGATGTTATCAATAAAAAAATACGGATTTTTACAAATTTCGAAATAATAAGATATCATGAATAACCTTTTAATATAACAACTTCATTATATTATTGCAAATCGTATATATTGTCATAATACATAATAAATCACGCATCGCGCATGAGTACTACTAGTTAATTAAAAGCAATACGGTACGGCATATATTTTAAGGCATTAATATCAATGTGGATAACTTTAAAAAAAGAAAAAATAATAATAAATATGTAGTCATGCATGATGTAATAATAGGTATAGAGTATAGTGATGATGAAGATGCATGGGCTCCATGAATATATCTAGTAATCATTCAATAATCACATTAGTGTCATTTAACAGCCATCTCAGTGTGAAATCCTATTATGATAGTTTCAGTTTTTCAAACTCTGAATTAATAAATTTCATCACTTAAACCCTACATTAATAATTAATCTATCCTTCAAGTCTTAATTGATAAAATCTCTAATTAACTATGCATTCAAGTCATGTAGAACGTGAAATTTCTTTTAGAAGTGATATTTATTTTAATTTTATCACATATAACATAATCAAAGCATTTGAATTTCCATACACAATTATTAATTTCTTATTTTGATTTAATCCCATAAGCTAGAGCACAACAATTTATAAGTTAAAACATAAATAAAGCTCATCATTCATCAAGCTTTAAAACACAAGAAAGAAAATTCTCAAGCAACGAATTGCAATAGAAAAATACTGAGGCCTGGGATATATAGGATAGTTTTGGCCTACCATATATACCAAACGATACTATAAAAGTAGTTATGTATAAGTTAATTTGTATTGAATGGTGATCATGGTCTTGTCCTTGTCTCAAGTATCTTTGCATCATGTTGTGCCATACTCACAAGTGACTCAAGAAATTCTTGAACCTACATTTAATTTTTATAAAATTGTTACCTTAATTAAATTCCTGTCTAAATTAATGATAGGAGAAAAAAGTAGAGAAAATGGACAAAAAAAAAAAAAACATATAACCAAAATATTGGTATGAATTCTCACCTCAGAAGTATCCCTCAAAGAGTAGAAAGCGTTGCTTTCTTTGGGCATAGATGAAACAAGAATTCCATAACCTCGATTGCCCTTTCTCAGAACCTAATTAAATACAAGTAATTAAGTGAAAGTTAGACATTCAAAATAAATTAATTAACCTTAACAACATCATTAAATTTGCAGGTGTTTGAGTTAATATAATTATTACCTCAAATGCATCCTCATCAGTTCTATCATCTCCAATATAAATTGGGAGCACATCGTTATGGTTACTAACTCCTGCAAGATTATGTTAATTGTTTTATAGATAAATTCATATAATGACTTTTTTAATTGCTTCAATTTTTTGAGTTGACTGATCACCTAGGGATTCTAGAAGAAACTCAACTGCTCTTCCTTTATCCCAGTCTATGACAGGGCGAACCTCCAAAACCTAATCAGAATAAGAAGATAAACACACTTTGCACTTTGCATTACAACAAATTCTGATATTTGATCAATTAAAGCAAAAAAAGGATTGGGTCTATGTAATTAAAAAAAAAAAAAAAAAAGTTGTTTGGGTATTTGGACTTTCATTTGTAGAAATCTTATCCATTTATGTTTAGTTATTTGAATTAGTTCCTTATACTTCCTTTTGTAAAATTAAGTCGTTGAACTTTCAATTCTGTTTGAACTTGGTCCTTTTTTTTTTTTTAGTTTTTTTGTTTGAATTGAGCTCTTGTATTGGTGGTTACTTAAAGACTAATTTTTTAAGGAATGAAAGTATAGAGACCTAATAGTTATAATTGAAAGTTTATGGGTAAAATTTGAAAAAAAAAAAAAAAAGAAAGTATCGGCACCTATACTTGCATTTTAATTTCTTACTATAATGACAAAGAACTTGACTAAGAAATGAGTATTTGCAATGAGATATTTTGCGAAAAGTCATATTATCGTAAAAATTGAAAATATAAATTGATAAAAATTTGTCACAAAAAACAATTAAAAAAACATATTTGTGATAGCACCATGCTTTTATTAATACATTAACGACAACAACATTATCGCAAAAAGATTATTTGTGTGAAGGTTTTTTCCATAACAACTTAGCAACAAAATGTTGTCAAAAAATATATATCAATGTTTTTACGACAACATTTATTGTCATTAATAAGATCTTTTGTTGTGGTGCATATCACATTTCGTGAGACGGTTCCCACCCAAACTTACAACACTTAATATTAAGTCAAAATCAGTCTACTGCATCTGATTTTTTCTAAAAAGAGTCCATTAGATGGTCGGATAAGAGAGTGTGTTTAATATAATACACATATCAATCCAAGATATAAGGAAATATTTAATGAAAATCATAGGTTTAAGTTAATGTGCAAGCAAATTACCTTTCTCCCATGTGTTAATCTTAATCGAGGATAGTCTTTCAAAATGTCATGAGCATATTGCGCAATTAAAGGCCAACTCTGCGAGTTAATACATATTTAGGTGAAATTAAAAATGATTTAATTTAATCAAATGACACTTTGAATAAGAAGACTAGGAGAGTGGGGACTTACATTCTCATCTACATTGCGATAATGCAAGGAAACACAAAACTTATGATTTTCCACTTTTGCACCTTTTATATCTTTGGTAATCTCAACAAATGCTTTGAAAACCTGTTTAATTAAGAATGGAAATTAGGAAGCATGATCAATCAAACCACTTGCACTCTTAAGCACTTTTATTAACTGTCTTTAAAAATAAATAAATAAATTTATACGTTCACTAACCTCACTAATCATGGGTAAATATTCACTAGCAGGTTGGAAGAGATTTACCTCCTTGCCCTGTATATCCTAAATCAAAAAAAATTGTGAACAGAGTTTTAGTGAAATTATTAAAGATTAAAAAAAAAATAGCATAAGTATGTGTTATTTTTGTAACTAAATCTTAATTAATTTAAATATACCTCAGTAGAGGGTGGGAACATGATATCCATGCCATGACTTCCTGCATAGTAGAGTTCTCTTAATCCTATCAAATCATAAACCTGAATCACCAATTTTATTAACAACATCAAATTAGATATATATGGAACTAGCTAGCAATATATCTTTTATAAAAGGGGGAAAAGAAAAACACACATTTAAATCGTGTACTTAGTAATTTATTTATTAAAAATCAATTTGGGTCCTCTTGATGTGGGCTTAGTTAGTTGAGGATAAGCCCAATTGGTTGAAGGGCTTTGTCAATAGAATGTGTGATTACACTCTTTCGAATTTGGAATAAGTAATTTTTCAATCATGTTTGTTACGAGATTTGTAAATTTCTACTTTTTTTTTTCTTTTTTTAACTTTATCCACCTTTTAACAATTCTCAATGAAAAAATTTATTTTTTAAAATAAAATAATATAACATTAAGTCCAAAGTTAAAATTATTTTATTTTTTTAAAATAAAATAATATAAATTAAAATTTTATACTTTTATTTAAAGCAAAATCGAGTGTTATTTCCAATTTTGTTTGAATTAAGTCCATGTATTCTCAATTTTGTTTATTTTGGTCCCTATATATAGTTGCTTCCACAAGGACAAAAAAATTTGACGCAAATAATAGTCTAGAACCAAATTTAAACAAAATTACAGGTATAACTATAAGTTATATCCAAATAAATAAAAAATTAAAGTATATATAGCTAGAAACTTGTGTTTATTATCTACCTTATCCCTGCTTCTTCCGCTGATGATAGCAGTTGGAAAATGTTTTGCAACATTTCTTACAGCAGAACGCATCTGAAAATAACGTTGTTAGCTCACATGTGAAAATAGGAAAATTAATTTAAATTGTGAAAACAGGAAAATTAAATTAAATTAAATTGTGAAGTAATTAAAAATTATATATAAGTTTGGAGTAATTTCTTACTTGAGTAGACATAAAAGCTCGATCAGGGTCATCCACAATGGGAGAGAGTGTTCCATCATAATCTAAGAACATCACTACCTTTCTATTCCTCCTACCATCCATTATTAATTCAAACGATTTCAGAGCTGATGGATACCTAATCTGCAACACAAGAGTACTAGGTTATTTAATTAGGATAATCACATTTATAAATGAGATTAATCTTAGCCATTTGTGAAAGAAAATAAAACCATTTCTAGATAAATCACAACTTATATTTCAATTATTTTTCCAATCATTTTAGTCAATTATATATATAATTGATGGAAATAAAACAATTTTATTCTATATTGATATGGGTCATGGTTGAACGGTCTGGATATTTATAGTAATTATTGGTGTATGTAGTATTATCGAGAAGGATAAAGATGCATGTCAAAAAAAAAAAAAACTTGCATTTATGGTCCTTGACGTTTGGTCAAATTACCAATAAGACTCTAATGTTTGTGAAAATTACAATCAAACCCTTTCACTGTGATAAAATTACTAACACACTCATTGAACATTTCAATTGATTTAAGAGTAATTTGATTTGAATTCACTCACTTACGTCGATGACATATTATATTATTTTACCTTAAGTTTTAAGGAGACTATATGTTGAAAAAATGATCATTGAAATCATTGAAGGAGTCTAATTGTAATTTTCACAGACTTTAGGATTGGTTTAGTAACTTGAGAAGAATGAAAATTAAATTGAGCTAAAACCCCAAAAAAAGAAAAAAAAAAAAAAACCAAAAAAAAATATTTTGATTCAATTACAAATAGGATTTACAAATTTGGATTCAAAGTTAAAAGAAAAGAATGTACCATCCAAGATTGATAAGGTATATCAATTGCCTCATTTGCAACACCACCAAGATCAAAAGCGTTAACATCTTTAAAATATATTTTGCGACGAGGAGATGAGGATTTCATGGCGTCAAGCCAAACATTAGACCGAACATCATCGAGAATACCAGGTTTCATTGTCGGGATTCCTCTTTTATCTATGAAAAACCCTCTCTCTTTAATGTGTTTAATTTTGTCAATGCTGCTTCAAGAGCCTTCCATCAAGCAGAATGCACCTACATAATCATGTAACCAAGTTATATATAATCTAAATTAGAAATGCATTTTAAGGTCTCTAGAGTGGCAAATTATTGGGTATGACGGACTCACCGTGGTCGGTTTTATGTAGATCAACTAACAGTTAAGTAATATTTTTATACATATCAATTAATATTTTTCTTAATATCGTATAATATTTTTATGTGTATCATGTAATACTTTAAAAAAAATATAATTCGACATGTAATATTATGTAATACTATCGTGTGTAAAAGATAATATTTTTATTTGTATCCAGTTATACCACGCATCACCTACCTAATATAACCAGTTGACCATGTTGACTCGACTCATTGCATAAGACCTTATGATGCAAGACTAGATTTTCTAAAAAATGAATATTTGTTTTAAATGATTCTTAAATTATTTGCTTCTTTTCAAAAGCCCCTCAAATTTTTTTTTTTTTTTTTAAAAGTTATATCCTGATGAACCTTTGGTGACAGCTAAGTTAACAGAATTAATTCGTCGTCGAGTGATCTAAACGTTAATCTTGTAATATTTCAGGAACATTAGAAAATAAATTCAATTTGTAGAAGCTTTGAAATTAAACCAACACTAACTAATACTTTTAAAAAGCTCTAAATATCCAAAAGTATAATGTAAATTAAGTTATTTGGGTGGCAGAGACTTAGAAGGTATTTGGGCGAGTTTACAAATTCCTTAAAACATCTTATATGATATTTAAGAAGTTTATAAATTTTTCAAAAGTGTCTGACAAAGTTTAAATATATGATCTTATTTTATCTTTAAAAAAAGATGTTAGGAGTTTATATGCTCTTTTTTTGAAAAGTAAGAGAGTCACAATTCTTATTTATAAAATATGATTTTATTTTTTTAAAACACCTTAAAATTTGATCATTTAAATTACACAATTGGTATTACTAACATCTTATAAGCTCCATCATATTATTTACTCAAACATTTTAACAAATTATTTTTGAACTAAAGCTAAACATCTTATAAGCTCTAGAAGCATCGATTTGATTAGATGTGAGAGTTTATAAGTTCTTTCTAATAAGCTTAGTTAAACACCCTTTAATGAAATATGTTACCGAGAGACTTGAACATGGTAATTTTTGATACTTATGAATTTGAAAACAAAGTTATATTAAGTGAACTTTGGAAACCATAATAATACTTGAAAAATCTTAAAATGCATTTTTATCATAAAATGATTATGAAGTTAGATTTTTTAGAGAGTATGATATATGATACCTCCTCATGATCTCCAAACGACAGTGCACGTAGAAGACAATAAATTAAAGTCTTATAACCAGATGGACCACCTCTTTAATTCTCCTGAAAATAAACAATAATAAAAGGTGAAACTCTGAGGTACATCCCATCACTATAATGCTGAAAATAGAGACAAATAAAACAGAACAATCTTATTCATATGGCACTCAAGAAAAAAAAAAAAAAAAAAAGAAACAAAGTTTTCTAACATTTTCAATCAATAAAATAATTAAGATACTCTTTCATTTCAATTTTGGTTTGTGACCAAAAATTAGCACCAATATTGGTCAAATTTATTTGCCGGGACAATCGCCAGTCTCTGCGTGGGATTAATTCATTAATAGTATTGTAGTCTTTTTATCATTTAAAATTGGTAAAAATATGTAAAATAAATATCTTTTGGAAGGTATATAAAACATGTGTACCTATGGAAATATATAGAAACCCACATTAACACAAAATTTAAATAACAAGTGAAATTTGTAAACTTTTCTCTTTGTACCATACACTTATGTTCTTTTTCTTTTTTCCAACCTTTTTCCCATCGTGAGATTATTATAATATAAATGATAAAAATGTGCGATGGAAGTACATGGAGACAAATCTGAAAAACATGAATCTTTGCAAGCATGATGCTATATAGTTGTTGGAAGGGAAACAAAATTCGAACAAGTTAGAGCATAGAAGAAAGTAGATTCAGTTCATGGGATTAAAAAAAAAAAAAAATTGTGCACATGTTCACATGATCAATTATTATGGCAATCTTTATTGTATCTCTAATGATCAGTTGCATTAATATTAGTTATAACAACAAAATAAATACTTAATTATGGATCCGACCTACTTGCTATATCTTAAAATATAACTTTGGCACTTCGAAACACATGTCCTAAAGAATAAAACAAAAATAATGAAGAAATTTTTAAGTGTATTATACACATATTTGTCGGTGAATATTATTCGAAAAACACAAGGCAAATATCTTCAGCTATCTTCAATATTCATCGTTCAGTATAATTCTCGTCGGCAGTTTTTTCTTCTCTTTTTTTATGGCAACTAAGATTAATAAAATTGAACAAATATAACCCACAAAAAAGTAAATAAATAATAAAAGAGCCCAAAACAAGCGAAAATATATTCAAGGGAATGGATATTCAAGACTAGAAAGAAAGACAAAGATTAATCAATAATAACAAGATCATCCTCTTTTTTAAGAAAGAGAAGAAGAATATAAGTAACAAAATTATTGCAAACACCCCAAAAAAAAAAATTGTCACTGAAACTAATACATATAGATATATATATATGTATGTATATATACCTTTTTTTTTTTTGTCTTCACCGAATTATGAGCAAATTAAACGGATAATCGTAAGCTTGAAAGCTCCAAAAGTTTTGAAATCATAAGAAAAGAAATGGCAATGGAAAAACAGAGGTGGAATCCAAAAACAAAAAATTAAACCCTAGAAAAAGAAAAAATATCGCAGCAGAAAACTGCAAACAAAGGGTGGAGAGAGAGAGAGAGAGAGGGAGAGAGGGAGTGGTATTAATAGAGTTAGAGAGGCTGAAAAAGGACATGCCAAACAAGCATGTCGTGTTGTCTTACAAAATACATACACCTTTTTCTTTTTACCAACTCCAACTTTCTCTTAAAAAATAGAGATATATGATTAATTGATCTAGTTTAATCAATAAAAAATGTCCGACTTTTTTTAAGAAAAAAACAAGTCCTTCAAGGGAAAAATGTGTGTATTTATTTTGAAGAAGGCCATAACTACATTTTTTTCTTTTTCTTTTTTGGGTATGAGAGATCATATATATTTGAGGGAGTAATTACATCTATCATCGTCGATATTTAGTTAAATTATCAAACAATCTTGAGAATTTTAGAAATTATAATCAAACTTCCTCAACGAATTAAGTTTTGATATATCATATTTATTTAAACTTTTGGCTCTGTTCACTTGACCTGAATAGTGATTGGGGGTAATGAGGGATGAGGGCAAATTTGTATAAATAATCAATTGTTTCTTAGAGTAACATTTGTGAATGCCAATTCTACATAACAACAAATGTTTTTTTATCACCTACTTTTCTTGTAGAAGACCTAGGTCCCACTATAGAGTACCTAAAATGGATGTTTATATATTTTTGAAGTTAAATTGAAGGGTATTTCTGGGGGAAAAAAAAAGGAAAGAAACAAAGAAATTAGTGGCTAAAAAGCATTTTTTTATTATATTTGTGGGTAAAACAACATTCTAAATATATATATGAAAAAATAAAGAGTTAATTAGCAAAAGCAACCTAATCAAATACCAAACATAATACCACAAAACTAAGGGTAAGAGGGACAATCATAACTCTTATCTTATGTATTATCCTTATCATGCAATGTGGGAGAAAATTATTTTCATTCGAATTGTCTAAGATTTTAAACTTAGCACGAGCTCTAAAATATTCATTTGCGTGTTCATATTTTTTTCATGGTTAAAGAGTCTGATTAATTTTTGCAATAGAAAGACAACATGGAAAACAGTACAGTACTCAAGTATTATTTCTTACATATAGCATAAAAAATAGAACTCAAAACCAAAACCATAAATATAAAGGGAGTAATGATGTAGAATTTAATATTGGTTCTTTTAATGGAGCTAAAATGATAATGTGTGATGTGGGTGGTTTTAGAGTGGTCCACGTAGAAACACTCATGTTCTAATTAATTTGATCAGTCAGATTTGTTAAATCAGACAATGAAATGGTTGTCGTGGATGTTTCGTAGATAATCATATATGAGGTACTTGTATTCTAATTCAGATACACTTAATCAGACTAGAGAGATTGGTTGATTTGGATGTTTCAAATGTTATGCATATTGAATGTACTTGTGCTCTAATTAATCAGATTTGAGTTAGGGCATACAACCATTAATGGATGGGTGTAAGAGTAATAATAGAAAAATATTATTGGGCCCCACATAATTATGACTCTCACTCTTTCTTTCTCTTTTCGTACAACTGCAATTCATACCCCAATTGTAGCAAAAGACAAAGGAAAATAAAAAAAAAAAATCAAAATTATGCCCATTTTCCACGAATTGTCGGCGGAACAACCTCCCCATTTTTTTAGGTTGTGTACAATTTCCAAGAGGCAATCTTATCAAATTATGTCACTTGTCAAGTTGGGATTGCTTTATGTGATTTTTTTGAGATTTTTTTTATATACTCAATTATCTATATAAAAAAAAAATTACTAAAATTCGTGATTTTTTTTCTCTATAAATAGAGACTAATATTGATACATTTTGAATCAGAATCTCAAATCATCTCTTTTGCCTACTATCTTCTATAATATCTCATAATTTATATCATATTCTGCATTGTTGTTTTTTACTCATCTATTTGTAGTTTGACTTATTTATTTATAATTTTGTATTTCAATTCTTGTAATTTTATTTTTGTTATTGAGATTGTAACTTATTTTAAGTATATCATATATTTTTTTTATAATTACGAATTTGGAATATCATATAATTTAATATATTTCGTACACATTTCAAATAATAAAAAAAATTGATCATAAAATATATGTAATTATTAAATAATAAAATAAATAATTGTTATAGGTTGGGTTGAGTCATTGATAAAGTGTGAAAATTGTAGAGTTTGAGTTGTGTTGTAGATTGTGTATGTGGAGGAGAGATAAATAAATTTTTTATTAAGAGGTTGGGTTGTGGAGGGTTGTTAATAAACATAGTCTAACCATTGATGATGCTCTTAGATATACTTAATCAGACCAATGAGAGTGGTTGATGTGAATTCTTCAGAGGTATTGCAGATTGAATGTATTCCTTGTCATGCATTTGGAAATATTTGTGTAAATTTTGCATAAACTAGTTGGGCTCAGAGGTTCACCAATATTCAAGCCCACATTTTATAGCCCAAGTACTTAGCCCATAAAATAATCTTTTTTGTGCATATGATTCTTTAGAAAATTGTAGGGACTTGTACATAAAATATTCTAAAGAATTATAAATAAATATGTATAATCTTCTAAAACTAGTCTAGAAGATCCTTACAAGATAAAAAATTGGGGAGAGATCTAGAGGCTCATCTCCACCATTAGATCAAATAGATCTCCATCATTTATTAAGGAGGTGGTCTAGTATAAATAGGCAAAGTAGGTATATTATTTTTCAGAAATAATATCTTATTTTACATTTACCATATATTGTTACAAAATACCGTTGGAGATGTTGGCAAGCAACATGAATTTCTTGCTTGAAATTGGATCGCCTTCCAACAATAGTGTCGACTCTTGATTTCTTATAACCTATTGTGACTAAAGAAATAAAAACCAAATGTATTTTTTATTTTTATTTTTTCAGTCACATCTATGGAGGGTGCTTCTAAAAATGGTATGTAGCTTCCTGGAAGTCATGAGCTCTATTTTCAGTCAAATATAAAATTTAATATTATCGACTCAAAACACTTAGTATAAGATAAGAGTAAAAGTGAGGACATATAATTGATATTTCACAAAACAAATAATTTTAATATATTTTGTAGTCTCAAAAGAACTTCGTGATTGAGTAAATCCCAAATCCAACATTTTTTTGAAAAGTATGAGAGTGACTGAGCAGGAAGCCCGCCACGACTTCGGTTTTATCCCTGGCCTGCTGATGTGGCGATGTGGACTAATTTGCTGGTGTGGATCCCACCAACTAAGTAATTTTGGTGGTCTTGTGACGTGGATCCAGGATATGCATGTCTGGTCATGACTCAGATCTGATTCTGACAAAAGTGCCGCACCCACATGGAACTCCTGTTAAATTTTAATTTGGTATTTCAGTGGTTTGGTGTATTTGTCAGTTCAGAATACTGAGTTAAGTAGTCAAAGATTTCTTTTGGCTTTGAAATAATTATATTTCTTGTGCTGGTTGAACCAAAATTTCAATAAAAAATCAAAAGAAAAAAAAAGTAGTTAAAGTCTCAAATTTTCAATACTATTTTTAAATGGATAGTAAGAGATTAAGGGGTACTATTCGACAGGTTAATATATTTTTCTTTTGGCTTTGAAATAATTATATTTCTTGTGCTGGTTGAACCAAAATTTCAAAAAAAAATCTATTTATCTATCCAATTTAAAAACCAATAAAATGTTTGCTCATTACTATTTAATGAATCACATTTTAAATATGAGAGTTATTATTAAAAATCAAATTAAAGTATGACATTTTCTCAATTTGCAATTTAAACATTTTCTTATTTTTTGATTGGATCCCAAATTAAGTTCACAATCTTTTTAAATTGCGTCTAGAGTTATTTTTGCAACCATAATCAAAGTATTTATTTGGTTTTACTCAATTGAGATTGAATCAAATGAAAACCAAAAAATTGATTTGAGGCTTTCCGTTTAATTTGAAATGTTGAGTATTTTGGCCTACGTTTTATGTATTTGGTTAAAAGAGTTCTAGACTATCTTGACAGGAGAAGTGATCGAAAATTGATCTTAGGTTGCAATTTTTTTAAATCGCAAACCATGAGGTGCAATCTGATAAAAAAAATATACTCCCTCCGTCCCTTAACACTTTGCACACTT
Organism: Scutellaria galericulata; assembly: GCA_946896805.1. Taxonomy (NCBI): domain Eukaryota; kingdom Viridiplantae; phylum Streptophyta; class Magnoliopsida; order Lamiales; family Lamiaceae; genus Scutellaria; species Scutellaria galericulata. The sequence goes on along the minus strand of OX335791.1, from coordinate 13,612,041 downwards.
TTCTTTTTAGTTTATCCCCAAACACTTTGCACACCCAAAAATGGTAAATTTTATCACAATTTTTACCCTTACAATACACACTTATTTACACACAATGTCATTACTTTTTCACAAACATTCAAACTAATCCCTCCATTAGAAAAAGTAGAATTGACCTTTATACCATCATTTATAAAACAATCATTCAATTTTTCTTAAAAACCGTACACACATAAGAGTGCAAAGTGTTTCGGGACGGAGGTAGTATTAAATTGTAAATTGAAAAAGACCATATTTTAGGTTAGGTGTCGATGTTAACCCTAAGTACAAGAATAATAGTCTTATATAAAAGCATATAATATTCATTAATTTTGGTACATGAATTTACATTACTTCAATACACATAATATACTAATTTTAGGATCTAACCGATTTTTTAGATTTATGTTAATTACCATGTACTGTTATGGCACAATAATTTTGTACTTTTTTTTTAATTCTTGCGGTATTAAATTTAATTTATGCTGATTTTTTATATACTTAATGGTAGTACAACATTGGATTGAACATTTTTATCTGTGACAATGACAATCAACATGTTGCTTGTTCAATATGAAACAATACATATAAGAAAGTTTTTCAATATTTGTGATGTTAATCAATTAAATTGATCACAACTACCTCATATTTCTAATATAGACTTCAAAATTCATTGTTTGAGTTATCCACAATTGTGTGTTATTATTTGTTTTCTATAATTCTTCCATTAGAAGATATAGCAACGTAAAACAATGTTCATCTACAATTATTGTATATAAAGATTTAATGGATCAATTTTTTTTAATTGGGGACAAAGATAATCAACAGAGTAGTTCCATTAGAAAAGTTGTATATAAAAAAGTATATTAAAAATTGGTATTGTTAATTGAACCATTCGTCACTGCTAACTAACTCATATTTCAGAATATAAATTTTACAATTATTATTTAACGTATCTATACATTAGTATGTTATTCTTTGAATTCCAAATTTTCAATAATATCAAATACAATTAATTTATAATGAAATAAATTGAATATATTAAAATATCCAAGTTTTTAGTAATATATATTAAAAAATTATATATTTTTTATATTAAAATAATATGTCATTATATTATCTTTAAAAAAATTAAAATTAATATACCCTTACACAGGTACCCGTGCTAGTAGATTTTAGATATTACAACTTTTGAACTAAAAAGTCGTACGTTTTAGTAATTATTCAATAATATCATTAAAATTAAGAAAAAAAAATTAATATTTAGCAATCAATAAAGTTAACAGTATTAATGTTTTTATGATTAAAAAGAGCTTTTCTTAGGTACTATTTTATAGATGAAAGGCTTCCATGCAACATTGATGGTGTGTGAAACCAACAAAGATAAAATTGTACTCCAATATGAATAAATGAATGAGTATAATGACAAGCAGGTTCGATCCTCTGAGAATAAGACTTAATTCTCTTGAGCATAAAATGAAAAGGGGGAATTTTTAATATTTACTAAACTATGGAAGCTAAACTAACTAAACTAAGAAAACAATCAAATAAAATAAGAATGAACCAAGCAACGAATGATGAAAAGAAATATGAGAGAGATTAACATCACGAAACTCTAATTCAAGGATATCGACATTTGATTGCACCACCGATCATAGGCTACAAATATCATCTTGTACATTCAAGCGTTTAACCTTAGACTAAACACGAAGCCGTAGAGAAGTCCATGTTTTTCCAATTTAATTGATCAAAACCCAATATCCAATCAAAACTAGCTATTAACTAATGGCGTGCTTTCCAAATTATAACAGCTACATTAAGCTCCAGTGAAAACAGTTAAATCTAAACTGAAACCTAGAACATATAATCGAGATAACTGCAATTACTAAGTTTATGGTTTTGTTAGTTCCGTTAATTAATTAGACAATTACACAATCTCATCAAAAGCATAATCAACATATTGCTACTAAGTACCAATCATTCAACAATTATACATCTCATCAACATATAAAGAAAAACTCATGGATAGCATTAGCAAAATATAATTCAAATCGAATTGTCAGATCAATTCAAACTATATCTCACTTTATGGAATTAAATCATGAATCAACAGATACTTGAAATAAAGTAAGAAATCAAGTCAATCACAAAGCCTCAGAGTGATAGCAATCGAATTAAACGACTTTTGAATCAGAGAAGAGAAATTTAGCCACTCATACTTTGATTAATCATCTTCAATGAAATCTTCAACATTCTTCTTGAAACCTAGAGAAAAATAGAAAAAAAAAACTTAAGGGGGTGTATTGGTTTAGGATTTCACAGGATATACTGTATCTCTTTGGAAATATTTTTCTACTTCCAAAAAAATAAAAAATAAAAATTAACAAATTGTCTGTAATTTAAAAAAATATCTAAATCTTCTTAGAATATGTATCACGTTGTATCACCTCTTTTTTCTTATTTTCTAGGTTAATTATTCTGTTCGTAAATTGTATAGTTTATTATGAATAATTTACTAAATAACATATAATTCTCAGTCTTTTAATTAATAGAATTTAAAAAAATTAATAATTAAGTCCACAATTTTATAGAAATATCGGTGGAGATATCTGTAAAATTTAGAAAAATGATGAAACTTTGTAATTAAAAATTTTGGACATAATATTTTACAAAATATTATAATTAACTATAATACAAACATTCAACTTAAGTTTTCTAGTAAAATGACAAATGTACAACAAATATAGAGATAATAAAATGTATAAAAATTGTCTAACATTATATATTTACATATTTCAACAACAACAAACCTCTGATTCTATACACATCATAATTATATTGTGTATAATTTTATTAAAATACAATACACATTTTGTTTCCTTTAAAAAACGTGGGGTCATTCATTATAAAATAGCAGGATTTTGGATTTTTATTTTTTTTGTCTTTGACTCTTTTTAAATTCGAATGTATGAAAAAAATCTTGAACTCTTATCTTATGTCATAAATCCATGAAGTTCTGCAAAGTCCACAAAGTCCTACAGAATCCATTAAAATTCTGATTAAAAAGTTTTTACAAAATCTTGCAAAATCTTAAAAGTCATAAAAATCCTGCAAAATCTTTTAAATCCGCATGACTTTTTTTAGCTTAAAAAGTCCTTTAAAATCCTAATTCAATACACCCCTTTAGAATGAGAGAGTGTGTATTTTGGCTCTAGAGAAAAAAAGAGAGGAGAGAGAGATCGCGTATTAGAGATATCGCGATTACGTAAATATCTTTTATACCTGTAATAAAACTTATAAAACTAAAAATCCTAAAAGTTTATTACAAAAGATAAGGGATAAATCTCTTATTTGCCATTTTTTTCCCCCAAGTCACTTAAGCCATTTGATATAATCTCCTTCAACTTCATTGAGCTCATCTTCACAATTTATAGCATAATTTAATCCTTTTAAGCCCAATTTACTTCAAAATCCACCAAAATCCATTCCTACACAAAAAAAAAAGATACAATCCATTAATTAAGCCCAAATAAACTATAACCAAAAGTAATTCTAATGATAAAATTATATATACAAATAACGACACATAAACCATGGGCCAAATTAATTCTACAATCTAGCTCACAACCTATCATACAAAGTCATGCGTATGCCCAAATCTAATTTTATAACCAAATAACAGCTTTAATGAATAAAAAAGAGAAAAAAAATCATAAAAACTTCTCAAATCAGTTTTGGTTCCCAAATGCGTAATCAAGTACCTAACTTAAAAATTCCTAGTGGTAACCCTAAAATTCTAACTTCTCAATGTTGGACCCCTCAAAACCGATCCGACCTAGGGTTGGCCTAAGTGGAGACCAGACCGTCGGCCTGGGCCAGGGACCGACCCGACCAGAACCTGATCCAGGGGCCCGATTAGGGACCGAGCCGACCAGGGGCCGACCCGAACCACGATCGAGCCAACCAGGGGCTGGCCCGACCAGGGAACGAGCTGGCTAGGCTCCGAGCCGGTGGGTCCCAACCCGACCAAGCGGGTCCGTGGTCATGTCCATATGACTATTAGGTTCGGCTCACATTGATCTAAGTTCGAGTACTGTAGTCGACATAGCCCAGAGGTGTCATTGCTCAATACATTTCTGGAGATACAAATGGAAAACCAGAAACCAATCTTCATAAGGAGATCAGAAAATAGTTAGTTTATTTCAAGGAAGAGTCTTCAAGAAAGGAAACAAATCAAGATCAAATCATATCCGATTTAGATAGGATTTAATCCGTTTTTTCCTTATCTATACCCTAAAATCAAGGGATTTATTTCTTACTTTCCAAGTTTCATATCTCAGGTCTAGTCTATAAATAGGGCCTCAATTATCATTCAAATGGATGGAATTCTAGATCCGAAATGATTGTATTCAAAGCACTTAGAGAGCTATTTTCTCAATTCTTATAAAAAAACGTTTTGGCCGGCCACAACTGACTGACCAGAATAAGCTTAGCAAATTTGCCTGAGTAGGCACCGGGCACAGTTTTTTTCTTATTTTTCTCACTTCTTATTCGGTTCGATTCCTTTAAGCCGGATCGATATTTCTTTGTGTTAGACTAGGATTTTGTACTCTACAAAATCTGACGTCAACATTTGGCGCTAGAAGGAAGGGGAGATGACAGAACATAACTCAAAGACTACCAACATAACAAAGGACAGTGAAGACCAGAATGTCTCATCTGGTCTCCAAAGCCAAAACCTATTACCAGAACGATTTCGTGGGGCTGATGAAGAACTGAAAGATAAGATAAAAGTGGACTTGTTCCTCGAGGTGTCGAGCTCATTTGCCGAGCCGACCAGATAGTCCACACTTGAGCTCATCCATCGAGCTGACCAGATAGTCTACACGTCGAGCTCATCCATCGAGCCGACCAAAGACAAAAATAAAGGAATCGCTCCCTAAGGTGTCGAGCTCATTTACCGAGCCGACCAGAGAGTCTACACGTCGAGCTCATCCATCGAGCCGACTAAAGATAAAAATAAGGGAATCGCTCTCCGAGGTGTCGAGCTCATTTGCCGAGCCGACCAAAGAGTCTACACGTCGAGCTCATCCATCGAGCCGACCAGAGACAAAAACAAGAGAATCACTCCCCGAGGTGTCGAACTCATTTACCGAGCCGACCATTAAGTATACGTCGAGCTCATCCATCGAGCCGACCAGAGACAAAAACAAGGGAATCACTCCCCGAGGTGTCGAGCTCATTTGTCGAGCCGACCATAGAGTATACGTCGAGCTCATCCATTGAGCCGACCAAAGACAAAAATAAGGGAATCGCTCCCCGAGGTGTCGAGCTCATTTGCCGAGCCAACTAGAGACAAAAACAAGGGAATCACTCCCCGAGGTGTCGAGCTCATTTGTCGAGCTGACCATAGAGTATACGTCGAGCTCATCTATCAAGTCGACCAGAGACAAAAACAAGGAAAATCGCTCACCAAGGTGTCTAACTCATTTGCCGGGCTGACCAGAAAGTATATGCCGAACTCATCTACTGAGTAGGCAAAATACAAGATCAAGGGACTTACTCCCCAAGATGTTGTGCTCAATTACCAAGCCAACGGAAAAAAAAAAACAAGGATATTTCTCCCTAGCACATCAAGCTCATTTACCAAGCCGACCAAGAAAAGGGCTCCGACCCAATCTGAGCTCATCCGCTGGGCTCGGATTCTAACTAGGGGCTCCGGCCCCAAGCTCATTCGAGCTCTAAATCTGAAAGGGCTCCGGCCCAATCCAAGCTCATTCACTGAGCTCGGATTCTCACTAGAGGCTCCGGCCCCAAACTCATCCGAGCTCTAAATCTGAAAGGGCTCCAACCCAATCCGAGCTCATTCGCTGAGCTCGGATTCTGACTAGGGGCTCTGGCCCCAAGCTCATCCGAGCTTTGAATCTGAAAGAGCTCCAACCCAATCCGAGCTCATTCGCTGAGCTCGGATTCTGACTAGGGGCTCTGGCCCCAAGCTCATCCGAGCTCTGAATCTGAATAGGGCTCCAGCCCATCCTAGCTCATCCGAGCTCAAGATCTGACTAGGGGCTATGGTCTCATCCCAATTCATTTGAGATCGGGATCTAATCAGGGGATCCAGTCCCACCATAGCTCATTCGAGCTTTGAAATTTGAATTAAGGACCCGGCGTCGTGCCGGATGCCGAGCAGAAACAGACCAAAGTCGTCGTGGTCCAAACCCGAATCGATAGGACCCGACCCGGCCAGGACTGTTTCGAGCAAGTTCCAAGCCACCAAGGTCTGACCCAGCCTGGACCTACCCAGCAAGGCCTCGAGCCACCGCGGTCCGACCCAAGCTGCACCTAACGAGCCGAATCGGGAATCGACCCAAACTGAGCCGGCCAGGACCGTCCCAACCAGGCACCGAGCCGAACTGGAAACCAACTCGAGTCAAGCCAACTAGGACTATTCCGACCAGGCACCGGGCCGGGCAACGGCTGTACCGAGCCAGAGTACCACACTAGTCCCGTCAGCCACTGACCAGAAGAGCAACGGCTCTAGAGTGTCAGGCCGAACCAAGAGGACCTTAACCAAAATTAGCACAAGTGGATCCAAGCTAAAATTCACACAAGTTAGATAGGAGCCGACCACAATGTAAACTTAATGGAAGAAAATAATTTTGTTTGTTCATAACCAATAGTCGGTTTGGAGGATGGTTCCTCGTAAAAAAAAGGGGCCTAGGAGGCCGAGGGAAAAAAAGGGAAAAATAGATGCGATAACAAAACCAACATTGGCTACTGCTCCGGTACATCAACCACCTCAGTTGCCCCCTCAGATGACTCGATCTCAGATTCAGACATAATTTAAAGAAAGTTAAAGAAAAAAGAAGAAAATTACCCAACGTATTTCTGCTCGGAAGTATCTGACAGGTAAATTCTGCAGGGTTAATTTTCACAAGATTTCTGAGTTTGCAAAAGAGGAAGTGAAGAAATGACTTCCGAGCACCAGTACTTTGCCAAGAATCTTCCGAGCACCAGGACTTTGCCAAGAATCTTCCGAGCACCAGGACTTTGCCAGATGGTGCCATGTGTCATCCAACCTAACCAATATGAGAATCTGACATCATCACTCGAGCTAAGGTCGGCTTGTAGGAGGCTGATTGAGTTAGGCCCCGGCCAGAATGATTTCTGGCCATGGCCTAAGGGGCTAATGTTGGGCCCCCTCCAAACCAACCCGACCTAGGGTTCGGCCTAAGTGGAGACCAGACCACTGGTCTAGGCCAGGGACCAACCCGACCAGATGCTGACCCAGGGGCCCGATTAAGGACCGAGCCGACCACGATCGAGCCGACCAGGGGCCGACCAGACCAAGGAACGAGCTGGCTAGGCTCCGAGCCGGTGGGTCCCGACCCGACCAGACGGGTCCGTGGTCATGTCCATATGACTATTAGGTTCGGCTCACATTGATCTAAGTTCGAGTACTGTAGTCGACATGTCCCAGAGATGTCATTGCTCAATACATTTCTGGAGATACAAATGGAAGACCAGAAACCAATCTTCATAAGGAGAGCAGAAAATAGTTAGTTTATTTCAAGGAAGAGTCTTCAAGAAAGGAAACAAATCAAGATCAAATCATATCTGATTTAGATAGGATTTAATCCATTTTTTCCTTATTTGTACCCTAAAATCAAGGGATTTATTTCTTACTTTCCAAGTTTCATATCTCAAGTCTAGTCTATAAATAGGGCCTCAATTATCATTCAAATGGATGAAGTTCTAGATGCGAAATGATTGTATTCAAAGCACTTAGAGAGCTATTTTCTCAATTCTTATAAAAAAAAACGTTCTGGCCGGCCACAACTGACCGACCAGAATAAGCCTAGCAAATTTGCCCGAGTAGGCACCGAGCACAATCTTTTTCTTATTTTTCTCACTTCTTATTCGGTTCGATTCCTTTAAGCCGGATCGATATTTCTTTGTGTTAGGCTAGGATTTTGTACTCTGCAAAATCTAACGTCAACACTCAAAATAAATTTAAATAGCCTATGGATTTACATAACCGGCAGAGCAATTAGAAAAATCAGCAATTGATGTAGATGACTTATTTTCTGAATTGCAAATGCTACAAACATGTTTATCAATAGAAATAAAATTAATTATTGATGTTCTTAAGGTTGTAAAAACTTTAAATTGTTTTTCTAATATTTTCATTACTTAAAAAGGTTTGCTAACTATAGAATCAGTATAAAGAAAATTTTCAAAACTAAAATTGATAAAATCTTATACTCGTACAACTATGACTCAATAAAGATTAAATGAATCAACAATTTTATGCATAGAATACGATATTGAAAAAACTTGATCTTGAAAACTTTATTGATGATTTTGCTTCTCAAAATTCTAGAAGATTTATATATTTTAATGATAATTTGAAACTTATTTTTGCTTTTATGTTTGAAGGTGTTGTATTTTTTCAACATTTTAGATGAACAAATGAGCATATTGAAATTTAATCTATATATGTTCCCAACTTTTTGAATGAGAGAAATTTTTTCTTATTATTTTTTAATTTTTAACTTCTATTTATCATTTAACTAAAAATGTTTTAGGACTCATTTTTCTTATTTCGTCGTGCACCCCAAAATGTCAGCATCGGTCCTGATGTATAAACGTGATTGTAGAAGTGATTCATACAACTCTATTGCTCTTCTCCTTAGTTGAGGGCATTAATAGTAGTTAACATAGTTATTGACTTATTGTACCTTATTTTCCTTCGTTGATATCGTCTGTTAGTAACAATTTTCCCCCTTATTAAAGGTGCTAAAATGGTTCCAACCGCTTATTTGAAAAACTGTGGAAGGTTAAATTGGAATCGAACCATGGGAATTTCAATTTTGGTTCTAGTTTGTAAATTGGCGGTTCCAACCCGAACCACCGGTTTGGCCAATTTCAATATATTTTATTTAAAAAAAATTTAATTTTTTAAAATTAAATTTGCATATAAATATTACAATTATTCGTATATTACTACATAACAATTTTGTTTGAGTTAATAATTTGATATAAATGAAAAATTATAACTTAAATTTACAAATTACAACAATACAACATTACAACTTACAACTTCAAAAATTAGAAATTACTATTTAGATATAACCAAATACAAAACCATAAATCTAAAAAAATTATAACATATAATACAAATTAAAAGTAATAATTAATACAACTTAAAATTAAAGAGTAAAATAACATAAATACATAATATTATTTGTATATAATAATTTATTTTTTTTAAGAAATAGATAAGTTGGCATTTAACCACCGGTTCCCCGGTTGGAAAATACCCCAAACCGAAACCGAATCGTATAACTACAGTTCACAGTTTTGGTTTCGAGGCGAAACCGGATCAATGGTTTTCCGAACCATTGATCACGGTTCAATTTCGGTTTTGGAACCGTTGAACACCTTACCTTACTTGATGTATCATTTTCCCCCTCAGATAATGTACCTTGGTTGTCTTATGAGCAGTTAAGGCACTCATCTGGGCGTGCAATTTCAGCCGATTTTTTTTTCTTGTGTCCTATTTTTCAATAGGTTTTATTTCTTGAGAAGTAGGAGTTTGTTTTCCTTTACTAAAGTGATATGGAAGGATAGAGCTTAGTAGTGAACAAATGATACAAAAATCTCGTGATTTCGAAGTTATTAATGCAAGTACTGATGTCAAATCACTCTCCTACGATCTGGGTTATCTACTTCATAAAATGGACAATTATCAAATGTTCTCCATGTAATTAGTGTTTGTTTCATTTTACTATAGAAAAACTTTTCTTATTATAAAAATCATTTTCGTTTCTGAACTAATGTTTCTAATGTGTTATTCTGATGTTTCTGATGTGTTGTTTTGCTAGAGTGACAGTAGTGGCCTGGTGTTGCATGAGATTCGATGATGATGTTTTATTGCAAAACCATTCACCATTCAAAGATGGAGACCTCTACAAATCAGTGGATTAGGTAATTGTTCAAATAGGTGAAGGTGGTGTTCGAATCTCATTCTTTTTATTATTTATTGAGTTTATTATTATTACCGCCCATTATATTTGCCGTGTGGCAATTTTGCCCTTTTTGAATTCGGGCTTGCAATTTAGGACTTTATTTTTCAAAATTTAGCAATTACTGCCCAATTTCGGCCCGAATTGCTTAATTGGGCTGAAATTGCTGACATGGCTCATCATTTTTTGACGTGGAATTTCCTTCTTTTTTTTTCACTCTCAAGTGTATTAGGAATTGGGACCCGCAATGACACATCACTCAAATTTAAAAAACCTAATTCTCTTTCTCTCTCCTCACACTGCTCTCTCTCTCTCTCTCTCTGCAGATTCACCATCGCCGCCGCTTCATCGTCACCCCGCTGCTGCTCATCATCTTCAGTCCCTCCACAAAATCACAGCCATCTTCTTCATCCTCCCCACCACAGCTCCCCACCGCCTTCATCATCATCGACCCCATCTTCTCCGTCCATCCCAGTTACACGGCGGAGGCGGTGTCGCCGCCGATTTCTCAGTACCACCATACGGCACCGTTTCTGTAACTTTCTTTTCAATCTGCCTTTTCTCACCGATGTTGCTATCAGGTAAAATGACCAAACTATCCCTACTCCCATCGTTGTTGCTCCTGTTCAAAAAATCTTTCAATTTCCATCTCTTCGAAATACAGCCGGCGGAGCTGCTCTTCTTGCACTGGTGATCTTCTGCCGCCGGCTTCAGCGGCCACAAGCAGTAGTTTTCCGCCATTGCGCCGTCGAGATCGTCCGATTCCGACGACGAGCTAGACGACGTCGTAATCGTCGTTTCCCTTTCCTCAAGAAATAGCTTCCTCAACGGTAGTAGTATCTTCTAAGAAACCGAATTGTGCACGTCATTTGGTATTTCATTTTCGTTGTGAAAATTCAGATCCCCAAGCAGTAAATCTCTGTTGAAAACAGGGTAAACGGGTTGGATCCTACCGTTTTGGAAGATCTCATCTGCCGAAGTGTGCGACGGCAATTCCAAGTCCCTCGCCACAATCACGAACTCAAATTCATCAGAGATTCCTTCGTCGCCGCCTCGTTGAGAGGCTAAATTTTCCCAATTTTCGAAATAAGAGTCATCGGAGGAATCGTCGGAATCGAATTCGTCGATGACACGCGCTGCAATTTGAGAGAGTTTACCATTGGTGTGAGGAGAGAGAAATTTGAGTGATGTGTCATTGCGGGTCCCAGTTCCTCATACACTTGAGAGAAAAAAAGAAGAAGGAAATTCCACGTCAAAAAATGATGGGCCATGTCAGCAATTTCAGCCCGAATTGAGGAGTCATGTGCAAAAAACGTGCGATTTCAGCCCAATTAAGCAATTCGGGCCGAAATTGGACAGTAATTGCTAAATTTTGAAAAATAAAGTCCTAAATTGCAAGCCCGAATTCAAAAAGGGCAAAATCGCCACACGGCAAACATAATGGGCGGTAATAATAATAAACTCTTATTTATTATCCACTTTCATCAATTTCATCTTCATGATTTCAAAATAGTTTAGGTGTTCATTTGCTGAATGATTTGACTGTTCTTCCAAATATAAATATAGATATAAATATCAATTGTATGCCTCATTTTCAAAACATGAAGAGACTAAACAAAAGTCTCATAAAACTCAAATAAAAGTTTTCAAAAATGTTTTTCCAATCACAAGTTTAATGAAAGAGGAAAGCATTAGAAGCGTACGATGATTAACAAAAACAGTGGAATCAACATTACAAACTTGCCTCAAAGGCTTAGCCTTTTATATGAATTTTGAAGTGAAAGCATTCCTAATAGGTTTTAGATAAGTAGACAGAGCATCTCCTCACACTCCAATATGACGTTAATCTGTATTGTGAGTAAAATTACACTCAGTGGAAGTAAACTTGCATATAGCTAGGAAAACATACAAAACAGATGTACGAAATTAAAACATGGTAAGCACATACATTTCGTCTATTGGCTTAACTTCTTGGCATAGTCTCTTTAGTATAATGGGATTTAACCCGACTTATCATAGTTGTGGGAATCAACAACTACGGGTACTAACCCGACGTAATATCGTCGTGGGAATTAAACCTACTTAATATCGTTGAGGGTATTAACCAGACTTAATCTCACTGTGGGACTTAACCCAACTTAGCATCACAAACAACCATTTAAATATTCACTTAAGTTTGACACTTTTCTATATGCGTTTGTAATGAAATCATCACGTTTTTCAAAAATTGTATTTCAGGAAGTTTAATAAATTTTTAAAAAAATTGTCCCCACTTTTTAACAATCTAAAGACGAATAATTTTTAGAATGGGAAAGTGCAAAAAGAAAATGTTTATAAAGTAAAGTACAAACCACATAATTTGGACGAAAATTATGAAATTAAGAATATATATATATATATATATATATGTGTGTGTGTGTAATTGCTATATATGATTAAAAAGAGATAAATAAAAAAAAATCAATATAAAATTATTTGAAAGAACATAATTTTTTTTTAAAGGAGTAGTAAAATAATATTAACATAATAATATTTTGTATGCTTATTACCATACAACAAAATACATTTTGCATTTCACGGATATAATGGTATTTGATCAGAACTTGTAATGATGTTTCCAGTATAGAAATTGAAAGAAATCTTCAATCATGAATTTAATTTGAAGGATGAAGAGGTATTTTTTTTTTTTTTTTTTTATGATTCATACTCTTATTTACATATATACAATTTATAATTTTTTTAACCTTCTTTAGAAAACAAGTTAGTGTAACACTCTTATTAACAAAGTAAATAACATTAAAACTCATTCCAAATACCTTCCATATATATTATGATTGACGGTCTTCGCTTATAGGTAATCCAATTACAAGACAAATCATTCTTAAATATAATATCTTCCATAATAGTTGAATTATCAACAACCATCAATTTGTCATTAGTCTTCAATTGGAGCTTTAATTAACGCTTTGATTTTAACATGTTTTGACTCGTTTCCTCTCATAAAAATCCTCATCTTTATTTGGGCTTCATATTAGTCTTCGTATTTAGGAAGAAAAATCGAATCTCCAAATTTCAGATTTCCATGCTTGGTTGGGGCTACAATTTGAGGTTTATCTTCCAATAAGCTTTTACATCTTGAGACTTACTTCCACTTAGATTTCAAACCCAATTTCCACATAGATTTCATACATTGCGTCTGCAATTTAGGATTTTTCTGATATGAGAATAAGCATTTCATTATGTGATGATGCTAGAAGTAGAGAGATTGAGTCATTACGAATTTAGATTAGAGATTTAGGATTGAAAAAATCTATTGTCGTTATTTTACAGGTTTAACATTTCAAATTTTAGAAAATCAATGCAAATTCAGATTGGAGAATTTGGATTTCTAAGTCTCTTTGCCACTGTCTCTCACAGAAGACACTAAACTGGTAAAGATTATTTTTTTGGATTTAATTTTCTTTTTGAAGTTTCTATTCGATATATGTATATAAGATTACTTGATAGTTTTCATATTGTTATTTGAGGTTCAAATCCTTATTTTAAATTCACTTAATGATGGTAGAAGAAAGCATTGTAATTTCTAACTTTACTCTTGTTTAATCTAATGTAATGGTATTCTAAATTGCATCCACTTTCATGATTTCCTTTTGCAGAAACGAAATATCAAGACAAATATTCAACTAGTTATATCTCCATTTTTTCTCTGTTTGTTGTTTGTTCTCATCAAGTCGTTGGTGAACATTGAATTAGACAAGCCCTCAAGAAGGTGTGGCTGCACTTATTTTGATACTGATAAGAATGGCCAATGTGAAAGAAGGTCTGGGATTGAATACTCAACTCTAGACCAAGTGTTCATTTATAATTTGTAATGCACTTGTGTTCTCCATTTGTACTACATTTGTATTGTTGATTTACTATTTTCACATTATTGAAATGTATTGTTGATTTACTATTTTTCATATTATGATTAAATATTATTTGGTTTATGTAATGCAAATGTTGGGACACTTAATAAAAATGTATTTAATTTGAGATACTACCTTTAGAAAAATGTCATCAATCCATCAACTAAATATCTAAAAGATTTGTTAGTAATTTGAAGACATTTGTTATATACAAGATCACCAGTTTTGAGATAAATTTTAAAATGTTGTTCATTTAAGAACGTTTTTTATAGGAAGTGTCGTTAATTTTATGACTTCAACTTTTAAGTGTGTAAAAAAATTAATGATGTTATTTGATCTAAACATTGTTAATTCAACTACATTTATTTTCTACAATGTTGTAAATTTAACAACGCATATTATAAAATGCGTGACTATTTTTTGTGACACAAATGATTAGTGTTGGCATATTAATACAAAAAAAAAAATCTTTTAAAATAGTGACACAAAATAGTGTCACCATTTTTAATGTTAATGAATTATCAAAGCGTCACTAAATGAAGTTTACCCACGCATGATTTTTGCGTTAGGAAAAAATTCGTGACGGCAAATTTAACAACACAACTCGCGACACTTTTACAAGTGTCGGTAATTTATTTCATGATGCTAATTGGCGTCGCCAAGTGAAAAAAAAAGTGTAACTAAACACTCTTTTTGTTGTAGTGTTAGAGGAAATATTAAAATTAGAAATTCAACAAAATATCCGTAAAACTACTCTCGTGCCCTAAGATCACGAGATCCCTAGCCAATAATCATCTTCGTAAAGAAAAATAAATTACAAGACGACATGATAAAAACTAGAAATAAAATCAAAGAAAATTTAGTGAATTTGCGATTGGTTGCTTCCCATTGATCTTGAATCTTCAATTTATTGCTTCCTTGGTTGCTCTCAAGATGTATTTCGTGGATATGAGTGTTCAAAAATTGTTTATTTCAAGTCCCAAAACATCAATTTATACCTAGAAGAGTTATAATTGGATTTGAAAAAGAGTTCTAGTCGGAAAATGATCTAAAACGGGCAAAAACATGTGCCCGGGTTGGGTCATGGGCGACCCGGACCGTGTCGGAAAACAAGCGATAAAATAGATAGGAAAACACTTGACGCGATTCTGATTACGGGCGACCCGGACCGGGTCGTGACTTCTGACTTGGTTGCTTCAATTCGTGCACGTACTGGAACCCGACCTCACCCGAGTTCTGACTTCCAGTCTTATTTTGATCCGTTTACGCTCCGAATTTGATCTTAGTTTCTTCATAAAAGTTGTAGCCCTTAAAGTTAGTTATCCAATGCCACTTATTTCAATCCAATATAAATTTCTTACGCCAAATTATATCTAAAATACTCAAATCCTATCATGACAAAAATTAGGACATTTTAGCGCAACTTCCACCTTCTTGTAATTTTCTGTCTTTTTAGAGTCAGAATTGGAAAAAATGGGTCACATGAAAGTTGTAACAATTAATTTTAATAAATATAATTGTAAACATGACTATTCATTAATTGATTTTATTTAATCATTGCCCTGGTTCTAAAAGGAGGAAAAAGGGGTATTTATATTGGGAAAAAATGTGTCACATGAAAGTTGTAACAATTAATTTTAATATATATAATTGTAAACATAACTATTCATTAATTGATTTTATTTAATCATTGCCCTGGTTCTAAAAGGAGGAAAAGGGGGTATTTATATTGGAAATTAACAGCCTAAGACAAAGTTTCAGCCACTCAATCTTGTCTTCATGCAGTAGGCTTACCATATGTCTGTTAAAACTTCCAGTTTACAACATGCAGCGCATTGTTCATCCATGCAGTTAGCAGTAGTTGTTTTTCATACAACTTACTGCAAAGTCTTCATTTGCTTCCTTCCCATCTTCAACCTATTTTAGGACTCAAATCTTAATCTTTAATCTTAATCTAAAACAAAATGAAAAATGGAAAATACTCTAATTTCCTATTACATGTGTGTTTTGTCTTTTCAAAATCTACACATTAATTTTCTAACACGAAATATTAATCTCGATTTGCTGAATTTTAAGTTGATTTGATAACAAATGAAGGCAAAACCAACAAAACCTGGCACAACGGAACTCTCATCAACCTAAATCACTAGCATAAACAAATAAGTGAGATATTTTACATCTCATGTAACTCCTTGGTGTTCCTTTAATTAACAAACCCATATCTGCCATATGGCTTAAAAAATACAACAATTTTCATGCCAATTAAGTTCATATTTCCATATGAAGCAGCAGAGACAGACCTACATAGAAGTTAGGGGGGCACTGGGCCCCCCTGAGACTTTTAAAAAAATTAATAATATTTTATGTATTTTTATATTTTTATTCAAAAAATATGTATATTAATTAATTTTACTTGCATATTATCAAATTCTTATTAAAAATATCAACTTTTAAGATTTTTAAGGTAAATTGTTCATATATCTAAACTCATTATTTATTTTTCTTTGTTGAGTAATGATATTATTTTAATTTATTTGATTATCAATTGTTATAGAATATATAATATATTCATTATTTTGGCTTAATAAAATATGAAGTGATTATAAATAATTATTATCATTGATTATTATTTTATGAATTGTTAGCTTTGAGTTAGCATTGTTGATAAGTTAGATGTTGATTTATAGTTTGTATAATAGTCATGTTGAAATGTTATAAAGATATTGATTTTAGATATTATTTTATAATGTGATGCACTATCATAATTTTATGATTTTATTCTTAAAACTATTGTTATTCTTTTATTAGTTGGGCCCCCCTCGATAAAAATCCTGGGTCCGTCACTGTGAAGCAGTAACAATTAATAAACCTATTTTGTTAAAATTGTTGTCTATTAGCATGAAAACACACCAATAAACAACAGTAATTAAAAACGTTGTATAAAATCGTATTTTTGCTAATCGACGTTCTTAGACAAAACCTTGGTTGAAACTTGAAAATGCAACAGTTAGTGACAAAACTGTAGTAGTTATTGGGTGGTCTATTTTAATTTTTCTTGTAGTGTTGGGCTACAGAGAAAGATTCATGTAGTTGACTTGACAGACATGTATGGAATGGGAAGTCTGTTTGACAATTGTACAAAGAAAACATGGTATGAAGGAAATGGACATTATTGAAGCTTTTTCAGCAAGAAAGAAAAGCCAAACCTGAATAGGAGTTGTCTAACACTTGTCAATGTTTTTTGTAATTGCAGAAACATATACTTATTGATGAAAACTGTTATGTATTTTTTACAAATCAAAATATTTCTAACTTATGAATTATCTCACTGCTTTACTTAACTAATTAAATTTTAATATTTTGATGTTCAAGAGAGAATTAAAGTATCAGTGATCAAATGTAGAGTCACCAATCAGGTAAATGAATGAGTTGATAAACATATGTTAGATGACTTAGATTAGTTTAACAATAAACTCATCATGGGAACAATGGTTAAACTGTAAGATTACTTAAAATCAAAAGACAGAGAATCTGCAACTGGCAAAGAAAATACCAGAAAAGCTAGAACATGTTCCTCATTATATACAACAAAAATGGATATGCAGCTTATTAAACATAATGGCTTTTGAACAATACAATGAACAAAAGCTTGAGGCCAACTGAATGTTTTCTGTTTGACTTGTAAATTATCGGCTAATATCTGCAGAGTGTCCAACAAGTGAACTATATTGGATCTAGGTATATTTGAGTTTAATATCCAATTTACTCCGTGATTGCAATTTAGGATAATAACTTATAAATTTCATGAATTTAGACAAATTTCAGTTGGATAGCACAGTTGAGCCCAAATTGCATGTGAACTGCTCATGCTTGTCCAATTTCAGGTTTTTGGGCCCAACTCGTTGATGTGGATTAATGTTGCTATCATGTTTTCATTTAAAATACATTAATTGTCTAAATTAATTTAAAAATAAAAATACTTTAAAAATATTAAAATAAATAAATATACATTAACTAAAGAAAACTGAGTACTTTTATGAACCAAAATATTTGTATTCCAAAATAAAATAAATTCTAAATTATTTATTTAAAGTAAATAAATAAACTTGTCTGATTTACTAAAAAAATAGAACTTTATAATTTTCAAACCAAATTTTATTTAATACATAAAGTGCCAATAATTCGATCTGAAAATATATTTACTAAATTAGTAAATATTTTTAAAATCTGAAGATAAATTGAAAAATTACTTTAAATAAGATAATTTGATTTAATTTAAATTTTATCTAATAAATATAGATTATTCATAGAAAAACCGAAAATTACATTAAAAAAATGAAGTAAAAACCTTAATAATTTTAAATAGTACATTTGAAACAATAATCAAATAAATCTGAACATTACTTTATATTATAATAAATTATAATATTAAAAAAATTAATGTTAATTTGTATTTTAAATTTTAACTTGAAATCTGAAAAATGACAAAAATACATAAATATGATATTAAATATTAAAAGTATGATTTTTGTAACTTCATTTTCGTATTTATCCATTTATTTAAAATAACTGTTCTTTTTCATTTATAAATGTTTGAATTAACATTCATATTTATATAATTAATATAATTAGGAATATTTTAGTTCTATAAAAAAACTCATTTTTCTGTGATTAATGTATTTTTATTTATTTAAATATTTGGGAAAAAAATATTTTTTGATCCTCTATGTTTGCCTCATTATATTTTTAGTGCTCTTTTTAATTTTTAATTCTCTATATTTAAAAAGATCATTTTAGTCCTTAACCTGCAATAGCAGGTAACTTTTTTTTTTAATTACAATTTAATTTTAATACCAAAAAAAATATTTTTCTTCATCTAACATGTCTAAATTAATATTAATAATTAAAAATTATATTTTTCATCCCGATACAAATGAGTTAGAGTTTTGTGACTATGAGAAATAAAATATTTTAACATCAAAATCGATATTAAACAATTAACAAATTTATTTTTCTCAAATTATATTGTCAAGATGGGAGGTCATATGTTATGACATAGTTTTTTTGACATACTCTATTTTTAGGTATCTTGTTACTATTTATAATCATAGTGGTGTGTCCTACATAAATATCTTTTGTTGTTGTTTTATCTTGATACAATGAGATAATTGGCAGGAACATGTTTTATTTTGATAAATTGATGTATTTGAAAACTATCTGAAATGATTAATATAACTTTTTAGTTTTGTGTTATCTATTTCCAGCACGAAATGTATAGAATTTGTGAAAATAAATTTGTTAATTGCTTAATATTAATTTTGATGTTAAAATGTTTTATTTCTCATAGTCACAAAACTCTTACTCACTCGTATTAAGATGAAAAATATAATTTTTAATTATTAATATTAATTTAGATATGTTAGATGAAGAAAAACATTTTTTTTGTTCAAATTAAATTGTAATTAGAAAGAAAACAAATGTTACCTACTATTGCAGGTTAAAGGACTAAAAATAATATTTTTTAAACATAGAAGACTAAAAATCAAAAAATGAAAGATAGAAGACTAAAAAAACTTTTTTTTCCCTAATATTTGTGATGAATTTTTAATTTTTTTAAAATATGTTTTAGGCAATTTACATATATTAAAAGAAAATGTGATTGTCACATGTGTAAGTATGATTCAAATGTAGGTCACATGTGGTCGGGGAAAAATCCACATCACTGAATTGAGCTCAAAAGCCCGATTAAAGGATATTAAAACAATTCTAATAACAGCCAAGAGTGTTATATTTGAACCATTCTACATAAGGAAGATTCATTCTTTAGAAGAAGGTTACAACACACAATTGAGCAAAAAGATTAACAAGCATCAAAGAAAGCATTCAACCCTCAAGATCTCGAAGACATTATTAGTTGGATATCACTTTGTAAACTCTTTTGAGAGTGTGTTGCTTTCCTTGAATTATTTTATTTTGAAAGACAAGCTAGGTTAATTGTTTGGTAGATTCCCTGAAAGATGTGGCTGGTTTGCTATTCTCTGAAAGGCTGTGAATAGTGTTTTAAATTGTAAAACTATATTAACTTTATTAATTATTTTGTTAAATTTGAAAACTATGAATTGCAATATTACCATTATATACATATATGCGTATCAATAGAAAAAGAAGAAAGTAATTCCATCATATGGTGACTGCATCATCATTGTCAAACCATCATAATTAATCCACCAAAAATCAAACTAATTCCATGATGATCTCAAGGACCAAAATGGCCAATATGTTCATTTTTTATATATCCACTAGTAATTCAGTAGGTCCATCGAAGTATTACCACTAATTATTCTTCTTCTCCAACCTTTCCACCCTCATAATCATCATTTTTTAAAAATTTTATGCTGTATTTTAAATTAGGGAAATATGAGATGAATTTTAAATTTATAATAATAAATTCATTATGGGCGATTGGTTTGATCTCCTGTCAATAGAAATCCACCTCTTAATTACATGTTTTAATGTAAATCAAATATTAAATTTCAAACCTATTCCTTCATCTTCCAACTGGCATTAATACAATTAAAATTGATGGTTTCTCTCCATAAAATAATAAATAAATTTGTTAGTTTCTACCTGCTTTCCACGTCCACGTGGGGTAATTCTCATACCCTCATAGGGGCATTTTGGTAACTTCGAATCTGTATTTGACATACCATCTTATGGGCCTCATTTAATACCACACCATGTCTTCTCCATTCCATTTTTTCAACTCTCTCCCTCTCATATTAATACGTATAATGCACACGCATTTACATGCATAGGTATATCTGTCAACATATGTATGCAGAGAGAGAGAGACTTAAAAGCTTGAAGGGTCTTCGTTTATAATCAAGAATGGCGACAGGATGGATCAAGTCACTGCATTGCAAGTCCAAAGCAGCAGACGACGTCGTTCACCACCACCACCACCGCCGCCGCCGCCCCAACCACCACCACCACCACCACCACCATTCTCTCTCCCAATCCTCCAGTTGCAGAAACAGCGTTCAGAGCCTAAAAGACATTGTCGAAATTACCAAAACGCCCAAGCCACCAAAACCGCCCCAAACGCCGCCGTTTAAACGCCCGGTCTCCAGACGACCCGACCCCGAGACCCGAACCCGGTCCGCCAGCTCAGAATCCTTCTTCCCGTCTCTCACAGAGCTCCCACAAGGCCACCCCTCACGCAACGTGGTGGAGATAATCTTCCACACCAGCTGGGGAGAGAAACCCTTCTCCGGCCACGTGGAAATGGTGTTCAAGGTCCACAACCTGACTCGGACCGTGACTCGGTTCGAGGACTACCGCGAAGCGGTGAGATCCCGAGTCACCTCCGCCTGCGGCGGCGGTGGCGACGACCATGCGCGCTGCGTCGCCGACGGGAATGAGGTCATGAGGTTCTACTGCCTCGGCGCCACGTCAGACGACGGCGCGTACGAGGTCAGCTGCGGCGCGTGGGCTAAAGGGGCGGCTGTTTGTACGTATTCCGGGAGTGGAGAGGCCCATGACAATGGCGGTGGTGGGAGAGGGAGGCGGGCAATGCTGGTGTGCCGGGTCATAGCAGGTCGGGTTTCGGAGCAGCAACTCGGTCTGTTGGATAACCGACTCGGGTGTGACTCGGTGAGTGGGGAAAACGGTGAGCTGCTTGTGTTTGATTCACGCGCAGTATTACCATGCTTTCTTATAATCTACAAATTGTGAAAATTATATATATATGGATCTGTTTGATTTTGTTATAATTCTCATTTTACATCTCATTAATTCTTCTAACACTAGTATGTTGTGCATTGTAATTGTAGATATTGGGTTGGTATATATATATTTTTTCTCCATTTATTATTTAAATCAAGAAAAAATAAAAATAAGAACAGTTGTTTTCTTTCGTCGTTTAATATATTTTTATGTACCTTGTTATTTATTTTCGTGGAAGTAAGAGAACGCATGTAGATAACATTTTAGCTAGCTAGGGTATATTAAAAAAAATTGTGTTAATTGTATAATTAAACACAAATACTCATGTGAAACGGTCTCACAAATGGTTTCTGTGAGACGGAGTTCCATTACCCACAAACCACATATAAATTGTAGGGTTTTGATGGTGGGCAATTAGGTTGTGGGTCGACCCGTCTCACACAATGCATTAAAATTCTGAGGGACGGTCTCACAAGAGACTTATAATTAAATAGTTATTTAAACTAGAACCAGTTTTGATATGTAAGTTTGAAATAATTCTCATACAAATTAATATTTATGGTTAATTTCAATTTTGGTCATATATGTATGACCCTTTCCATTTTTTGACAACAAAGTATACGTTTTACAATTTTGGTTCCTATATGTTTCAGGCAAAAACTTTTGTGCACCAGTTGCACCGTGCAATCCGTACCTTTATGTTATAAATGTAACACCTTTATGCATATTCATTTTAAAAGGTACAAATATTTGTACATAAAGATACTACATTTATAACATAAAGGTCTTCTGTGCAACTCTGTGCACCAGTTGCACGGAAGTGTTACTCTATGTTTCAAATTTTTTCAAT
Source organism: Scutellaria galericulata (assembly GCA_946896805.1). Lineage (NCBI taxonomy): Eukaryota > Viridiplantae > Streptophyta > Magnoliopsida > Lamiales > Lamiaceae > Scutellaria > Scutellaria galericulata. The sequence continues at coordinate 13,589,512 of OX335791.1, read as the reverse complement.
TTCAGTTTATTTTTCCAATTTCAATCCAATTTTAGTAGATGGTCATCGGAAAAATCTCACGTGACATCGACGAATTTGGGAATTCCGACCAAAATTGAACTGAAATTGAAAAAAATTGAAACATGTAGGACCAAAATTGGACTGAAATTAGATAAAGTTGAAACATATAAGACCAAAATTAGAAAACGTATAATTGGTTGTAAAAAAATAGAAAGGGCCATAAATACGGGACTAAAATTGAAATTAACCCTAATATTTAATACCTAATTATAGAATCAACTAGTGGTGCCCGATTTAACCGAACCGCCGGTTCGAAAAACCGTGGAGGGTCAAACCGGAACCGAACTGTGGGAATTTCGGTTTTGGTTCCGGTTTGAACCGCCGATTTGGTCGGTTTTTTTTTTAAAAATAATTTTTAAAAAATTAAATTTGCATATAAATATTACAATTATATGTTATATATTACAAAATAACAATGTTTTTTGAGTAAATAATTTGATATAAATTAAAAAATAGAACTTACATTTACAAGTTACAACAATACTACATTACAACTTATAAATTATAATTTCAAAAATTAGAAATTACAATTCAAATATAACCAATACAAACCATAAACCTAAAAAAATTACAACTTATAATACAAATTAATAATAATAATAATCAATACAACTTAAAATTAAAGAGTAAAATAACATAAATACATAATATTATTTATATAAAAATATAAATTAAAAAAAATTAGAAAAACCGTTGGTTTACGGTTCGAAGAAATTTCGAATCGAAACCGAACCGTCGAACCACGGTTCACGTTTTCGGTTTGGAACCGAAACCGGGTCAACGGTTTTCCGAACCGTTGACCCCGGTTCGGTTCCGGTTTTCCGAACCGGATGGGCACCACTAGAATCAACCCAAAAATGACAATATATATTTCCATTATGTACCTCCATGTATACCATATCATTATCAACTAGGAAATTAATTATTCTAAGTAATGTTAAAAAATTAAACTAAGTAAAATATTAAATATATAGTGGTTTTGTTTCAAAATAATTGTCCCTTTAATAAACTGAATATATTTCAATTTATGTGTCGTGTTTTTTTATTATTATCAAGATGAGGTAATGGTTTTAATTCCAACTTTATCCGTATCTTTTTTTTTTTTTTTTTTTTGGTATAAGACCTTTATTTATACTATTTATTAATTATGTATGTTAAGTTGTTGGATATTATTATTATTGTATACACATAATTCTATGCATTAAATTCTTTATTTAAAGAACATAATTAAACGAAAATTATTTTTAAATGGTGGGACATTCCTTAACAAGTAATAGAGCATAATCTACTCTCTTACCTTTGTAACGGTAAATAATTTCAATTGTTTTTATTTGAGAAATAATGACTATTGCATTAAATATTGCAGTAGAATAAAAAACGGTTGATAGTCGATAGATAATGGCATAATGCTTTACAATTCGATCGAATACTCTATCTCCATAGAGAAGCAAACACAACCAGGAAGCATTTTCAATTAGTCCCTCAATTTTAAAATAGTTACGGTTTAAAGTTATTTTCTTTGGATTTACAAATATTTAATAAATAGCTAGATTATGTGTGAAACAATTTTATTTTCTAAAATAAATTATTATTTTAAAATAGAGGAAAATAGCAACGAAAAATGCTTAAATAAATAAATAAATAAGTCATTTTTAATGATAAATTATTAGGTCAAATTATCGCACAATCTGATGGGTTGGATATATAAGCTAGATCAACGTGAAAGTCAATCAATATAAAATAATATATTTTATATGTATGAGGTAATATTTTTTCATGCATCATATATATATATATGTATGTACATATACGGTTTCAACACTCCAAATCTATATTTAATTAGAGAAATTGTAATTTGGATAAAACTTTTATTTTGGTTATATAATATTTTTATTTGTTCATATAATACTTTATCCATACCATGTAATATAATCATTTAATATTTTTGTCTGTATCATGTAATATTTTTATTCGGTATCATATAATTAATATTTTTAAAAATTATAAAATTTTGACTTATAATATTATATAACATGATATAAAAATATAATCTGATATATTTAATATAAATTGATTCACATATTGACGTGATTAACCGAACCCAACTCGAGGTTGGACGGAAACAAGCGAGTGAAAGTGACTTGATTATATCATCAATGGACATTTATATACATCCTTTTTTCATGGTAAACATGACAAATCACGTATGTAGTTTTGCTTGGATAAGCATAGCATTTTGTTGAATAAAAAGTAAGAAGAAAATGACCAGCTTATAGTCGGTCGTTTTCTCTATCAACTAAAATATATAGGTTAATTAATATACACTTTGTCCTTCAACCTTGCGAATGTTTATATTTTATCATTCGATTTTTTTAATTTTACACTTAACCATCAAACTAATCTATATAAAAATTGTACATTTGTTACATAATTATTCAATCACTGAAAGAATATTTTGAATATTTTCCGTTAGGATTCCATCCAATATGATACTCATATGGCATCTTTTAAGAAATATATTTTTCTATTAATTTTTTTTTTAAACTGAAAATAACGAATAAGAGGGCACCTAACATATTACTTTTATCATAATATTTTACAAGTGAAAATCAACTTTTAGGTTGATGATACCTCTATTCTTGTCCAGTTAATGTCAAGATTTGTTGAAGCTAGATTAATTGTATATTAATGTAGATATTTTAAGTAAAATCTTAAAGTTCAATGCAGGCTAAAAAATATGCTTAATTTAATACTCACTAAAAGTATGAAGAAACGTGTCACAAAAAAAAAAAAAAGTATAAAAGAAAAAGGAAAAAAAATTAAAGAAAGCACCTAACATTAATTTGCTGAGTCATGGTTAGAGGTGCCCACGGTTTTGAAAAAACCGGAACCGGCCGGTTCGAAACCGGGGGTCAACGGTTTGGGAAACCGTTGACCGGTTTCGGTTCCAAACCGAAACCGTGAACCGGTTTCATCCGGTTCGGTTCCGGTTCGGTATATTGGAAAACCGTAACCGCTGGTTCGAATCGTCGGTTTTCCATTTTTTTTTTTTTTTAAATTTGTGAAAATGACACATGTCACTGGGCTCCGGCGAAAACTAACCGTTGTGGCCGAAACCGCCGGTTAACCGGCGGTTCGCACAAATTTTTTTTTTTTTTTTTTAAATGCCACGTGTTAGGTCCGGATCGCTCGAATGGATAAACCGGCGGTTCGAACCGCCGGTTACAAACCGGAACCGAACATACTCCAGTTCGGTTCCGATTAGCCCCTTCCCGGTTGGCCAAACCGCCGGTTCGGTTAAACCGGGCACCACTAGTCATGGTAATTTATATATATATATAGATATGCTTTCAAGGAAAGTAAGAATTACTGAAATTACATAATGTTGAATTATTGGGATGAAATAGACGTTTCTTCTTACATTACAGGACATGTGATTCAGGGTAATGATGCAGTAAACTAGTTTGGGACATTTGGTAGTACATGCCCTCCCATTCAGCAACTTGTTTTCACTAAACAACACACATTTCACCATCGCATGGACCTAAACGATTTTCCCTTGGATGTGTTCACGGAATTTCAATTGCAAATTTTCAAATTCAAATGAATTTTCTGTTTATCAAAATTATCCCAATACATATAGTTTAAAAAATGGTATATTTGAATTTATAAAACTATAATCTAAAACAAAACTTTCTTTCAGATTTTGTCAAGTTGTCTCTCTTTAGAAGAATGAATTATGATGTCGGACATTCATCATGATTTGATGATTCTTATTACATTCCTTTATGAAAATTTGTATGTTTTTAGATTTATTGATGTTTTAATATTAAATTGGTGAGTTTTTCAATTCAACTTTTGGAATGAAAATTAAAAGTTTCTTTGGGACCGTACACAATATAATGCACTACCGTCGTCCTACAAAAAAACGTTAGTATTTATAATTTCCTCATAACTTCGAAAAATTTAGTGTTTCTTTTTACGGTAGGCTATTTTCTAATTTCATCTTTTTTTTTTTTTTTTTGGCTAAATACATATTAAATACTATATTTCCTAGTATACTATTATCAAATATTCTGTCTACTTATGTTTACCATCTTTTAATTAACAACATTACATAAGAAAATATATAGTTGGAATTTCAAAGTACAGCAAATACATTTCACAATCATAGTGAAAAATAAGAATAGGATCATCTTTGTTGGGTGGAGTTAGTATATTTTAATTGAACTTATTATAATAAACTAATAAGTTTGAGACACTCAATAACACCGGAAAAATAATATTATGTATGTCACATTCAATAAGAACAAATCTGTTATTTAGAGAAAAAGTGGAGAAGAAAAGCTGTCAAGTAGTTGATTGAGACAAGTCGACTTCAAAGTAGATTGAGAAGAGGATGAGTGCTAATGAAGAAGATTGGGCCCTAAATCAGCGCCAACACTTCCTCTTTTAACTTTATAATTTACTCATTTGGAGTAACCGACTAACCAAGTGTAGGTGGACGGGCCCACGCCCCATATCTCTCCTATTTAGGGATCACAATTCACGTTTTCGAATATGGTATTAACTATATCATTCTCATATTAAAATATCGTCTCAAACATTATCCCCACTTTAAAAATCTAATTTGAGGATGAGAATTCCCTTTCGGCTAATAGATATCGGATCCCCAAATATATCATTTTACAAGCTAAATTTTATCATTTTTTTTAAAATAGTTCTCAAGAAATAAATATTAAAACAAGAAAAATAACTTATATATATATTTATCATGAATATTTTCATCATCAACTTAATTCATAGAAGAACTCATTTGAGATATATTTATTAATTATAATATATATAATATTATAAAATGGGGAAGAGGGACCGGTTTCGGGTTGAGGATTTGGTGGAGGATATAAATATCATTCACATACCATCCCTGCAATATTTAAACGGTGAATTTTGTTATCATTCTCACTCTCATACCATCGTCCCCACCTCATTCCATTAATTTCAGTATCCAATAGGGATATATAGTTCTCCACGGGAAAATTATCATCTCTACCTTTTCATTTTATTATTTATGTATTATTTTCTTTCGAAACAATTACATCAATTTTTCTTATATTTTCGATCAAACATTGTAAGGAAATCCCTCTAAATGGTAATTTTTTTAACCTATCTTTTTATAGCGGATAAATTAATATTTTCTGTTATTTTTATTTTGCCTTTTTCACAAATATGGAATTTGTACTTCTTAATCTGAACTTCCTCGCATACTAACTAAACCTTGGACTCAAAAAGAAGAAGTGTAGAAAAAAAAGCTCTCAATCAAGATTCAAATTTGGAGAATAAGTTGGATGTTACCGAGTTGCCAGTTGATGGCCAAGCCAAGACTTTGAATAAACATAACTTCCATTACAGGGATGTCTCACAAGAATTGGAATATGTGGATGTAAGAATAAATCGTGAATTTCGTCCCACAGATCACGAAATCATTTCGACATGATCTCATATATTGCAAAAGTAATCCATTAAAACAAAATGTTGCAAAAATAGTCTCGTCGTAATATTTTCCGTTAGAAAAAAAATATTGATTTAGTCTAAACGTGAAAAATAATGTAATTTTTGCATCATTGGTCCCAAACTTTTAAAAATTTATATTTTTAAAGTGAATTTTAAAATAAAATAAGTATCTAAAATTGCTTATTGACCGATTTGATATTTTGTCGCATTTAATATTAATGAGCTACTATATACAAGTCTACAACACTAGAATATCCATAGGTGCAAACGATTCATTTATATCTCGACCACAATAATGTAACGAAAGATCCATTATGTACCAATTTTGCAGGTCAAAGTATGAGTAGATATAAATGGCTACTGCCAAATTTGAAAATAGTACTACTAATTATTAATAAATTGCTGTAGGACGCATTGAATTGGTTCTCGAAAATAGGCTTTGGTTTATTGCTAATATAATGTACTCTGTCTCTCCCTCTATACAAAGAAAATCGATCATCAATGCAAACTACAGCGCAATGAAATTGGTGGGAAAAACTCGATCAGCATATTAATGATTTTTGCCTAATAGATTTTTTTGTGTGCTACTATTTAAGTATATTGAATGAATATGAGATATTTGATATTGTATTTTGTTGGGTATCGGTCCAAATACATCAAGTCTTGCCAACTATTACAACGAATATAGCTAGGATACATAATTTCTATTACAGGCTTGAAACAAACAAAAAAGGTCAGAAGTAACCGGATCGGTCCAACACATGGATCGTATGAAGATCGATTCAGTCCCCTTCCTTTCTATTCCAAACACAGAGACACCAAGATCCGATGGTAGCACCAAGGATCGCACATGATAAACCAAGATCTCAGCCACTAAGCCCTAGGTATGCGTACAGACCCTTCAAGAAGATCGAGTCAGTTTCTCAACACATGTATAACTGACTCAGGAGCACAAAACCTCCGATTTTCACCCAAAAAACCCCCTCTCAGAACATATATACTGAAAAAGATAGGAGAAACAGTGAGTATCACCCTCATACCAACCCGCTCTCACTCTCGGGTATATAAATCACACAGGCCGACAAGGAGAGCGGCAAGATACAAGCCGTGGCCAAGGGTGGCCTGAGAAACGGCGAGGACAGAGCCAGAAACGATGAGCGGCCATGGCAGGGAGACGGGGAGTATGAAAAACGTACTAGAGAGAGAGATAAAGAAAAGAATGATCAAACCGACAGACCAGATCGAGACCCTATGACGAAGGGTTGAGACCAAAAGGCCACTTAAAAGAAAGCTGGACCTGGGATCACACTTGGGCTGCCAAGAATGTAAGTCTGGGCCCAACAACATTTTATGGCAAAAACACTCACATTCTCCACCTTGGGCCAGACAATGGTGTCTTGTGGACTTTCTTAAGGACTAGGGGTCATCATCACCGATTTATCTCACCTACAAACACAAAGATCACAAAACAACAAGTTAAGACAGATAGAGAATCACACAGCACACAAAGTAATCACAATGAGAGTAGAAAACGGAGAGTCACATAGACTCAAGCACACAACAAGATCAACATCTTGAAACAATGTTCAAGATTTTCAAACATGACAGAAATTTTTTACAAGACAGACACTTGGTGCCCATATCAGAAGGGTTGAACTCAGAGGGTATCTTTTCAAGATCAATTATGCATTTTTCAACAACAACTCTTATAAAATAAAACTTAACATCAATATGTTTAGTTCTGTCATGAAAAATCAAGTTTTTGCATAATTGAATGCCAAATTGACTATCGGAAAAAACAGTCACTTTCTTCTTTAGAAAACCAATATCAGATAAAATGTCTTTCAACCAAATAGCTTCTTTTATAGCTTCAGTTGTAGTAATATATTCAGATTCAGTGGTGGATAAGGCAACAATATACTGAAGTTGGGATTTCCAGCTCACACAAAAACCATTCAAGGTAAACACATAAGAAGTTGAAGATTTTCTATTGGCAAAATTAGAATCAACATAATCACATAATTCAACACCCTTATTGCACTTAGCAAACAGTAAACCAGTATTGGCAGTACCTTTGAGATATCTCAACAACCATTTTAGTGTTTTCCAAGGGGGAGCACCCAGGTTTGACGTGTACCTGCTCAAACAACTAACAAAATATGCAATATCGGGTCTGGTGCTAACCATCAAATACATAACAGATCATATAGCATTTGCATATGGAACATTTTTCATCACATAAATTTTAGAATCAGTCTTGGGGGACTGATCCTTACTTAATACAAAATGACTAGCAAGGGGCACAGAAACAGGTTTGGCAAATATCATGGAGAACTTCTCAAGGATTTTTTCAATATAAGCAGTCTGATTAAGAAACAAGGTACACTCGGACCTTTTCCTAACAATGTTCATACCCAGAATTTTCTTAGCATCACCAAACAACTTCATGTCAAATTCCTCACTTAGACATTTAATAACATTATTGACAATTTGGTTGCAAGAACTAGCAAGAAACATATCGTCAACATACAAAAGTAGGAACACAGGAATTTGGGCAGTTTCTTTGAAATACAAGCATGGATCATGGGAACTTCTCTTAAAATTCAAAGACAACATGCATACATCAAATTTTTTATTCCATTGCCTAGGAGACTGCTTCAAACCATAAAGGGATTTCTTTAACAAGTAAACATGGTTAGGGTGTTTCTTATCAACACAGGCTTCAGGTTGCTTCATATAAATATGCTCATTCAGATCACCATGTAGAAAAACAGTTTTCACATCCATTTGTTTTAATTCTCAATCATAATGTGCAACTAATGCAAACATCAATCTAACAATTATGAATTTAACAACAGGTGCAAAAATTTCTGTATAATCAATTCCTTCTTTTTATGTAAACCCTCTTGCAACGAGCCTTGCTTTATATCTAATAGAATCGCATTTATTTTTAACCTTAAACAACCACTTACAGTCAACAATAGAGCATGTAGTAGGTTTAGGAACAAGGGTCCAGGTTTGGTTATCATGCAAGGATTTAATCTCATCATTCATAGCATTTAACCAAGCAGCAGATTCTTTAGATTTTAAGGCCTCATTCACAAACTTAGGTTCATTGTCATCCAAGGTTTCAAACACATTGTACACAAAAGAAGCAAGTTGATAATCATCAAAATGTTGTGGCCTTTTAATCTGTCTTCTAGTTCTATCTCTAGCCAATTGATAATCACTTAAATCATCAAATATAGGTTCAACAGATTTATCAACATTTTGATCAGAAACAGGCACATCAGGACATTCATCAGAATTAGATCTAGAGGTGGATTGTTCCATCTCATTTGGAGCAACAGAAGGAGTAACAGAAGCAGGAACAGATAAACATGGAAAATTAGATTCATTAAATATCATATCTCTGCTGATTACTCATCTTTCAGCCAGCACCTGTAACCTTTTATACCCTCAGGGTAGCCAAGAAAAACACATTTTATGGATCTGGGTTCTAACTTATCAATTTTCTGATACACATAGTTAGAACAACCAAATACTCTTAAGTTAGACAGATTCACAGGTTTTCCAGACCACAGAGATTCAGACAATTCACCACATAAAGGGACAGAGGGAGGTCTATTAATCACATAGGCAATAGTCAAGACAACTTCACCCGAAAACAGTTTAGGCAGACCAGAAGCACATAACATAGATCTTACACTTTCCAGGAGAGTCCTTCATTCTTAGCAATACCATTTTGTTATGGTGTATAGGTTACAGTTTTATGTCTTTTGATTCTATATTTAGCACACAAAACATTGAATTCATGATTATAAAATTCTATTCCATTATCTGTTTTTAAAGCTTTTATCTTCTTACCAGTTTGGTTCTCAATCAGAATTTTCCATACTTTAAACTTATCAATTACATCAAATTTCTATTTAAGCAAGAACACAAACACTTTTCTGGAATAATCATCAATGACAGACAGGAAATATCGATTTCTAGCAGGAGAAATAACAGATGCAGGTCCCCACACATCAGAATGAATATATTCTAAAATTTCAGAACATTTAGATGGATTGGGGAATGGGGACAAAAAGTCATCCCCTATACCGTATAGGGGGAATTTAGATCTGGTTTGCTTACCTAAAATGCACGTTTCACACACAGGTAGATCAGATACATAATCTCCACATAGATATTTGTTTTTATGCAAGATTCCTAGTCTCTTACTACTTATATGACACAATATAGCCACTAGAATGCAGAATATGTATGTTTTTTGTGTTGAATCTGTTTCCTATGTTAATTATGTCCAACATGACGTCCAAATACATCAACTCTTGCCAACTATTACAATGAATATAACTAGCATACATAATTTCTATTACAGGCTTGAAACAAACAAAAATGTCAAAAGTAACCGAATCGGTCCAACACATGGATCATATGAAGATCAGTTCATGTCCCCTTCATTTCTCATCCAAACACACAAAGACACCACGATCCGACGGTAGCACCAAAGATCGTACATGATAAACCAAGATCTCAGCCACTAAGCCCTAGGTATGTGCACAGACCCTTCAAGAAAATCAAGTCAGTTTCTCAACACATGTATAACTAACTCGGGAGCACAAAACCTCCAATTCTCACCCAAAGAACCCCCTTTTCAGAACACACTGAAAAAGATAGGAGAAACAATGAGTATCATCCTTATACCAACCTTCTCTCACTCTCGGGTATATAAAGCACACAGGCCGACAAGAAGAGCGGCAAGGTACAAGCCGTGGCCAAGGGTGGTCTGAAAAACGGTAGGGACAGAGCCAGAAACGACGAGCGGCCATGGCAGGGAGACGGGGAGTATGAAGAACGTACTAGAGAAAGATAAAAAAAGAATGATCAAATCGACGGACTAGATCGAGACCCTAGGACGGAGGGTTGAGATCAAAAGACCATTTAAAAGGAAGCTGGTCTTGGGATCATACTTGGGCTGCCAAGAAGGTAAGTTTGGGCCCAATAATATTTTATGGCCCAAAAACTCACATATTTGGTTTTTTTTAATGAAATTATTTGCCACACTGAAGTTCTTTATAGCATATAAATTTTCTAATTGAGTATGTCTCTGAATCGCTCATTCAATGAATGTTTTTGTGGTCGCATGAATTACAAATAAATCTTTACTGGATGCATATATAAATATAATTTAGAGAAGCAATATAGCATAAACAATGTTTCTATTGATTTTCAGCTTTCATTTTATTCATGTCCATTTGACATTTTTAGGTTGTATGATGTGTATAGAGGCTACTATATGTGCATGCAAATGTGTAGATTTCATAATCTTCATTTTTTATGTTTAAACAACATTTAATTAGTATCTAAAATCCATGCCCTGACCTGACCCCAATCCTCATCACCCTATATATGTATGTGTTTTTTAAAATCTCTCTCACTTTCTCTCACAACGCGCAAATCGCAACAATCTTTTTTCTTTCTTTTTTGTGTTTTTTTTCTTTTATAGCATCTTGACTAGGAATGTTAAATGGGTTGGCCCTAGCGGTTTCAGGTTAAACAGGCTTTGGGTTAAACGGGTCAACTTAAATGGGTTTTGATTATTGGAACCTAACCCTAACCCTAACGGGTTTCAGGCTAAACAGTTATTATCGGACTATTAATAAAAAATATATTTATATTTTAAATATAACTTTTTGAGTTAAAATATACATTAATTTCAAAATTCACATAAAAAATTAAATGTTATAGATTGCAAAAACATCATTAAGTTAGATTACCGTTGAGAGTTTATACTTGCTGCAATTTATAGATGAAACCATTGAAAAAATGACTATAAATTACAACAAAATATGAGCAAACTTGTTATTTGTACGCATTTATTGGCTAAGTATTTGATATTATATAGTATATAGGTGTTATATTGTTATTATTTAATTATTTCATATAGTTAATTCTTATAAATCAAATTTGAAGGCATTAAATTTAGGATAATACACATATAATTGGACATCTGTATTATATTGTATATACTTAAAACTAAAAAAATTAATCTAATTTAAAAAAAATTAAAATAATACGGGCTAGCGGGCCAACCGGTTAATTGTCGGGCTAGCCCAACGGGCTTCGGGCTAAACGGGCTTTGGGATAACCAGGTAAATTTAAACAGGCTAGAAATATTCGGCCCTAATCCTATTTTTTTCGGTTTCAATAGGTTGGCCTGTTTAACATTTAAATCTCAAATTGCGATTGTATTTCTCTCTTGTTGGGATATTTCTGGTGTTATTTTGATGAGACAAAAACAGTTTGCTTAAAGGTTTAGAGTACCTATTCTCCATACTGGTTATATGATCTTTAGTCTCCTTATCTATAAAAGATCATGTAATGATTTTCCAAGTTATAAGGAAAACCAACAAGATATCTTCTGGAAGCAGCATGTAAGATGCACCATGCAAAAGCAGGAAGCAGGTCTAGAAACTGGCTACAGGTTTCTAAAACAAGAATCTGTTCTGAAACTGAAAGCAGCATGCAGGAAGCAGATGCAGGAAGAAGAAGCAACATGTAGGAAACTGACCGTGCTGTCGCCGGCATGATAAAATTAGATTTATTTCTCTACTCAAACCACTACAAAGATATAGAAGTGATAAGCAAAGGTCGATCCCACGGAGAGCAGACAAATCTAATTATTTTGTATTTAGAGTTCAATCAAGAAAACATTGGGGGTTTTTGGATTCAAAATCTAGAGAAAACATCAAGAGTAAAACAAACAATAAGAATTAGAATTCAATCAATTAAGCAAGCACTTGGTTCTCAGTTCCGTTTCCACCCTCACTCAACTATGTAAGATTGATTGTAACATTATTCTCTTCTTTCCTCATGAATTACTAACCCTCAAATAACAAGTACGACGAGTTATTCGGATTTTCCCTTAAGTATATCTAATTAAGATACGATCATTAATTAGACCTAATCATTGGACAACCACTGCAAGAAATCACACATTTTGTGACGAATATTTTTGCGACGACAAAAAAATCATCACAATTTGTTACTTAAAGGCGACAAATGTTATTTTTGTCATTAAAATACTAGAAATTGTGACAAAATTTTATTTTGTCACCATTGATAATTTTATTTGTCACTAATTTGTAAATTTCATGACGATAAAAATTATGTCGTCACAATAATAATAGGTGACGATTTTAATAATAATTGGTGACGAAATTCGATGTCATAAAAATATATATTTTTATGACGATGCTATTTTTCGTCATTAATTATTCTAAATAATTATTGACAAAATCATTTCGTCACAATAATAATTGATTACGATTTTAATTATAATTGGTGACAATATTCGATGTCGTAAAAAATAAAATTTTTGTAACGGTGCTATTTTTTGTCATTAATTATTTGAATTAATTAGTGACAAAATTCTTTTGTCACGATAATAATTGATGACGATTTTAATAATAATTGGTGACAATATTCGACGTCATAAAAAATATATTTTTATGACGATGCTATTTTTCGTCATTAATTATTCTAAATAATTATTGACAAAATTATTTCGTCACAATAATAATTGATTGCTATTTTAATTATAATTGGTGACGATATTCGATGTCGTAGAAAATAAATTTTTGTAACGCTGTTATTTTTTGTCATTAATTATTTGAATTAATTAGTGACAAAATTCTTTTGTCACGATAATAATTGATGACGATTTTAATAATAATTGGTGACAATATTCGACGTCATAAAAATATATTTTTATGGCGATGTTATTTTTTGTCATTAATTATTTAAACTTATTACTAACAAAATTATTTCGTCACAATATTATTTGGTGACGATTCTAATAATAATTGGTGACGATATTCGATGTCGTAAAAAATATACTTTTATAATGATATTTTTCGTCATTAATTATTTGAACTAATTAGTAACAAAAAATAGCATCGTGTTCACTATTGCTAGAACTCAAACTCAGTTCCTTTGAAATCATGTAATAACCAATTGCTCAACAATATCAATTTGTTTAAATTGTATACAAATATATACATATAATCTAAATAACAGAATCCCCTCAAATAAGTAAAAAGAAGAAAATAAAAAACAATGTACCCATTAGAAATCGAACCCAAAAACCCCTTAACACTTCAAACCAATTGACCAACAAATCTAATTTAATTTAGTTTCTCACAAATAATTATATAATGTAATATTAGTATCAGAAATTCCCAAATTAAAAGCCCTTAGCGAGAATTCTATCTTCTCTTCCATCACAGCCATTCAGCCATTAACCCGTCATTATTTCTTGGAAATGGCGGAAAACAACTCCTCCTTTGTTTCCGGTTGCCATAGAATTGTTCACATTTCATGTGCTCAAAACATCTGCCGTTCAAATCTTTTAGTTGGATCCTATGTTACCTCTGAAAATCAATACAAACTATCCGAAGCCTGAGTCAAGATCCTTAGATCTTGTCTGAGCTTGATTAGGCAAAAGAATGATACACAAGTTTAAATTTGTAAAAAGACCAAGCAAGCACTCAGATTCAAGCTGCTCGGGTTTTGCGTTGTGTATATTATTTTTGTAGATGATACGTCATCACTTTGTTTCAAACTAGCCCAAAATTGCAACCTCATTCAAGCTCAGATCCAAAATTCGGATTTAAGCTAACTATGTCCTAAAGCAAGATATTATTACACCGAGGTCAAAACCAGAACTTCCATACTGAAAGTCAGTGGTTTAAATAAAAGAAACTGTACAAAAAACTAGCATAAATACATTATTCAATCGAAATCCATCCAAATCCTTCTTCTAATCCTATAACTTAACCTTCACTACTTCCCCATCATAACTACAAAGGTAAAAGGTCTACCTCAACTTTCCTGCCAACACTACAAAGAAAACTGGCATGCTATACACATAAGAAGTAAGAACCCTCTTAAAATGACCGATGTTTATTTTGAGCAACAGCTTGGCATAGCTCGTACTCATAGAACAGAACTCGATTGGAAGCCAACGATTTGCATATTGGCTTCTGAATAACTGACGGCACCAAACACTTGGAAGAAAATGTCGACTCTTGGAAGAGAACAGCTGCAACTTGCCTCATCTCAGTGAACTTTAATCGAGAAGGGCGACGGGGTCCATGTTTAGGTGCCTTTGGTGTGTGGGGACTAGCTGCAAACACCCCTTTTCCACCTCTCTTGCTGCAAATGGTTATTGGATAAGGCATATGATTTATAACATTAAACCTCACTATGGGACTTGAGAGTTGAGATGCTTACTTCATAAAAGGCCAGTGTTCAGTAGGGAGTGGAGTCATTGTGTTCAGCATCTCTTGCCTTGTTCTATCTGGAGTGGTGTAATTAAAGTGCAACTGCCTTGCTATAACAACTTTTTCCCATCAAATAAATGTTAGAAGAGTTAGCTCACATCATCTTTCTACCCAAAAACTATAAAGGAATTGAGTATTGGAGTATAAAACTTACTGCCTTCCTGATTTTTTGGGAGACATGGAAAACTGCTCTAAGCTGATCATGGTGCAGGTGGCAAAGTATTTTGACCTAGCAATACAACACGAATCAATCGAATATGAGATATCCTTTTCCCCTAGTTTTGTTCGACTTCTGATAAACTTCACTAACAGTGTATACTAATATTCATAATCCCAAAACAGAAAGAAACGATGTCAAGATAAATGCTAGAAATCAGTAAAATATCTTCTACTGTGATTGCACAGAAAAAAAATTGTTCCTCTAAAGATCATAACAGATAATTTCTACTTCATCAATCCTTAAACCTTAACAATGCCCTTTCAAATATATAACTGATCAGGTAATCAGATTGCAAGAAATCGCTTAATCAGAATTTTAATGTTTAGACCCCAAAACATTGTTCTGGACTACTTCAATCTTCAACATCTGTTTGCAGGTAGCATTTATTAAAATATAAAAACAAAACTACAAATTGAAGCAGAACATAAAAGATTGAAACAGTTAAACCTGGTTCACCAATGAAATATCCTAAAAAATGCTGATTATCTGTTATTTTTATCGTCTTCCAAAGCCAGATTGCTCAAAGACATGAAGAGAGAATTTTAAAGGTGCATGCTCCACTTAAAATTCAAAATCTTTACTACAAATTCAATTTTGGTGTGGCGGGTTAAATAAGCATTCAACAGTAGCTGATTCACTCTTGAACAATGAAAGCTTACAAATGAAGTACGTATACGTACCATAGTTCTGATGCACCATAGTGTACCTACGAATGGCTTACTACTTAGGAGAATATACAAAATACTAATTTATTATTTGAATATTTAAGTAAACACGAAGCCTCTTCACCATAGAAACAAACATGCTGTCATAAAATCATCATTGTAAGTTAGTAAAGAAAAGCCAAACTCAAGGTACTAAAAAGTCTAAACTATTAGCAAGTGAATAGTCCCTAGAATTGTATAACCAAGAAAAGAACATAAAGAGGAATAAATGAAATACAAGAAAAGGAATCCAATCAATGGAAAAAAAGATGCTTACTGCCAAGGAACATCACCAACAAGCATCCTATCACCTTCATTATCCTCATACACAAGGGTATGTTCCCCACTTCCATCCAACAACCCTCCAATCGCTGTCTCCTGATTGTCTTTGTCTTTCATCCTATCAGCAAACTTCAATGATGTACAGCAAAAAAAAACTAGTCATTTTTTAATAGCTCATGCACCGGAAAACAAAATGGAACATCAAATCAAATGAATTAGTGTAAAACTAAGCAAACACCTACAATATGTTGTAAGACACCTCAAAAATGCTATGATGCTGCAGATAACAAGTAAAAAGCGTACACTTAAGCATCTGATGTCACCCTCTTGACCCATATGTGTTTCAACAAATTTCATAAAAATATTTACCCCATTTATATAAGTGTTAGACCACTTAATAGCATGCATCCAACTTTTGTCCATTTTGTATTTCACCTAACATGGAGAAAGATCAAATATCATACTTTTGAAAATGAAATTTATGGCATCCAAGATAGACATTTATGGCATCCAAAAAATTATGATGATGGAGATGAATGAAATTTATGAGCCAATCACCGAACAAAAAGCACCCTTCAATCAGTATTCCAGAATTTTTGTATGATTGGAAAGCTGAAGTGCCAGTAAAACAATGATCGAGATAAAAGCATAATAAGCTACAAATGATACAGTTAGATCAAGATGCCAACAACAATTTATAACAGATTAAGCATCATTCATGGAATGATTAATGATTTACTGTCAGTTGATTACAGTGGAGTATTATCTCTACAATTATTTGCACACATTCTAATTCCTTCACCAATGAAATACAGGTGATATTGTAATTCAGGGGAAATGGAAATCTTAAAGATCTTTTGGCATTTTATTCATAGATAAAGGCGAAATGACTGAGTCTCATAGTCCTTCATGTCTTTCTCTCATCTCTTGCACAAGATATTTTATTCTCTTCATATGTAGATAAAATCATACAGCACATTGCAACTTACCAGAAACTGCAAAAGCAACTGCTCCACTAATTTCCACTGGCTTGGCAGAGATAGCTGTTCGCCAAGTGATACTATGACTAACTGCAGACTTTTCACTGTAAAGTATCAAATGCAAGAATCAACAGACGATTTCGATTTATGATCAATACCATAGTGAGCCATTAGTAGAGTTTAAAAATGAGTATTTCACATGATCAAAAGCCTGAGAAGGGGGAAAAGATGTGCTTATGTTCACACAATGATATACATCAAAATGCACTTCAAAACCATATTTCCAGAAAAACTCTCACTAAAGGAGGACAAAGAACACTAATTGGTTCACTAAAGAGAACCATATATGGATAGGATTGTACAAAAATTTAGTCGAGCAGAACACAATACTGTCCAAGATTGATTATATTATCGTAGAGCTTAACACTAGTGTATAAGCTTGTTTCATTATCAATTTATCATCCAATATCAAGCTTGAACGAAACTTTAGTCCAACCGAATCGAGTTAGAACTCTCTACACTACTAAATTTGCCAATCATAAAAATAGATTAAGCCTGGTTGTTACATATATCTAACCAAGCTAGTTTCAAATATCTGCTTTTGATTATATACTACTAGCTTCACTACACATAGCACACAAAAACAATATCTACATCGTTAAACAACATTGCATATATAAATCACCATTTACAACATCGATAACACATCAAAATTCGCTCGATCATCAACCTGATGAAAATCTATAGAGAATTATAAACATACGAATCAGACGTGCAAACTAAGACGTGAAAGCGAGTGGAGGAAATGAGAACATGAATGAGAGCTCGGAGTCCGGGAGCATCGATCCGAGTGGGAGCCATTAGATCAAATATAAATGATGTTATGTAAACACATCCAATGACTCAAAATACTTGAGTAATAATCAGATTAAACTATACACAATTGAGTAGCATAGCATTTCCCAATTCAGATACAGAAGCCAACATTCTACATATAATGCAGGAAAACATCACCATAGACAGATTCCTAATGCACCCTTAATTGTTATGGAGGCATTTCTAAATTCCGGCGAGAAAATATCAAACATTAATCAGATCACGAGCTGACATAATTAAAAAAACACCGCCTGATACACAAATTACTCATCAGAATCATACCTAAATGTCTCAATAGAAGCAAAATCAGATAATAAAGGTCCTAAATCATATAAAATTGCATTCGCCTAAATTGCATAAGATCCTTGCAGTAAAATTTGAAATCATTAAATTATGGCACTGAATCGTCAATTGACAAGACTGTTCTCAGTGAGAGAGAGAGAGAGAGAGAGAGAGAGAGGTATTAGCGGCGAACCTGCGGCGGCGACGATGAGCTCCAATTGATTAAGAACGAGGAGGAGTTGTGATCGCGTTCCAGGTTCTACTTCCCTCCGTCTCTGTCTCTGTCCTTAAGCTCTATCATTTCCTAATAATATAAATTTCATCAAATTTTATATTTTGTTTTTTTTTATATTAATTGAGTTTATTGTAAATTTTTAAAAATATTACTTTTGTGTAATAAATATATACGATATATAATAATCTAATTTTGTTGATAAATATTTTCAATGATATATGGCAAAAATTATTAATTGATATGTATATAATAAATAAAAAAATATACGTATCAATTACATATATCGTATCTTTTGAACTATTTTTTTCGAATATACATTTAAATTTATTATGGTTTGTTTTTCAAATCAGTTGGTTATTCAATAATCAAAATTTAATTTACAAGCTATCTTTTTCAAAATCAATATTATTGATCATAATATAATAATTATATAATTAATATATATATATATATATATATATATATACACACATATAAATGTAGAGTATATCATATATACCTATTTGAAATGGCAAATATATGAATATATAATTAAATATAATTTACTTATTTCTAATATATTGCTTGCCATGCCATCTCATTTTTTTTTTGAAATTTTGATATTAATGATACAATTTACCAATGATATATTATCTTAATATAAAAGATATAATTATATTGATGTTTCAAGTATAATCTCATCATCAACATAATAATTTAGCATTTTGGTCTTGAAAATAAGTATACAAATATATACTTAATAATATATTCATAATGAGTATAAAAAATTTATACAGTCCAAAATAAAAAATCTAATTTCAACATATACCATTAAAAAAACTATATAATTTTTTTTCCAAATGCCTTAAAGTTAGAATTTCTCAATTTACAAAAGTTTTTTGAAAAAAAATATAGATCGATTATCTTAAATTCTGTAGTTTAATCTAAAAAGGTGTAAAAATAAGTAAAAAATAGTCAATACAAAAAGTGTTGTAATTTTGATATAATCATTATCACCATACTTCAAAAGTGGTTTATATAGTAACTTCATATAGTTTATTCATTTAAGTATTCATATATTTACAAACTCAAATAGGTATATATGATATACTCTACATTTATATGTGTGTATATATATATTAATTATATAATTATTATATTATGATCAATAATATTGATTTTGAAAAGGATTGCTTGTAAATTAGATTTTGATTATTGAATAACCAACTGATTTGAAAAACAAATCATACTAAACTCATATGTGTATTCGAAAAAATTAGTTCAAAAAATACGATAGTTAATTGATACGTATTTTTTTATTATATACATATCAATTAATAATTCTTGCCATATATCTTTGAAAATATATGTCAACAAAGTTAGATTATTATATACCATATATATTTATTACACAAAAGTAATATTTTTAGAAATTTACTATAAACTCAATTAATATCAAAAAAAATAAAATATAAAATTTGATGAAATTTATATTATTAGGAAATGAGAAGGGCCATCATTGAGCTTATATCTTAATTATTGTAATTGTAATAGAGGATAAGGACAGAGACCCATCAACCTCGTGCTCTTAATTATGCGTACACTTTGCGCCGTTTTCCTCTCTCACAACAACAAGTCCTGCAACTCCAAACCTCTCGCGTCTACAATCTATTTCAATTCCTCATACCCATCAAAAAGATGTACCCTAGATATTTACCTTATTCATATCTCTCTTTTTTTTTTCTATTGATTCCGCCGAATCGCAACCTCCTATTTGAATCCTTTTTCTTTTAATTTTATTTTGGGAAGAAGTGGCGGGATATCAATTGGAGAATGCGGGAAATCTAATTTCAATCATAGTATGTATATCTTATCTTATTTCTCTTATGCATATAATCTAGGTTATACTGTATTAACGCCTCAAACATTGTTGTTTTTTTCTTGATTATCAGTCTTTGAGCCTGGTAAGGGAAAAATCTCCATTACACGTTCCTTTCTGTGAGATAAGTTCGACGAATATGGTGTTCTGCCTTTTTCCAATAGTGATAGTTAAATCAGTTTGTTTGTATAATTATTGAGAAACAATTTTTCTTAATTTTTTTATTGTATATTTGAGTGATGTCTGCAATTTGAGTGATGTTCTTAATTATGTTGTAATTGTTACTTCATCAAGATTCTATTACTGAGTTATGTGTTAATGCCTTTCTTGCTTTCTTGTCTTTGAGGCCTCCGTGCAAATTAGGTGATCTTTTACTGAGATCATAAATGATTGTATATATAGATGATTGATTCTTGAAAAAAAAAAGGGTTAAATGATGCTAAGATGATGTTTGAGACTGGCAGACATAACAGGAATAGTGCCTGTTGGAATGCAATGCTTGCAAATTATATGAAGTTATAGAATCCCAACCATAATATTAGTATATAATCGTAGAATATTCTAGGAATGCTTCCAAGCATATAGTATAGTCGATGTCACCAACATCGGACCATTTTCTGTTTGTTTCATAACAGAGATTAGTGGTTGTGTTTGGCTGATTAATGGATAGATCTTAATGTGTAATTAAAACTTGGAGGCTATTCTTGTGATGTGGTTGACCCTTCATGGCTTGTTTCCATTCCTGAAAATTTTCGAGTTTACTGTTTGTTTTATTCTTTTGGTCTTTTCGAAGATTTTATCTTGTAATATTCGCTGATTTAGTATCTGGTGTTTACTGTTAATAGGGATGGAAGGGGTGGACAAGGAAAAGGTGCAGAGAATAGTGTATGAGATGAGCAAAGGGTCCAAATATTTTCAAAATGAGGAAAAGAAAGAAGCTTATATGAAGCAGAAAGTCGATAGTATGCAGGCGCAGTTCGCGAAGCTTACTGACTTGGATATATCACATTATCAGAAGGTATATATAATTTCCAAGTCGAAGAAACTAAGAAATAGTCGAACAAGTAGTTTACTTTGTGTTGGAATTCCTGATTGATATGCTTGTCTTATTTCAAGTGTGGGTTCAATGAGAAATTGAATTATGTAATTAGGTTAATCCAGATTCTTTCAAGTGGGGATTAGGCTGTATAATTAAGGAAAGAAAGAATAAATGTAATGAACGAGTGAAGAAATATACAGTATTTTCATGTAATTTTTTCTTACTGAAAATACATGTTAGCTCTATTTGACATTTAGATATCTTTTTCAGATTGCTGATAAGAAGATTGTAGAATTAGAAGCTACACGAGACCTGTCAAGAATTTGGCTACATGTGGATATGGATGCATTCTACGCGGCTGTTGAAACACTATGCAATCTTTCTCTAAAAGGCGAACCAATGGCTATTGGAGGCATGTCCATGATCTCAACGACTAATTATGAGGTTGGTAAAGCTGGCTGTGAGTTGAACCATTGATCATGAAAGTTTATGGTTGAGTTTATAACACAGCTTGGTAATTATGAATTTTAGAAATTAATCAATAATTTAGCGTAGGTAGGAGAGTATGAGTTGAGAACATAATTTAATATTTGAGTATTTGTGCACTTTTGCGAACGCATGAGATCAGGCTTGGTTGTATGTTCTGTTCCGTAACCTCTTTTAGGTCTTCATGCCATTCAGGAAATGAAAAATGATAAGTGGTGTTTCCTGTTAACTCTTGTTTTTCTGTATTGGTAAAATTTCTATCTCAATGGTGACAGTATTCGTGGAGACATTGGACAAGTGTTTCAGCAACGTATGTGAGCTCGACATAGTATTCAATTTTAACAAGGTAGGTTTCTTCTCCTGTTCATTACAAAAGTATTTACCAACATGTTACTTGAAATCGTCTGATGTGTTGTTCAGGTGCATACAATTTTAGATGAGATCATATTGGGTGGCCAAGTTCTTGAGACTAGTTCTTCAGAAGTTGTTAAGGCAGTTGATGAAATCTCAAGGTTAGAAAAGCATGCAAGTTCAATTTGGCAGGGTCGATAGCAGCATTTCATGTCACAAGAATCAGGCCCAAATATTGGACATGTCTTTTGAATACTTCCTTGACATGACAACATAACTTTTCTTACCTTATTATGTGAATCACATCATCACTATATAGTTTAAATGTATTTGTGAAACTTTTGCACAAAAGGATTTGCAATAGATGATCCAAATTACATGTTTGTAATGGAAGACAGCAAAAATAGGATTTTATGATAGAATTGCAAATACACACATTTGATAAAATAAATGTACCATAATAAATTGGAAATCCTTTTGTAATGTTCAATATTAGTTTCTATTGCTTCTTTGTTTAATCTGTGCATTGTGGGATAATTGTTAACATTGTTTACTATTGACCACTTTCGACTTTTGGTACAATTTATTTCACTGCATTTTTACCATATTATGCAATTTAAATTTATGATCTTTAATTTAATGGTAGTAGTAGATATTTATTTATTGTAATTTAGAATTTAATTAGTTTATCATGATAATAATTTTTGTCAATTATAAATCTATTTAAATAGTATATGTATATATAATTTAAATCCACAATAAAAATAATTATTTAATAATATTTAATTAATGACAAAAAATATTGTCACCGTAAGCTAATTAGTAACGATGATATATGTCATCACCTAAATTTTTCGTGACAATTACCAACTTCATCACTTAATAATATTTAATTATGACAAAAATATTTCATCACTATTTCTACATCATTTAGTGACAATAAAGGTTTGGTCATTAAAGTCCTACTTTTTGGTGACAAATTGTGTTGTCATTATATATATACATATACTAACGATAAATTCGGTCACAATAGTATAATTATTTCGTGACGAAATATATGATGTCATTGTATCTAAATATTTAGCGACAATTATCATATTCGTCACTAGATAATATTTATTATGACAAAAATAATTCATCACCATTTTTACACTATTTAGTGACCACAATGTTTTTGTCACCGAATCTTACTTTTTCGTGACACATTGTGTCATCAATATATGGATACATATAACAACGTCAAAATTTCGTCACTAAAGTTTAACTCTTTGGTGACGAATTATATAAAATATGACGAATTAGTTAATCAAATTGTGACTAAAATTGTGTCACCAAAATTTGACAAAGTTGGTAGTAAATGGATAATCGTTACTAAAAATTAATATTTTAGTGACAATAAATTAAATTTGTCATGTAAAGTTACACTTTTAGTGACGAAACACCATAATTAGTGACGAAATTTGATGTCAAATGCGACATTTTATTTGTCACTATAGATGAGATGATATAGCGACGATGACCTTTAGCGTCATCAAAAGATGACTTTAGATGACGAATTTAAATAGTGTCGCATTTACCTAATACGACGCACTTACAACGACGTTCTTTGCGATGAAAATATTTCGTCACCAAACACCTTTTGTGACGAAAAATGGTGTTTTTATGACGAAGTTTGTCGTCGCGAATTCTCAAATTTCTTGTAGTGAACCTAGTAAACTTGATTTAATGCAACGACAGCTTTGGGATCCAGGAAAATAGGTTAGTCTAAGCAACAAATACGTACGACGATTCATTTAACTTAGGTCGTGTTATCCCTAGCGATGCTCGACCACTAGTTCGCTACTACGAATCAAGAATAACAACAATTACGGATTGCAATCTCAATTCTAGCAATAGACATGTGCAAATTCAATAAAGTTGATCAGGCTTAATCAAAGTCACACAAATCATAAACTTTCATCACAGAATAACACAATCAATTCACGAGAATAAATTAGAGAATATGTTACTTGAATCAATCAAAGCATAAAAGAGGTTTTGGGTTTCAACTTCCCTTCGAACCAAGCAAAAGTAGTCTAGCCTTGCATATCGGCTTCAAAAACTCCAAAAGTAAAGATGATATTACATAACTCACGTCTGTAGACTAAAATTGTTTATCAAACCCTCACAAAACTCCCTTAAATATGTCTAAGACAGGCTCCCATTATGTCCTGGCCGTGACCTAGAAACCTTGGGCCGAAATAAATAAGATTGAGATTCTAAACATCTTCAGCGAAATGGCCCAACACGGGCGTGTCAGTCAACACAGGCGCAACTTGTGTCAATGTATTGTTCAGCGTTTTCAACTTCAAAATTCAGCAACATCATTCCTTGCTCTCCTATGCCTCACTCCAACACTTGCACTTAGAATTCATCCTCGGAACAGCTCCATTAAACCCCTAAAATACACAAAAATAAAGAATCGAAGAGATTTACCAAGAAAAACTAATAAGTAGGAAAGTATAACAAAATAGCATGAATATGCAACTAAAACCACACGCCTAAACAAATAAAAAGGCGCAACTTTCCTACTTATCAGAAACAGATGTAGAAAACAGCAACCTGCAGATAGAGATGTTCAAACGGTTCGCCGGTTCCGGTTCGAACCGTCGGTTCGGCGGTTCCGAATTGGTGGAACCAAAACCAAACCGTGTGATGGGTGGTTTTGGTTTCGGTTCCAAACCGCCGGTTCAACCGAAACCGAACGGTTCAGCCAGTTCGAACCGGCGATTCGACGGTTTTTTTTTAATTTTAAAATCACAACTTCAAATTTGATTTTTAATGTTTGTTTTGAAGTATACAATACCATGAGAAATTGAAATTTGGAATATAAAATATTGAAGTGAACAAACTTTTTCATTATAACTTGGAAAATTATTACAAGTTAGAACTCTAATCTAATCTATGATCTAATATATTACAAAAGTTCCTATATATTACAATTACAAAAGTTCATGTCTATCTAAAAGAAATAAAAGTCTATCTTGAATTACAATTACAATTATCTATCTATCTTAAATTATATAATACAAGTCTAAGATATAAGTATCTAACTAAGTAACTATAACATTAGCCAAAAAGAGGGGGAAATTGAAAGAGCTTGAGTTTCATTCTAAGTTTGGAATTGAAATTCCAAACTTAAAATGAAATTGCCTACGTATCCTTAATTGAAATCGAATTAAGGAATCAAAGCTCATGTAGTTCTCTTACCTCAACTTACCTTCTTCAATCGTCGAGGTTGATGCCATTGCCACCGGAGGATGTTGTGTTTGAGTCGTAGCCATACAAATCCGGTTCACCTTCCTCAAAGCGTGTGCAATCGAGGTTTTGTTGACGTTTGACTGCTTTGACCTAATCCTCAAGGAGCATAAGGTTTTGGACATTCTCGGCAGCCAAGTTTGCTCGTCTCGCACTCAAAGTGTGGCCCCATACGCTAAAGACATGTTCAACGAGACCGTGGAGGTGGGACATGCAAACATCTACTTCGCAATAATTGTTAGTATAGGATATGTGGTGGTCCTCCGTGACCACCACTTTGATAGATCCAAATGGTTGTCGAAAGCAATAGATTCAAAAGTAACACTTAAATAAGAATCTAATTCTTGTGATGAGTTAGTGCCTCTAGCTCTTTTTTGCATTCTAATGTCATAAAAGTTGTAATATTGACTAAGAGTATCATCAAAACTAGATGAAGAAGAAGAAGAATAACTACTATATTCTATATTTTGATCTCCTACATCATCACTACTACTTGAATCACCATGAATTGTTTATATTATCTAAATAAATCATACAAATAATCTTTAGCCCGTTTAACTACTTCTCTAGGATTAGGCACATATTCTACTAGATCATATTTACTAATCACACTACATGGGAACAATGCATTATAGTACATAATTAAAAGCTCTTCTAATCCATCTTCTCTAATCCTAAGATCTAATAATTTAACACATAAATATAGGGGGTAGCTCATGATAATATTTTAACCATTTTGCTTTCATCATAATAATTGCATCACATAAAATAGGATTATCTTTATAAGAGTTAATTACGAAAGCAATTTTAACACATTGATCTAAAGTTAAAGGAGATGTAGGATAATAACATCCACTTACTTCCCTAGTGGCTTCTTCAAAAAATTTTAACATACCCATCATGTTTATACAAGAATCCCAAGTATGGGCAAATAACATAACATTATTATCACCAAATTCCATAAAAAAAAGCACATAAAAGTTCTCTATAATTATACGAATCTTGAAGCATGTAAAAAGTAGAATTCCACCTATGTGGCACATCTTTCACAAATTTGTTTACTTCTAATCCATTCATTTTATAAAACGCGGCCCATTTTTTTCGCATTTGTACGGTATGACAAATTAAATTAATTGCATCTCTAACTTTTTTTATTTCTTGTTCTAAAGTTTTTAATCCATCTTGAACACATAAATTAAAAACATGACACATGCATCTAGTATGAAAAAGATCACCATTTAATGAAGGTTTACAAAAATCAATTAATGTAGTCAAGCTAGATTTATTATTAGTTGCATTATCTAAAGCTATAGCAAATACTTTTGTTAATATACCATAATCATTTAACACATGTATTACTTTTTGTGAAATATGTAAACCGGTATGTCTTTTATTAAAATCAATAAAAGCAATTAAACATTTTTGAACATCCCATGCATCATCAATCCAATGGCAAGTAATGCCCATATAATCATTTTTAGCATAAGGATCTTTCCAACAATCACAACATATTGCAACTTTTTGTTTAAGGTTAGCTAAATCTTGTACTAATTTATATTTTCTTTCACGTACTCTTTTATCAATATCCCTAGTGGCAGTGTTCCTATTTATCATTCTAGTGGGTGGTTGTAAATATGTGCTCACATAATCTTCATAAAGGTCATCGGAAGCAAATAAAAAAGGTAGATGTTTTGAAGTAATAAAATCGGCGGTGTCTTTCCTAAGTTCTAATTGACTAAATTTAAAGGTTAAAGAATCCATACCTTGTGAAGACCCGGTGAATCCTCGTAGTTTTGTTTGAGAGCGCTCCAATCCAATCTTGTCGGGATGCTTCTTCGTGACGTGGTTAGTGAACGTTCCATAGCCCCCCCCATGCTTGAACTTGTATTACTTCCCACAATGGTTACACGTCACTATGTAGTTGACGTCATTATTGGGCACAACTTCCTTCTTGAAGTGAATGGAAAAGATATCATTTCGAAGTGAAGAAGGTGCTCTACTTGAGGTGGTGTGAGTGGCATTCAAACTCTCTTGTGTCGGCGGCTCCTCTTCTTCGTATTCGTCGGCTAAGGCTTGAGTGATTTGTTCCCCCCAATTGACATTTGGATCAAGCTCGTCACACCATCGATCAATGAGCTCATCTTCATACGATGATGGAGGTGGCATGAGACTTTTTCCCTTCCCACAAGAGGATGAAGTAGAAGAACCTTTTCTAGACATGATGAATGTAAAATAGAAAGAATAGAAGTAGAAATAGAACTAGAAGTTGATGATGAAGAACTAGAAATTGAAATATAACAAGAATTTGAGAGATTTTGAACTTGAAATAATTTAAAGTGAGCTAGAATGCAAGAATTGAGAGAGAGAGCAAGAGAATTGGTGTGAGCAAATACACAATTTGAAGCCCTATTTATAGATCTCAAATATTAAAAAAAAATTGCTACGCTCCGGTTCGAACAGCCGGTTCCGGTTCGGTTGAACCGACGGTTCGCCTCATCTCAGTCGTCGATCTCCAATGGCCACTTGATCACGGTCGTTGGAACAAAAAATCATACGAATCGCTGGTTTGAACCGGCGGTCCGGTTCTGTTCCGGTTTGGCCGGTTTCCAACGGCCATTTAATCGTGGTCATTCATCCTCAATGGCTATCTTCAATTCAAACACAGTCGTACACGTGGCATGCTCCATAATTAAAAAACAATGAAAATCCGGCGGTTGGAACTGCCGGTTAAACCGCTAGTTAGCCGGTTTGTAAAATTGCGAACCAAAACCGAACCGGTTCTCAGTGGTTCCCGGTTCCGGTTTGGAACCAAAATCGGGTCAACGGTTCCCCAAACCGTTGACCGCCGGTTCTAACCGGCCCGGTTCCGTTTTTTGAATCGTTTGGGCATGTTTACCTGCAGAGATGACAGGAAGTAGCCAACAGATCTTTTGCAGAAAGATAAACACTACTCTCATTCATGCAATTCAAGGAAGAACAAAGCTAACCTTCAACTAAGATTAGCTATCCATTACATGAATATCAGTAATGGATCAATACCGTCTTGCCATGTCAGCTAGCATGTCAGAGAGGTCCAAAAATCGATGTCAGGCGCATTAAATATTTATGGAAGGATTACACGCCACCTTCTTAGTTTGACCATGATGCATTTAATGAAGCCACAGAGAAGATCTTTGGAGATCAAGATTAATATTAAAAATGGAGAAGTATCTCCCTTCAACAGATACTTTTCTTACTCTATAAATAGAGGGTATGAGTGACCAAGAAAGGTGCCGAGCCGACCCAAGTGGAAAATCAGATATAATCCAAAGCTTTTTCAAAGCTTACCTAAACTTAGCCACTCAACCTTCAAGAAGCAGTCAATCAAGCATTAAAGCTCTCATGTCCAAGATTGACTTCGAGTTCGCACCAGTTGAAGATATCTTTATATCTTTTTAACCATTTGTTGTGTGCTAGGTTGTTTTAGTTTTGTGTAACTTAGTTGATAGGATTAAATCCTTGCTAAGTATTTAGTCTTGTATAGGCTATTTGCCCTGTGTGGGATTTGTACCTGTGTGGGATTTGGCCTAGGAATCTGTTGATTCTAGTAGGTAAACTTGTGTTAGGAAGAAGTTTGTAAAGCTGAGGCTTGTAAATCAAACTGACTTACCAAAGTTCCTCATCTGGGAAGGAGTAGAGTTGATGTAGAAGGATTACACCACATTCGAACCACTATAAGCCATAAGTGTTTTATTGTTTTTGATTTCTTGCTGCATTGCATTGATATATCCCGTTGCATACATCATAAGCATCCTGCTAAAACCCCTTGACAAAAAGCATACTTGTAAAAGTAAACGTTTTCCAAATAAAAACTCTATCGTTTATTTTCCGTTGCATACTGTGATACCGATACAGGAACCTGATATAGCATACTGCCAGGTTTCTAGATCGAGTCAGGAACCTGTTCACTAAAAGTTTTTAAAAAGTTCAAAAATCGATAAATGTTCATTCACCCCGTCTGAACTTCTGACCACTTGGGACCAACATCTCTCGAGTCATTCTTCTCATTGTCGTATTCTTCATCTTCTTCATAGATCTAGACAATTAATCTTAGAGTGAAACTCTATTGTTGAAATTATTTGTTACAATAGTTTTAAACATTGAAAATCAATTATCTCAATACTATGAAATCATTTGTAGAAGATTAGAACGATCAAATATGATATTGAGGAAAAGATGATAAAAACAACTGAAAATTCTATTTTCAAGATTTTCAACTCATACTTTACAGTACAATGATATCTTTCAATTATACGAGTAATACTTTTTAATTATACGAGTAATATGTTACCTTTCAATAAAACAAATTATACATGTACCTTCCAAAATTATACAATCATTACATTTTAGTAAAATAAATAAATCTGACAAACAAGTACTCCCTTCATCGTATAAAGATAGTATGATATTCCTTTTATTGTCCTATATTACAATCATTTTCTTTATTTGTAAAATATAATTTCTCTAAAGTATATGCCTTAATTAATTTTTAAAACTTGTGTAAGACTAATAAATAAATGTGGGTGACTTTTTGTTTAGTCATTAATGTAGATAAACAAAGGTATAAAACGATGTTTGTGTGCTAAATTTGCTTCTTCAAGTAGATTAAATGTGTTTGTTTTTGTGTGAAATATGAAGTGTGGTCATCTTTGTGCGATGGAGGGAGTAAAATATTTTTGGTAAACTTACATTTCGATTATACAAATTATATGCTTCAGGCTTCCAGTTATATAAGTAAGAGAAATTTGATAAAAATATCCCTTAACTTTGCACCATTGATGATAATACCCAATAATTTTAAAATTTTATGATAATGTCAAAGTTTAGAAATATTGATGAAAATGCCCCACTACCTGCTATAGCAAATAATTGAACTTGAACTGCTATTTGACAATTTTTTTTTTTGTTAATTTGGCTTTATTCTTAATTAAATTAGAATATTTATTTAAAAAAACTATATTGTTTTTAATATCTAAAATCAAGGAAAATATCAAAAAAAAATAAGCCTATTTTTGAAAATTAAATCAAAAGAAACAAAAAATATAATTAAAATTTTTTCAAACAACTCTATTTTTTAAAATTCTAATTATAAACTTAAAAACCAAAACATTATTACAAAAAATGTAAAAAATTATAATAAAAATGTAAGATTTAAAATATGCGCTAATATTTGAAATAATTTTTTTTTAACTTTGAAAATAATTTAGAAAATGTTTTACAAGATAAAAAAATAATTCTGAAATCTGAAAAAATAAGTAGTAATTATAATAGAGTTATTATAATACAGTTATAATTGTAAATATATAGAAATCAACAAAAACACTTTTAAATATACATCTGAAATAACTTTTATTTATTTTAAAAAATAAATCTAATATAATACGAAATTTGTATTAATAAATCTGAAAATAATTCTAAAAATCAAGATTTTTTGATTTTTGAATTATTTTCAGATTTTAAATATAATTTTAATTATTTTAAGATATATTTTCTCAAAATAAAATATAATTACGATTTTTTTTTATTTCTAGATTTTTTAGATTTTATCATGTTTTTTAAATTCAGTTTTGTAAATAAAATTTATTTCATATATTAATGTATATGTTCAATTTAACTTTAGTATTATTTTCAGATTTTATAATAATATTTAGAATTTTTAAATCTACTTTCAAAATCTTCAAAGACAAATTTCAGTTTTTAATGATTTTTAGATTAAATATATTGTTCTATTGATTTCAAATATTTCTAAGAAATACCCATTATTTAGATTTTATTTGTTTATTTGTAGATATTTTAGATTAATATTATGTTTTTTCAATTAAAGTATTGTGATTTTAATAAAAGTAAAATCAAGTAAAAAAAACTTATCACATCAACAATTAAAGGTTGAGTTATCTGTCATAGCAGGTAAGATAATATTTTAAACAACTTTTCCAAAATTAAAAGACATTATCATAAAATGTTAACATTATAGAATATTTTCATCAATAGTGCAAAATTAACGGACATTTATATCAATTTTTCATATAAGTAATATATATATATATATATATATATATATATAAAAAATATCTTTCATTATAAAAATTTGATAAATAGAACATTGAAGAATGCATGCATCGGTTTTGGATGAGTGAGACACAAATGATTTGCGCTAGAGACGATTCATAGGTCTGAGTCAAAAGCACGAATCTTAAATCGGTTCATAGATCAAATTTATGTCTTTTAGACCATCTCCAATCCACAAACTCAAATCTTGTTTTTGCCACCAAATTTGTCATTATCTTCAATCCTTCAGACTCAAATTGGAATATTCTCTTACAATATTTTTAATTTTTTTTTTGAATTTTCTTTAATATCAAATATTTGTGTATTTAAGTTCATAAAAAAATTAACTTAATTGATTTCAATTATAAATAAATATTTATAAACTATAAATCTTATTAAAAAATACCAAACTTATATTATAAAATTCATCACAAATACATATTAATATACTAAAGAAAAAATCTAGTCATACAACACAATGCAAATAAATTACATAATGACATAAAAATATAAATTATATAATGATTATCACTAACATTCTGAATTAGACCATTTTTCCCAAAAATGTTCGATCAATGCATTTCGAAGTTTGTAATGAGCATCTACATCTCTGATTTCTCTATGCCGACGAAGAAAATCTTGAAATCTAGAGTTTTCTTTACTTATCACTAGGTTTGAACCCGTGCATCGCACGAACTTCACTTAACACTTATCTAATTATTATTTTATAAGTAATTATTATTACTTATCTAAGAAAGAGCACATCACAATCCAACCATAATATCCTTTTAGACTAATCTTAATTTGAATGGAAGAATGAATAATTCTACCAAAATGAATAGAATGAAAACATCCCTTTACATAATATGTATTTCTAGGATTATACATATACCTTATCCTACAAAAAATTAAATAACTAAATAAAAATTAGAGACAACAAACATAAAAAAAATCACTATGTTAATGCGTAAACAAAATAGATAATCACTTACAAAAACACGGGCCCATAATCCATAATCACATTTCTACATAAGGCTTAATATCCAAATTAATTAAATTTCAAGCCCTTATTGAGTATCTTCAACCAGAAATTGTGTTAAAAAGCTGTAGATAAAAATAGAAGTAAAAAGAGTTCACCACCGTCCTCTTAGGTGAGAGTGACAACACCCTCGACGGCCTTTGAGAACAACAACTGGCTAATTGGCTTCTTGATGGCGACAACACGTTGAAGTAGAGATCGTTCATAGATTTGCTCACAATATCAGCGAAGTGCAGACGAATGAGATATTGGAATGATTTATCAACGCTCATTCTTCACGTGATATTGAAATCGGGGACCTGATAATCAGATGAAAAAACGATATAATTTCAAGAATTTCATTGAGGACTTTCATTAAACATCTTGTGTGCATACCTGATTCAATTTTCCAAGTGACTACATTAATATAGTAACCATTTAAATGATTTGAAGAAACATTAATGTAAGTGTTATGCTGCTAAGAGCTGGAGACTTACAGTTCGATTGCTAGTGGAAACTATTCTCTTTCAACTTTGAGTTACATGGAGGTTGCTTAATCTATGTTGCTATTCATTTACTTTCTTTCCACAATGATGCCTGACAGGGTGGCGGCAGAGAGAGCGAAGAATGGTTACACAAGCTTAGAGAATACCTTATCAAATGATTCATATGAAAATTCTAATAGATATTCGGGCCGAATAGGCGAATAACATCACATAAGCATAAAAATCTTGAAACAAATGTAAAAACAAATCTTACAACTCTAATAATAAAAAATACTGAATGTTAAAAAGATTAAACAATCAAGTAAATTTATATGAAATTTCCCTTTTCCCTAACATGATTTTCAATTTTCATGTATATATGCACCCATTGCACTCAACTTTATACAAAACTAATAACCAACACAAGGTTGAATATTAAAGGATTAGAAATTAAAGAGAAGATTTGTACGAATTACAATTGATTCAACCAAAAATCCTAGTCAAGAAAAGAATTGATTGATAGTAGATGCACAGAAGGATCAGTACCTCCATGGGTGAATCGAGCGACAAATATCATTGTCCGGGAGGAGAGTGCCATTTCTAGACACTAAGAATCAACATTCATGTTCTCATAAGAATTGAAATTGAGTGAAAATATGAAGCACTGGAAATGGGAATGGAGAGAGTTTGGGCAGAATGAATGTTTAGGAATTTAATGACATTTAAGAAAATATAACAATGGCAGTTTCATTCTCTCTTTTATCTTAGAATATGAAAGGAGAGACACTTGACGGATGGAGAGGAGAGACACTTGGCGGATGCAGGCTTCTCCAAAATGCTGAGGTGTTAAGCTTTAAGAGAGCCAAAACCTCCTTTTATATATATAGATTTCTACCTCTGGAGTTGTCACATCTCTCGTTTCTACAATCGGAGCACTGAGATCCCGTTCATCCTCAACTATCATATTATGCATTATAATGCATGTAGTGATTATGTCTTGCAAGTCATTTGTCATCAAAAAGCGAGCAGAATTTGCTACAATTGCAAATCGACTCTAAAGAACTCCAAATGCATGTTCCACATCTTTTCTGCAAGCTTCTTGCATGGTTGCAAAATGTCTTTTCTTTGGACCATGTGGATCACGAATAATTTGCACAAGAGTCGATCATTTGGGGTATATACCATAATTAATGTTTCTTGTCCAAACACAAGAGTCCATCTCTGCTCCAGTCCAAACACACCCTAATTAATGTTTCTTGTCTTGTACTCTAGGGTTTTAATGTGGCTGTACTAGGTTGTAGGTTTTAGCTGTGTATCAGACCAGGTGTTCGTTGCATACTGGTTCTCGATACTACTTTAATCATTATGTTTCTATTGGCTAGTTTTGATTTGGTGATGTGATTGAATCTTGGACTTCTGCTGATCTTCCTCATACTGCTTTGGAGTGAGTAATGTATCACTTCATTCTTGTTGTCTCCTTGTCTTGCATTACTTTCTTTCTGCAGTAATACAACTTCTGTGTTTTTGTTGTATCTCTACTGCTACTGCTTCTGCAGTATCTTTACTGCTTACAACTTTCTGCGCTGTTTTTCTTCCAACTTGAAATAGCGATCTTCTTACTGCTTCCAGCAATTCTTCACTTTGAGTCTTTTAGCTACTGTGTTCTGATCTCTACCATACTTCAACTTAAAATCTAGACTCAAATTCTAGTCTAGCATCACTAAACATTGTGAAAAAATGGAGTATTCTAAATTCCTATTACACTTATATTTTGTCTCATCAAAATCTAAACATTAATTTCCTAACACTGTTTTATCTTTTTTTTTTTTTTACTTATATTGTGGGATAGTCATAGATTTAGCCCAACATGATGCTATATATGTCTTTCAATTTGAGAAAGATCTCAAATTCAAATCTCACACCCTCCATTATAATTTTAAAAAAAACCTTTATTTTGGAACAATATTTTCATAGAATACAATACATATTAAAGGATTTGTTCTATTTTGCGGTTAATTTTCGATTAAAACACATCAACAACTTTTGTTAAGATAATTTTTTTTAAAGGTAATTGATATGTTACTTTAAACTACAATTAGCTTAATCAAATTACATTCTTTTTTAGTCAAGATTATTTTTTCTAAATAAACAACTTTATCTTTTCAAATCTTATATGAAACGATCTCACAGATTGTATCCGTGAGATCGAACCCTATATATATATATATATATATATATATATATATATATATATTATGAAATGTGAGATGTGGATGGATCAATTCTATGTAATTAGATCTGTAAAATAGCTTCACAAGAATCTTATATACACAAACCAACTCCTTATTTCAAAAACTAGAGTGTTTCATGTTTATCTATATGCTCCACTTGTTAACCTTTACCATTAAAAATAAGTCATTTCAGTCACATCACCAAACCCCAAAAACACATATATACTTGACAAAAAAAAATATAATTTTTATTTAACTACAAAAGAATGAAAATTAAATTGTGAATATTTATTTCTTTTATAAAAAGTCAACTAGTTTGAGGATTTGTGATAATTAATGGTAATACTATAACCTTCAAATCCTATCCTATCCATTGTTTTCATTTACCTCCGTTCTCATTTCATCGATTTACTAGCTACAACAAGCAATTAGAGTAAAGTCCATTTGGACGTAGTTGAAAGAAGTAATCATGTACATAAAAAGATAAAAAACATACACATAAACACACATATGTATAGAGAGATGCTATACATATAAATGGTTATATGTATTCGATATATCAATAGACAAAATAAACCTTTTGTTGTCTACGCATTCTTGTTATTAATATTAGTTTGATTCTTTGATTATGTAACTTAATTTAGTTTAACTCAACTTAAATTATATTTAAACTTAAATTAAATTAAAGGACTAAAACCAATCATATTCCATTTGTTTCATTCAAAATCCAAACGCATCTCACTTTTTTAATCTAAAATTCAAATCTAACTCTCTTAATTAGTTTCTTATTTTTCTGTTATATATCTCTGTCCTACCCATTTTTATATCTAGTTTAGATGATATCACCTAAATCAATCTCTTTTAATTCAATCCTACCGACATATTAGTCAATCCTGCCGACATATTAGTTTGTATATATATAATTAGGTTGAGTTGTCTTCTTGTTTTCCAACAAGCCATCCATCCTAATGGCAAACAATTTTACTATAACATTCATCTAATTCGTACACTGTTTTATTAAATTATTTCTATTGTTGTATTATATCGTTAATTAAATATTTTTAACGAAAAATAAAATATAATGTCAGTGTCCACACTAATTAATCTTTCAGTTTTCTTTTAAGTTTTTCTTTGATCATATTGTATGGGCAATAATATATAATTTTTTTTTTTCATTTTCAATCTATCCTTGAGTGAATTATTAATGAAAACTTTTTTTAGATATATATTTTGTTGATAAGTTTTGTTATATTTGAATTTTACTATATAAAAGAAAATATTTTTCTATCATTAATTCACTTCTACTTAGGGATGAATCTAGAATTTTGATATAAGGATGGAAAAAAATTTCACATCAAATCATAGGATTAATATAAGATTAAAATTTATATAATAGACATTTTACAATGTAAGAGGACGGACTTTTATAAATTAACTAGTATAGGTGGCTCGTGTAATATAAAGGTTTTAAAAAGAATTAAATTAAATTAAATAAAAATTAGAAAATTTTAAAAAGTATTTATATAAGAAAAAATGTATTTTGTGCAATACACATAGCTTAATTTAGCATTAAATCTTATAATGCCAAATTAATATATTATTTAATTGTTTATGTTGCATTTGTAAATGAATTTGATTAATTTTTATTTATTATTTTGAAAATTATTTAGTGTTATGTCTATTATATTATTTAACATTCACACCATTATTTTAATTTGATTTGAATTGTTATGGTTTAGAATAATCCTAAATTTTCATTTTGAATTAAATGATAAAAAATAAAAATAAATTTTTTATAAAAAAAAAATTCATAGTCTATTTTAAAATGCATATTCGCAAAAATTATTCAATTATATGAATTAATAAGTTTCAAAAGATTGAATAGTTTGAAAATCCTTTTAATCAACCCACCTTTATTTTAGTTTATTGAGTGTTTATTGAGGCCAAATGGGCCAATACAGTCAGAACTTAAATGCAAATTCTCAACTTGTAATCTGACAGTACAATTATATTTTGATTTTAGAGAAATATTCTCAATGTGCCAAAATTATATATTAATGTGCCTAAAATAGTAGGTTAAATATTCCAAAACACCAAAACTACCCCCCATGTTTAATTGCTTTGTAGAATTTTGGCTTTTTCCATCATGCACTCGGGGATGTGATATGTAGATATCATTTAGTACATTTCATCATGTATGCGAATGAAAAAAAAGAATCAATTTTTCTTAACTTTACTCTTATAAATCTGGGTAATATTAGAATAGATGATTCATTATATTCTATATTAAAGTTTTTATACATTTTCCTACGCCACGCATTCCCCCTACTAAAATAAAGAAAAATAATATAAAGAAACATCAAAATTGTAAGGAAAAAAAAAGTAAATGAAAAAAAATGTGTAAACATAAGTGTACTATTTCATCCAATAATAACTGCCTAATTTTATTTACTTAAGAAAACTTCATCAAAAAAAATCTATATATATATATATATATATATATAATAACAATTACCCCTCAAAATAGAAATGACAAAATTTTCCCGTCCATTTGCACATTCCAAAAGTAGAAATACAATTATTTATTATTTCATAGTTTACAAATTAAAATTTAATATATATATATATATATATATATATATTAAACATGATTTATATATGGTATCAATATCATCTATGATATTGCCAAAATCTTGAAAATTGTAATTTATATATGGGATATGAATTAATATGATCCCATCTAATAAAATAATACTTAATTATTGCTATAATAAGTATTAAATTTATGTTTATTGAATAAATTAAAAACAATACAATGATCGAATTTCAAGATTTCTAGATCGTCAAAGTAAAAAAAATATAAAAAAATAGAGATTTTATTTTGGAGTAATATACAATAACATTAGTATTGTTTTTACGCTCATTATGAATAAGTTATTAAACATATATTTGTATAAGTTTTTTTTTAGGAAAATTGTGACAAAACTAATTAGAAAAGCAGTCAAAATATGCATGATGGAAACAATAAATATTTAAAATTGGTAAATTATATGGGTAGTATATTAAATTGAAATAATTTTGAAAAACTATGTTATTTTTCATGATCACCATTTTTATATAAAAAAAATATTAATACTTGAAATTTATTTGCTGCATCACATGGGTAGCAAATGAGGTTGAAATATTATCGAGACTTGATTATAACATACAATAATATCACCATTTTGCATTCATTATGAATAAGTTATTTAGCATATATTTGTATAAATTTTTTCCAGGCCAGTTGTGACAAATACTATTAGTACAGTAGTCGGACAATGTATGATGAATATAATAAATATTTAAAATTCGTAAATTATATGGATAGTAGATTAAATTAAAATAACTTTTTGAAAAATTATATTGTTTTTCATGATAAATTAACGTTTTTAATTCAAAATATTACTAATAATTGAAATATATTTACCCGTGCATCACACGAGAACCATATGAAAAATATTATCGAGAACATGACTTATTTTTATGAATTAATATTTTCATATCAAATTTAAAATATTTAAATTTTATGATGGTGTGTCACACAGATAATAAATTAATTGAAATTTAAATAAAATTTATTATTTTTTATATCCAACATTTTCATATCAGAATATATAAATAATAAAATTTATATATATGTGCATCGCACATGACTTATATTAGTTTATATAATACCATCTCACTTATATAACTTGGTGAGATGGAATCTCACTATTTATTATGAAAACTAATTTTTACAAGTCAAATTTTATTTTGTGGGTTATGATTTGTGAATTGATCCATCTTATAAAATTAGATCGATCAAACAATTTTATAAAAGTCCTACTCAAAGGTCAAATAGAGCGTTTTATATATCCAAAGTCAATAAAATTTGGCTTACTAATTAACGCTAACAGTTTTCAAATCTAATTAAGAACAATTTATTTTTCATGATTTTGATATTTTTGCTAATTTGATCGATGAAGAAATTAAATATAGGTAACATGCATGAATATTCAATGTCAACAGAAAAATATAAGAATTTTTTGAGGATGATACATAGCTATAGTAATTAACTTATTAACACCTCAAGAGAATGGACTTTTAGCAACAAAAAACGATTCTATTATTTAGTTCAGTGTGCATGTAGGATTACTTAAAAAAATTATACAGAATTAATTACTATTTCAAATATTATTTCCAACTAATTTATTTTTTAAAAAAATGTCTAATTTAATATAACTCATTCTAATTAGAAGTTTTAACATCGATCCCATAAAAGTTAATCTATCTACATCACTGAATTAGTGTACGTACCATTTCAAACATATTATTACCAAATGTTAAGATTTTCAATTGGATGAATTCTATTAATTAATCTGCAAAATGGAAGTCATACTTATGTAAAAGATATAATAGAGATTTTGATGTACATGCCGAACTCTAATTAATGAACTATATGGCCAAACTATAGCTATATGAGGAATTACGTGGAACCTCTTGTTACTTGAGGAATTAGGAAATTACCTAAGTCCTCTATATAAAGGTAAAACATAGTGTTCTTTTACAGTAAGAAGTGTGAATCTTTTGTAGGGTTTTGTTCAGTAGTTGTAGCAGCAATTAAAATGGAACTCAAATTAAGGATCACGTATCCTTTTTTATTCATATTGCTTGCTACTACAACTACAACTATTACTGCTGTTGTCCCACAACAAGGATCGAAACCATGCATAAAGTACCCATCATATCTTCCTCCATTGACGAAACCTTCACCAATATTTTGTTCAACGCCGCCACCGCCACGGCCGCCGCCTCCACCACCATCACCACCAAAACAAGGATGTATACCATATCCACCAAATCTTCCTCGACCACCAATAAATATACCAATATTTTGTCAATCTCCACCTCCGCCATCACCACCACGTAATCCACCACCACCTCTACGTAATCCTCCTCCTCCTCCTCCACCACCACCACCAAGACAAGGATGTATAGTATATCCTCCACATTTACCTCGACCACCAATATCTCTACCAATATTTTGTCCATCTCCACCTCCACCTCCACCACCACGTATTCCACCACCACCACCTCCAACTCCACGTAATCCACCTCCACCTCCACCTCCACCACCACGTATTCCACCACCACCACCTCCAACTCCACGTAATCCACCTCCACCTCCACCGTCACCACCACGTATTCCACCACCACCACCACCACCACCACCACCTACTCCAAATATTCCACCACCATCTAGTTTTTCGGTGCCTCCAACTCCATCTCGACCACCACCGCCTCCACCGCAATTACCACCAACACCTAGTCCTCAACCGCCTCCTCCGTCAATATCTCCACCACCACCACCACCATCACCACAATTACCGCCAACACCAAATCCTCAATCGCCTCCATTGATATCTCCACCACCACCACCTCCATCACCACAATTACCACCAACACTTGGTCCTCAACCACCTCCACCACCATCACCACAATTACCACCGACACCTAGTCCTCAACCACCTCCATCAATATCTCCACGACCGCCACCACCAAAACCACAGTTACCACCAACACCTAGTCCTCAACCGCCTCCATCAATATCTACACCACCGCCACCACCACCAATATTACCACCAACACCTAGTTCTCAACCACCTACTTCAACACCTCCACCACCACCACAATTACCACCAACACCCAATCCTCAACCGCCTCTATCAATATCTCCATCACCACCACCATCACCACAATTACCACCAATACCTGATCCTCAACCAACTCCACCACCATCACCACCACCACCACAATTACCACCAACACCTAATCCTCAACCGCCTCTATCAATATCTCCACCACCACCACCATCACCACAATTACCACCATCACCTGGTCCTCAATCACCTCCACTACCATCACCACCATCACCACAATTACCACCGACACATAGTCCTCAACCACCTCCATCAATATCTCCACGACCGCCACCACCAAAACCACAGTTATCACCAACACCTAGTTCTCAACCACCTCCATCAACACCTTCACCACCACCACCACTATCACCACAATTATCACCAACACCTAGTCCTCAACCGCCTCTATCAATATCTCCACCACCGCCGCCACCACCACAGTTACCACCAACCCCTAGTTCTCAACTGCCTCCATCAATATCTCCACCACCATCGCCACCACCACAGTTAACACCAACACCAAGTCCTCAACCACCTCCATCAATATCTCCATCACCGCCAT
The DNA here is from genome assembly GCA_946896805.1 of Scutellaria galericulata. Classification (NCBI taxonomy): domain Eukaryota; kingdom Viridiplantae; phylum Streptophyta; class Magnoliopsida; order Lamiales; family Lamiaceae; genus Scutellaria; species Scutellaria galericulata. Next base: position 13,547,875 of record OX335791.1, on the reverse strand, counting down.
CACCACAATTATCACCAACACCTAGTCCTCAACCGCCTCCATCAATATCTCCACCATTGCCGCCACCATCACAGTTAACACCAACACCTAGTCCTCAACCACCTCCATCACTACCGCCACCACCACAATTAACACCAACACCAAGTCCTCAACCACCTCCATCACTACCGCCACCACCACAATTAACACCAACACCAAGTCCTCAACTACCTCCAATATCTCTTCCACCACCACCACCATCACAATTACCACCAACATCTAATCCTCAACCGCCTCTATCAATATCTCCACCACCATCACCACAATTATCACCAACACCTAGTCCTCAACCACCTCCATCAATACCTCCACCACCACCACCAACACCTAGTCCTCAACTACCTCCATCAATACTTCCACCACCACCACCACAATTACCACCAACACCTAGTTCTCAACCACCTTCATCAATATCTCCACCACCGCCACTACCATCACAATTACCACCAACACCTACACCTACACCTCATCCTCAATCTCCTCCATCAAAATCACCTCCACCTCCCCCTCCATCAAAATCGTCCCCACCTCCACCACCATCAAAATCACCCCCACCTCCTCGTCCATCAAAATCACCTCCACCACCATCAAAATCGCCTCCACCTCCTCGTCCATCAAAATCACCTCCTCCACCATCAAAATCGCCTCCACCTCCTCCTCCATCAAAATCACCTCCACCACCATCAAAATCGCCACCACCTCCTCGTCCATCAAAATCACCTCCTCCACCATCAAAATCGCATCCACCTCCACCACCATCAAAATCGCCACCACCTCCTCGTCCATCAAAATCACCTCCCCCACCATCAAAATCGCATTCACCTCCACCACCACCTCTTCGTCTATCAAAATCACCTCCTCCACCATCAAAATCGCCTCCACCTCCTCCTCCATCAAAACCACCTCCACCACCATCAAAATCGCCTCCACCACCTCCTCCATCAAAATCACCTCCACCACCACCCAGACACCCCTACTAACCCCAAAACCTAGTTTTTCATCACTTCCACTACCATTTCAACCACCACAGCTAGTCCCAACACATATTATATGTCATCTCTTTTATTATCTACACATAATTCACACTACCTCAACCTCAATTTCAATCATCACTACTGCCACCAACACCTAGTTCTCAAATGTCTCTACCTCTATCTCAATCACAACAACTATCACCATTCTCATCTCAATCACGATAATTACCATAAACACCTAGTTCTCAACAATCTCCACATTAATTTCAACCACCACAACCAACAACACTTAGTTCTTTATCTCTTCCATCTCAACTGCCACAACTACCACCATCTTCATCTCTCTATCTTCTTGACCATGTGTATAAATAATATATAAACTCCAACTTAATTTACCTTCACAACTTATCAAGTCATACCTACATATGAATCTTTACACCTCTTCGATTCTATCTTTCTTTTCTATGATATTCCTATAATCTGCCAAGAATAAAGATCGGTATTCTCTGTTAGTTTATTTCTACATAGATTATGGATGTAGTTTAAACTTGGTATATCTTGATGTATTTGTACTACTATTATACCAAATAATAAATCATGAATTATCATGGAAATTCACGGCAATCACTTGACCTATTTGTTTAACTCATGATATTATTTGTTAGTGTTTTCACACGTGTAGTGTAATTAAAGATACAAACTAATTCACTATATATGAATAACTAGTTATACTTCTTCCTGCATGTAAGCTGTTAGCTATAATGAGAAGTTTTAAGTCATAATAATATAGACATAATATATTTAATTTTCATTAAATTTATTAATAAAAATAGTAAGAGGATAAACTTTCTATAACAGTTATTTAAGATGAGAACATATAATGTGCTATCTTTATACAAACATAAATATATAATATGATAAAAATCATATTATAATAACCTCACTATATAATTATAAAATATAAACAAATTTTTTATGGTTTCAGTATGTATATATATTATTATTTTCCTCCAAATATTGGTAAAATGTTATGTATTTATGTCACGTAGAATAAAAATTTAATTTATAATGTTAGAAATAAAACTTCCAAATCATATTTTAGTTGACCAATTTTATCGACGAGCAATAAACCATTTCATGGGTCGCAAATAAGTGTAATAATGAACCACATAATTATTTGAAAAAAAAACAAAAAATACAACTTAGAAACTAATTTGAAAGTTTGGTAAACTTACAAGAATGAAAAACAAAAGTACGAAGATTATAGAATGGAAAAACAATTATTATTTTTGTATATAAATCAATGTTTGTGGAAGCGGATCGATCATCAAACCGTCGGTCATGCCAACGGTTCAAGGTTTAACCATCGGTATGACCGATTTAGTGGTTATTTACTATATTTTCAAAAAATGTTTATTACGTTTTGTCTTATTCTTATATAATATATATGAATTATTAAAAACCTATAATGATTGTGTATCATATTTAAATGATTTTGGTTCTTAAGTTGCTAGTATTATTAAAATAATTTTCATAACAAATAATATTAGAATAATTATTTTTCTATTTTATTGAATAAATACACTTAAATACATATTCATACATACATACACGGTAAATTTATTTTAATATGACCATAAAGAAATTTAGAGTTGATTACACATTTTTCAATGAAATATGTTGAATCCAGACCCGAGCTGGCAAGAACCGTACACGTGGCCAACTAAGAGAGGCCAACCAAGAACCTATCAAAACCATTTTTCTAAAGGGCCGATCCAGAATGAGAGCCGATCAAAGGTGACTAAGCCGGCCAAAACTAGGTGTCAGGGGCAACCATCCTGATTGAGGGCTGACCAGGCCAACACGACCGCTAGGAGTTAACCTCTCCAATTATCATGAAGTTCAAGATGGTGAACGTCTTTTCCAACTACAATGCTATCTAGAAATGACCCCTCTTAACCAGGCTTCACACTATGTTCTTAATGTACCACCTATGCTTGAAGTTTCCACTAGACCGTTCTGTGTTCGTGGTCGAGTAAAACAAGTCTCTACAAGAGAATGTGACGTGGCACTCAGGCAATGGGAGCTTAACATGATTGAATGTATTGACTAGGATGATCAGATACATGATGCTTTCGAGGACACTAAGATGCAAGTAGCTGATGTCGTGCCTATGGAGGACGATGTCAAGCTGTCGAGAGCTGACGGGGTAATTGACTAGATAACCACCCTGATCAGCCCGGTTGACCAAATGGCTAGCCCCCAGCCACAAATGTCCTTTTGTAATTTTCAATTTACTTTCCCTGCCAAATTTTGATAAATAAAATAGTTAGTCATATTGTGTCGACTACAATTACTTAAACTTTTTTAGTATTATTTTGCTCCGACTTACCTCCTGATCTCACCAAGTTCGGGAAAAATACAACCTCAGCCCACCAAGGTTTCGACCCACCTCTTGAGCTGACCAAACTTGAAAAAAAACACAGATTCGGCCACCTCGATCGGCTCCAACCGATCTCTTGAGCTCATCAAACTTGAGAAAAATATAGTCTCAACCCACCAAGGCTTTAGCCCACTTCCTAAGCTCACCAAGCTCGGGAAAAATACAAACCATGCCCAATAACTATTTGTCGATGATCGACCAGATCAGGACGGGAGCCAGGATCTCATCTCTCGATCGACAACCGACAAGTTGAAAATGGGTGCCAAGGACTATTCCCCTAACCGATGGCTACAGGCTAAGATGTGTGTCGGGGCTAGCCTCCTAGTAGACGATTTATCAAACCAACACGGGGTCGTGGTCCGACGACGGTCGATCAGGCCAGGATGGGTGCTGGGGGCTCTCGACTGATGTCCAACAATACCAAAATGAACTATTGAGACTCACATTCGGACCTTGGATGAATCGGTAAGAAATGATCTAAGGGGCTCGAACCTAAACAATTGCTTGAGCTCACTAAACGATATAATTGTGACCAAACGGGGATGAGAGCTAAGCTTAGAGAAGCTTGGGCTAGTTCAAGAAGATGAGCTGAGTTGAACAAAGTTCAAACTAAACTTTACAAGATAAATAAATATACAAGTCATGGATGAGTGGATGTCTAAGCAGAACATAAATTATAAAGAGTGACACTCTTGTGCACAAGGTACACAAATCTAGATCTATGCACAACAAATACTGTTATATTATATGAAGTAATACTGTTATATTATATGAGTAATATTGTTACAACTATATATAATATAACAGTATCACTCATATAATATAACAATATTACTTCATGCAATATAATAGTATTGTTGTGTACAGATTTGGATTCGTGCACCTTGTGCACAAAAGTTTTTGCAATTATAAAAGTACATGCAAGAAAGATAAATGAGAGTAGAGTTGAGCAAAAGAAGAAATTCAATTACTAAACAAAAATATTGGTTTAAAGAATATACCCTCGTATAAAAAGCCGCACAATCCATAAAAAACATCATTTCTCAGGAATCATGATCAAAAGTCATTCATGAAGGTCCAAGTAAGATTGCTCAAGTCGGGTCTTCTACTAGATCCAAATCTCAGCGCATCATTTGTTGTACCCCAAATCCAAGTTGGCAAAAACCATACACGTGGCCAACCAAGAGAGGCCAAAACCATTTTTCAAGAGGGTCGACCCCGAGTATGTATCAGTTATCAATTAATATATTGACTAATATATTGTTAGATTTTGAAAAACTAAATAATTCCTATATTCTTGTTAATTGGTCGATCAATTGGATTCATTGAGAATTAAAATTACTTTATATTATCAGTAATTAAAAGGGAATAAATCATTTTATCATGCCATAGAGACGTCCATTTTTGATCCTGTTAATTTTCAATCATCAATTTTAGTCATGCAATAGAAAAATCGGTTGAATTTAAGTCTTTTTTTCGTTGGAATCTCAATTTCCCGATCAATTTCCGGTAAGTGAGCCACACTCGCCCCCAATTTGAACAAGTCAATAAACTTACGCTGGTGTGGCGTATTTTTTCACATCTGATATTTATTTTTGATTTTTTCCATCCAAAATACCAAATTAGTTGCCATGTCATTAACTTAAAATAAAAATTTAATCATAAATTATAAGATTAATTGAAAAAATGCAAAATCAAAATACACAAAATATTAAAAGAAAAAATGCAAAATCGAAAAACGTTTCCTTTCAAACATGAGATTTTCTTTAAAAAATCCCAAAGGAAGCTGTTAGGAAATTATTGTTTAGATTTTGAGAGAGAGCAAGAGAATTGGTGTGAGCAAATACACAATTTGAAGCCCTATTTATAGATCTCAAATATTAAAAAAAAAATTGCTACGCTCCGGTTCGAACAGCCGGTTTCGGTTCGGTTAAACCGACGGTTCGCCTCATCTCAGTCGTCGATCTCCAATGGCCACTTGATCACGGTCGTTGGATCAAAAAATCATACGAATTGCTGGTTTGAACCGGCGGTCCGGTTCAGTTCCGGTTTGGCCGGTTTCCAACGGCCATTTAATCGTGGTCATTCATCCTCAATGGCTATCTTCAATTCAAACACAGTCGTACACGTGGCATGCTCCATAATTAAAAAAAAATGAAAATCCGGCAGTTGGAACTGCCGGTTAAACCGCTGGTTAGCCGGTTTGTAAAATTGCGAACCAAAACCGAACCGGTTCTCGGTGGTTCCCGGTTCCGGTTTGGAACCAAAATCGGGTCAACGGTTCCCCAAACCGTTGACCGCCGATTCTAACCGGCCCGGTTCCATTTTTCGAATCGTTTGGGCATGTTTACCTGCAGAGATGACATGAAGTAGCTAACAGATCTTTTGCAGAAAGATAAACGCTACTCTCATTCATGCAATTCAAGGAAGAACAAAGCTAACCTTCAACTAAGATTAGCTATCCATTGCATGAATATCAGTAATGGATCAATACTGTCTTGCCAATTCAGCTAGCATGTCAGAGAGGTCCGAAAATCAATGTCAAGCGCATCAAATGTTTATGGAAGGATTACACGCCACCTTCTTAGTTTGACCATGATGCATTTAATGAAGCCACAGAGAAGATCTTTGGAGATCAAGATTAATATTAAAAATGGAGAAGTATCTCCCTTCAACAGATACTTTTCTTACTCTATAAATAGAGGGTATGAGTGACCAAGAAAGGTGCCGAGCCGACCCAAGTGGAAAATCAGATATAATCCAAAGCTTTTTCAAAGATTACCTAAACTTAGCCACTCAACCTTCAAGAAGCAGTCAATCAAGCATTAGAGCTCTCATGTCCAAGATTGACTTCGAGTTCGCACCAGTTGAAGATATCTTTATATCTTTTTAACCATTTGTTGTGTGCTAGGTTGTTTTAGTTTTGTGTAACTTAGTTGATAGGATTAGATTCTTGCTAAGTGTTTAGTCTTGTATAGGCTATTTGCCCTGTGTGGGATTTGTACCTGTGTGGGATTTGGCATAGGAATCTGTTGATTCTAGTAGGTAAACTTATGTTAGGAAGAAGTTTGTAAAGCTGAGGCTTGTAAATCAAACTGACTTACCAAAGTTCCTCATCTGGGAAGGAGTAGAGTTGATGTAGAAGGATTACACCACATTCGAACCACTATAAGCCATAAGTGTTTTATTGCTTTTGATTTCTTGCTGCATTACATTGATATATCCCGTTGCATACATCATAAGCATCCTGCTAAAACCCCTTGACAAAAAGCATACTTGTAAAAGTAAACGTTTTCCAAATAAAAACTCTATCGTTTATTTTCCGTTGCATACTGTGATACCGAGACAGGAACCTGATACAGCATACTGCCAGGTTTCTAGATCGAGTCAGGAACCTGTTCACTAAAAGTTTTTAAAAAGTTCAAAAATTGATAAATGTTCATTCACCCCCTCTGAACTTCTGACCACTTGGGACCAACATCTCTCGAGTCATTCTTCTCATTGTCGTATTCTTCATCTTCTTCATAGATCTAGACAATTAATCTTAGAGTGAAACTCTATTGTTGAAATTATTTGTTACAATAGTTTTAAACATTGAAAATCAATTATCTCAATACTATGAAATCATTTGTAGAAGATTAGAACGATCAAATATGATATTGAGGAAAAGATGATAAAAACAACTGAAAATTCTATTTTCAAGATTTTCAACTCATACTTTACAGTACAATGATATCTTTCAATTATACGAGTAATACTTTTTAATTATACGAGTAATATGTTACCTTTCAATAAAACAAATAATACATGTACCTTCCAAAATTATACAATCATTACATTTTAGTAAAATATATAAATCTGACAAATAAGTACTCCCTTCATCGTATAAAGATAGTATGATATTCCTTTTATTGTCCTATATTACAATCATTTTCTTTATTTGTAAAATATAATTTCTCTAAAGTATATGCCTTAATTAATTTTTAAAACTTGTGTAAGACTAATAAATAAATGTGGGTGACTTTTTGTTTAGTCATTAATGTAGATAAACAAAGGTATAAAAGGATGTTTGTGTGCTAAATTTGCTTCTTCAAGTAGATTAAATGTGTGTTTTTGTGTGAAATATGAAGTGTGGTCATCTTTGTGGGATGGAGGGAGTAAAATATTTTTGGTAAACTTACATTTCGATTATACAAATTATATGCTTCAGGCTTCCAGTTATATAAGTAAGAGAAATTTGATAAAAATATCCCTTAACTTTGCACCATTGATGATAATACCCAATAATTTTAAAATTTTATGATAATGTCCTCTAAGTTTAGAAATATTGATGAAAATGCCCCACTACCTGCTATAGCAAATAACTGAACTTGAACTGCTATTTGACAATTTTTTTTTTGTTAATTTGGCTTTATTCTTAATTAAATTGGAATATTTATTTAAAAAAACTATATTGTTTTTAATATCTAAAATCAAGGAAAATATCAAAAATAATAAGCCTATTTTTGAAAATTAAATCAAAAGAAACAAAAAATATAATTAAAAGTTTTTCAAACAACTCTATTTTTTAAAATTCTAATTATAAACTTAAAAACAGAAACATTATTACAAAAAATCTAAAAAATTATAATAAAAATGTAAGATTTAAAATATGCGCTAATATTTGAAATAAATTTTTTTTAAACTTTGAAAATAATTTAGAAAATGTTTTACAAGATAAAAAAATAATTCTGAAATCTGAAAAAATAAGAAGTAATTATAATAGAGTTATTATAATACAGTTATAATTGTAAATAAATAGAAATCAACAAAAACACTTTTAAATATACATCTGAAATAACTTTTATTTATTTAAAAAAATAAATCTAATATAATATGAAATTTGTATTAATAAATCTGAAAATAATTCTAAAAATCAAGATTTTTTGATTTTTGAATTATTTTCAGATTTTAAATATAATTTTAATTATTTTAAGATATATTTTCTCAAAATAAAATATAATTACGAATTTTTTTTATTTCTAGATTTTTTAGATTTTATCATGTTTTTTAAATTCAGTTTTGTAAATAAAATTTATTTCATATATTAATGTATATGTTCAATTTAACTTTAGTATTATTTTCAGATTTTATAATAATATTTAGAATTTTTAAATCGACTTTCAAAATCTTCAAAGACAAATTTCAGTTTTTAATGATTTTTAGATTAAATATATTGTTCTATTGATTTCAAATATTTCTATGAAATACCCATTATTTAGATTTTATTTGTTTATTTGTAGATATTTTAGATTAATATTATATTTTTTCAATTAAAGTATTGTGATTTTAATAAAAGTAAAATCAAGTAAAAAAAACTTATCACATCAACAATTAAAGGTTGAGTTATCTGTCATAGCAGGTAAGATAATATTTTAAACAACTTTTCCAAAATTAAAAGACATTATCATAAAATGTTAACATTATAGAATATTTTCATCAATAGTGCAAAATTAACGGACATTTATATCAATTTTTCATATAAGTATTATATATATATATATATAATATCTTTCATTATAAAGATTTGATAAATAGAACATTGAAGAATGCATGCAACGGTTTTGGATGAGTGAGACACAAATGATTTGCGCTAGAGACGATTCATAGGTCTGAGTCAAAAGCACGAATCTTAAATCGGTTCATAGATCAAATTTATGTCTTTTAGACCATCTCCAATCCACAAATTCAAATTTGAACTCAAATCTTGTTTTTGCCACCAAATTTGCCATTATCTTCAACCCTTCAGACTCAAATTGGAATAATCTCTTACAATATTTTTAATTTTTTTTTGAATTTTCTTTAATATCAAATATTTGTGTATTTTAGTTCATAAAAAAAAATTAACTTAATTGATTTCAATTATAAATAAATATTTATAAACTATAAATCTTATTAAAAAATACCAAACTTATATTATAAAATTCATCACAAATACATATTAATATACTAAAGAAAAAATCTAGTCATACAACACAATGCAAATAAATTACATAATAACATAAAAATATAAATTATATAATGATTATCACTAACATTCTGAATTAGACCATTTTTCCCAAAAATGTTCCATCAATGCATTTCGAAGTTTGTAATGAGCATCTACATCTCTGATTTCTCTATGCCCACGAAGAAAATCTTGAAATCTAGAGTTTTCTTTACTTATCACTAGGTTTGAACCCGTGCATCGCACGGACTTCACTTAACACTTATCTAATTATTATTTTATAAGTAATTATTATTACTTATCTAAGAAAGAGCACATCACAATCCAACCATAATATCCTTTTAGACTAATCTTAATTTGAATGGAAGAATGAATAATTCTACCAAAATGAATAGAATGAAAACATCCCTTTACATAATATGTATTTCTTGGAATATACATATACCTTATCCTACAAAAATTTAAATAACTAAATAAAAATTAGAGACAACAAACATAAAAAAAAAATCACTATGTTAATGCGTAAACAAAATAGATAATCACTTACAAAAACACGGGCCCATAATCCATAATCACATTTCTACATAAGGCTTAATATCCAAATTAATTAAATTTCAAGCCCTTATTAAGTATCTTCAACCAGAAATTGTGTTAAAAAGCTGTAGATAAAAATAGATGTAAAAATGTTTGATGAAAAGGCTGAAAGAGAAAAAGAGTTCACCACCGTCCTCTTAGGTGAGAGTGACAACACCCTCGACGGCCTTTGAGAACAACAACTGGCTAATTGGCTTCTTGATGGCGACAACACATTGAAGTAGAGATCGTTCACAGATTTGCTCACAATATCAGCGAAGTGCAGACGAATGAGATATTGGAATGATTTATCAACGCTCATTCTTCACGTGATATTGAAATCGGGGACCTGATAATCAGATGAAAATACGATATAATTTCAAGAATTTCATTGAGGACTTTCATTAAACATCTTGTGTGCATACCTGATTCAATTTTCCAAGTGACTACATTAATATAGTAACCATTTAAATGATTTGAAGAAACATTAATGTAAGTGTTATGCTGCTAAGAGCTGGAGACTTACAGTTCGATTGCTACTGAAAACTATTCTCTTTCAACTTTGAGTTACATGGAGGTTGCTTAATCTATGTTGCTATTCATTTACTTTCTTTCCACAATGATGCCTGACAGGGTGGCGGCAGAGAGAGCGAAGAATGGTTACACAAGCTTAGAGAATACCTTATCAAATGATTCATATGAAAATTCTAATAGATATTCGGGCCGAATAGGTGAATAACATCACATAAGCATAAAAATCTTGAAACAAATGTAAAAACAAATCTTACAACTCTAATAATAAAAAATACTGAATGTTAAAAAGATTAAACAATCAAGTAAATTTATATGAATTTTCCCTTTTCCCTAACATGATTTTCAATTTTCATGTATATATGCACCCATTGCACTCAACTTTATACAAAACTAATAACCAACATAAGGTTGAATATTAAAGGATTAGAAATTAAAGAGAAGATTTGTACGAATTACAATTGATTCAACCAAAAATCCTAGTCAAGAAAAGAATTGATTGATAGTAGATGCACAGAAGGATCAGTACCTCCATGGGTGAATCGAGCGACAAATATCATTGTCCGGGAGGAGAGTGCCATTTCTAGACACTAAGAATCAACATTCATGTTCTCATAAGAATTGAAATTGAGTGAAAATATGAAGCACTGGAAATGGGAATGGAGAGAGTTTGGGCAGAATGAATGTTTAGGAATTTAATGACATTTAAGAAAATATAACAATGACAGTTTCATTCTCTCTTTTATCTTAGAATATGAAAGGAGAGACACTTGACGGATGGAGAGGAGAGACACTTGGCGGATGCAGGCTTCTCCAAAATGCTAAGGTGTTAAGCTTTAAGAGAGCCAAAACCTCCTTTTATATATATAGATTTCTACCTCTGGAGTTGTCACATCTCTCGTTTCTACAATCGGAGCACTGAGATCCCGTTCATCCTCAACTATCATATTATGCATTATAATGCATGTAGTGATTATGTCTTGCAAGTCATTTGTCATCAAAAAGCGAGCAGAATTTGCTACAATTGCAAATCGACTCTAAAGAACTCCAAATGCACGTTCCACATCTTTTCTGCAAGCTTCTTGCATGGTTGCAAAATGTCTTTTCTTTGGACCATGTGGATCACGAATAATTTGCACAAGAGTCGACCATTTGGGGTATATACCATCTACTAGATTATATCCCGTGTTGTATTCTTCTCCTTGGATAACATAATGTGCAGGATGAGCAATACCTCTAGCAAGATTTGAAAAAAGATGAGACATCTCCAACACATTGATATCATTATTAGATCCTGGCATACCAAAATATGTATGCCATATCCAAAGATCGTAATTAGCAACAGCTTCAAGAATGATGGTTGTAGAACCACTACGGCCTATATATTTTCCAGCCCACGATGTAGGATAATTTTTTCACATCTAATGCATACAATCAAGGCTACCTAATATTCTGGAAAACCCACGTTGCTCACCTATAAGAAGTAGCCTTGCAATATCATCGGCAGTCGGCGATCTTAAATATTTCTCTGAAAATATCTCCACAATAGCACAATAAAATCGTTTTACTCATTCAATTGCAGTAGACTCTCCAATTTTTATGTATTCATCAATTGCATCGGTTGCAACTGCATATGCTAGAACTCGAAATGCCGCTGTAACCTTTTGAAGTGTAGACAAACCAAGCTTACCTACCACATCTTTTTTTATGAAATAATGATCATGATTCATAACAGCATCATGAATTCAAAGAAATAAACTTTGAAACATGCGAAACCGACGACGAAACATCGATTCATTGTACGTTGGATTTTCAACAAAATAATCATCAAAAAGATTTTTAGCTACACTTTCTCGATCACGATGTACTATTCTATGCCCAACAATCGAGCCTCCATGAGAAGACTCAACATTTGAATTTGTTAGCCACTCACAAAGGACCCTGTTATTAGCCATTGCTATTTCACAAATCATTTGATTTTGCTTATGAAGATCGAGTATCATCGACTCATACTGACCTTCATCATCATCATCATCAGAAGAAGAAAATAAATGAGAAGGATTTGCGAAATTGGGATTCATCTTTGAAAAGTAAATGAAATGAGAAATAACAAAGTAAAAAGATAAGACTTGATGAGGAAATAAAGTGATGAATGATTGCAAACAATGTTCATTATATAATTGTTCATGTAAAGCACAATCCAAGTGCCTTCATTCGTAGCCGTTGATAATAATTTTAATCTTTTGATCTCAACCATTCATATCATTTGGAAAGTGGTGAGTGTGTAGAAAAGCACAATCCAAGTGCCTTCATTCGTAGCCATTGATAATAATTTAATTCTTTTGATCTCAACCATTCATATCATTTGGAAAGGGGTGAGTGTGTAGAAAAGCACAATCCAAGTTCCTTCATTCGTAGTCGTTGATAATAATTTTAATCTTTTGATCTCAACCGTTCATATCATTTGGAAAGTGGTGAGTGTGTAG